>CM031923.1:35693975-35788199 GCA_018703695.1 Prunus fruticosa
ACAGATTCCTACTCACGCCACAATCTACAGTCAGTTTCAACGCTGACCTGACTACAGCTGAATCACTTCAGCATATCTAAGAACAATCCTTTTGGCAACTCAAACTTTTTTCCTTGATACTTTGTTTGCCAATAAAGTGCCTTCCACAAACTACCCGTTCTCAACCCGATTCCAGTCTCTACTAATTGATGACAACAAAGTTTGGCTCTTCAGACTAAAGGCTAAACAAGCTTACGACCCCTTCAACTGCTTTCAAACTCAACTAAGCTAGAAGCTGTAACTTAAATGACAAAGGCTTTTTACGTACAAATTTAAATAATTAAGCTTAACTTAAAGCAATTCAATGTGGTTTAATTTGAAGTATTGCCAAGCCAGTAGAAATCTCTATGCAGTGCTCTAGCAATACAAATTGATCATCCCGTTAATAATTTCAGCTGAGCTGAAAATTCGTCAAATTTAAGTTATCCCAGAAACCTATATATGAACCATTAAGCCTCTGAATCAAGGCTCAAGTGCAAACAACTTTCAATTCCACCAATGTTTTCAAGCTCAGCATCTGATTAACAACGATTGATGTAACACTAAAAAACCAAATACACACACGCTTTTATATATATATATATATACATGTAGTTGATAAACTTACTAAAATTCTGGGCTTCTGCCCCCTTGATACCCAAAAAAAAAAAAGTATTTAAATTAGGTAAGCAAGACATGATTTTGTATCAAAGAAGGAAGGGTGTCACTAAAAACAACGATGGGGTTTAGATAATTTCAGCAATGAAAAAAATGAAATTATGCAAATATGAGAGGGAAATAGATGGATTTGAGAAGTGGGTAATTACCTAGGTGAGCTGGGAAGATCTGATCGGCCAAGACAAGGTGGCACAGAACGTACAGTTGAGTAATAAACACTACCAACTTCATATTTTTGTTCCTTTTGAGATAAAAAAACAGAGGTCTCAAAACCCAAAGAGAAGTTAGAGAAGGGGAGGTATTAAACCTTGGCTATTGCTACGTCGATGAAGAAGACGAGGAACACAAAGAAGAAGAAGAAGAAGAAGTGATGCAGCCAAACTGTTGTGGTTGTTTTAACACCTCCACGCAGACTAGCCAATAAATGGACGCCGCGTAATGTGCTCACTTGTAATTTTGACACAGTGGACAGTACGGTTCTTGTCGAATGACTGAGTTGACGTGGCAATAGTCTTTAAGTAATTGTAGGGCTGCAAAGCCCAACCTCTTCTTATTTTAGAAGGTTGGATTGGGTTGGGCTTTAGAATTTATCCAAATTCAAGTTGGTTCGGAATAATTTGTTGACTAGATTTTCAGCAAAAATTAAACAACAACAAGAACAAGGCAAACAACCCTCATCCTCAAATATTCTAACAAACGAACATTAACGCTGGCGGTGGCCGGTGGCCGGTGGCTTAGAATACATGCTACGCATTGTAAAATTCCACAAGTCCACCTTTTTGTCAGCTTTCCGAACAGGCTGTCTTTCTTATCCCCTACACTTTGCTTTGTGATTGGCAGTTGAATGGTTCTCCTCGCCGTACTCGACCCTTCGTTACTTTTTTTCACATGCTCGAATAGCCACGTGGCAAACAGTCATTGGTAGGCTAGATGACAATGGTCCCACATTTCTATGGGTTTCCAAATTCCACTAAATATTTATCCCCTCTGTTTTTTCAGTTTGTTTACATTATCTTTTTATATGCCCTCTGTTTCCCCACTCCACTTGTATACATTTTCTCTTGGAAATGACTATTGCCAGAGTTTTCTTTTATGCCTACTTTTTTTTAAGCTTCTAGATTAATGTGTTTTATCTTCTAGGTACTGCTCAATATTTTAGATTTATATCTTAATTATTAGAAAATGGTACAGTCATTTTTGTTTTTTTTTTAATGTTGAACTACATAAATTTAGAACATGGAAATCTGTTGTTAAGGTGACTTTTTTTGTTTCTTGTATTTTATATATTTTAGCATAAAATCTATACACCCAATCCAAATGCCCCAAAAAAAAAAAAAAGTAGAAGAAAACTAACAGACAAACAGAAGCCAACTGCAAACCCAAGCAGCTCACAAACAGATTGCTCTTGAAGTAGCAAACGGATCAAAAATCCCCAAGAAACTTGGAATTCACGGAAACGGGGGACCCACCATATTAAACATTAATTCTTTTTAGTTTTGATAATATATTAATGAACACAAAAAAAGAAATTAAAAATTATAAGAATCTTCTCTGCTTTTGTGGCGTTTACGTTTAGCAGTGAAAATCTTCTCTTCACTCATCACCAAGGAGCCAACGGACATTGGACGGGTTTTTTCCTTCCATTCCTGACATCCCATTCACTCACAGATTTTCTCTCATTTTCTCGTCTGAGCTTCTCCTGTGAAACCCGGAGCCTCTTCTCGAGAATTCATTTCCCAGATAAGTCTCTCTCTCTCTCTCTCTCTCTCACCAAAATCTTGTTTTTCTGCTGAAAAAAGAACGACAATTTTGGTTTTGCAAAGCGTCAGTTGCTTCTCTCTGAATTGGGATTTGTTTATTATTGGATGGGCAGTAACAAATCCTGATTTAGAGGGAAGGGAATTCGTATTCTGAGTTTGTGGTGTCTTGAAATTATGCTGAAAGAAAATCCAGTTGAGCTTCAATGGAGTAGCTCCAGATTTTGAACTTCTTTCATAACAATTCAGCCCACAATAGGAGGTCTTGGGTGGAATTCGTTTCTGGGAAAAGAGATTTACTTCTGGTATGCTTGTCTTTTTCTGATTTGTTGTATTAATACACGATTGAATTGTGAGGATCTGTTTTCAAAGTATACTTATTGGAAACTAGAAGTTTAGAGTTCTTTGGAATTATTCTGGTCACCTTTTGAAGGTTTTGTATTGAATTGTCTTTTGGGCTTCGATTGCTTTTTCTCGTTTAAAGGACTTGGTTGCAATAAGTTGTTGGTTTTCTTGTTTACTTAATTGGATCAGCTACTTGGTTTTTGAGCATTCAGGCCTGTAGTTAGATTAGGTATTAGTTTTCTTTCTGGCTCAAACATTTTTTATGAATTGTTGAGTGCATGATGGGGAAGCAAGGTGGAAAAAAGAAGAAGAGTGCAGGAGAAAAATCAGGTGATGCTCCAAATCAAAGCAAAACTGGGGATAATAGCCCAAAAGCCTATGATAAGGACACAGCAGTTTTCATTTCAATGTCTCAAGAACTGAAGGAAGAGGGGAACAAGTTGTTTCAGAAGAGGGACCATGAAGGAGCTATGTTGAAATATGAGAAAGCCCTCAAGTTGCTTCCACGAAATCATATCGATGTATCCTATCTTAGGAGTAACATGGCGGCCTGCTATATGCAGATGGGGCAGAGTGAGTACCCCAAGGCTATCAATGAGTGTAATTTGGCTCTTGAAGTCACACCTAAGTACAGTAAGGCGCTGTTGAAGCGGGCCAAGTGTTATGAGGCTTTGAATAGGTTGGATTTGGCTCTGAGAGATGTTGGTACCGTTTTGAGCATGGAGCCAAACAATATCATGGCAACAGAGGTTGCAGAAAGAGTGAAAAGTGTACTTGAGAAGAAGGGATTGAGGGTGAATGACACAGTAATTGAGCTGCCTCCAGATTATGTTGAACCAACTCATGCTTTACTACCAGGGAAAGTAATGAAATTGAAGAATCGGAAAAAGAAGAAGGGCAACAAAGATGAAGAGAAGAAGGCTGAAGACAATATTGATGAGAAGACCGAGGACAAGATTGAGGAAAAGAAGGCTGTGGACATAGCTGAGGAAGTGAAGGCTGTGGAAATAGCTGAAGAAAAGAAGGCTATAGCTGAGGAAAAGAAGGCAGAGGTCAAGGTAGTTGTGGAGGAGAAAATCAGTAGTCCCAAGGAAGAGGTGCCTAAAAGAAGTGTGAAATTGGTATTTGGAGAGGATATAAGATGGGCTCAGTTGCCAGTTAATTGCACCCTCCTGCAACTGAGAGTGGTAGTCCGTGATCGGTTTCCTAGCTCAAGAGCAGTTCTTATCAAATATAGAGACCAAGAAGGTGATTTGGTTACAATCACTAGTAATGAAGAGCTGAGGTGGGCTGAAGGATCAGCAGAATCGGAAGGCTCTGTCAGGCTTTACGTGGTGGAAGTTAACCCTAAGCAGGATCCATTCTTTGAGAAACTGGAAATTGAAGCACACAAGCTTGATGTACAGCAAAATAATGTAGCTGAGAATGGTAGCATGGTAAAACAGAAGGATATGAAGGGGTCACCTTGCGTTGAGGATTGGATAATCCATTTTGCTCAGCTGTTCAAGAACAATGCTGGGATTGAATCTGATGCATACTTGGATCTTCATGAACTTGGAGTGAAGCTTTATTCTGAGGCTATGGAGGAGACAGTTACAAGTGAAGAAGCCCAAGACCTTTTTGACATAGCAGGAGAGAAGTTTCAAGAAATGGGAGCTTTAGCATTGTTCAACTGGGGAAATGTTCACATGGCCAGGGCAAGGAAGAAGGTGTATTTCACAGAAGATTCTTCAAAAGAATCAATAATTTCAAATATCCAAAGTGCATATGATTGGGCACAAAAAGAATACATAGAAGCAGGAAGGAGATATGAAGAAGCGCTGCAGATAAAACCAGACTTCTATGAAGGTTATCTGGCCCTTGGGCAGCAGCAGTTTGAACAGGCAAAACTTTCTTGGTATTATGCAATTAGCAGCAATGCTGATTTGGAGACGTGGCCTTCTACAGAGGTTCTACGACTTTATAACTATGCTGAAGACAATATGGAAAAAGGCATGTAGCTGTGGGAGGAATTGGAAGAGCAACGTCTCAGTGAACTCTCCAGTCCAAGTAGTGTTAAATCCCAGTTGCAGAAAATGGGTTTGGATGGAATTTTCAGAGACATATCAGAACATGAAGCTGCAGACCAGGCTACAAGCATGAGGTGTCAGATAAATCTCCTATGGGGCACCATGCTCTATGAGCGATCTATTGTGGAATTCAAATTAGGGCTACCTGTATGGCACGAATGTTTGGAAGTTGTAGTTGAAAAATTTGGACTTGCTGGGGCTTCTGCAACAGATATAGCTGTGATGGTTAAAAACCACTCTTCAAATGATAATGCATTGGAAGGTGACACAATTCAAAGTTTTGCACTCTGAAACTAATGATCTACTGCTGCCATTTCTTTAACTAGCTTAGACATTTAATTGCTCATTTTCTGTACAGGTATGGGATTCAAAATTGATGAGATAGTACAAGCATGGAATGAGATGCATGAAGCAAAAAAGTGGCAGAGTGGAATTCCATCATTCCGGTTGGAGCCGTTACTTGGAAGACGAGCTTCCCGAATTTATCATGCCTTGGATCATGCTTGAAAATTAGCATTGGATAGACACACTTTTACTGCCCTAACGCCATGGATTGGAGCATATAATCCTGCACATTGAGGTAGGCATGAGTTGAGTTTGTCCATTTCTCTTTCCATTTGCTTTTTGTGCCATGGTTAAAATTTCATGTACAAAGTCATTTTAGAATTAATCATCAAAAGGCTTGTTTCTTTTGCAGGTTTTCTTGCTAATGCCCTGTAAAGTACTTTTCAGGCTTTTAGCCATGGCCACTTAGTTTTACAAACAGTGGATGGTTGTGATTCAAAATTTTATTGTGAGTAGTAGCTGTTCAGAAAGCAAAAAATTTTCGTTCTTTTTTGACGTAAGGGGATTGGAGGTGAAGTTGCAGGTCTTCATTTTAGTTAGTTTCTGCCTTCATCAACATCGCTTATAGTTTCTGTCAGAATAGATTGTACTTGTAATTGAAGCGTCTACGATCCAATTCTGAAGGCATGTTCTTGATTGATTGATTTATTTTGTTTTATTTTGATGTAGTTTGATGTGAGTTTTGGGTGTAATTTAAACATCTTTTAGTTTGTTGGTGTAGTAGTGTGTTTTAGGGGAAAAACTTGTATTGGATTAATGAGAGACTGTTGTTATAAACCTCACTTCCTTATTTCTCCGTTATAAAAATTTATCCTGGTTACGATGCCTATTTGTATTAGAATGTGAAATGAAGAGGTGAAAGTCAATAATGCCCTTAAATATTTTGTCATCTAGTAGGGTACAAACGACATTGTCTATTATACCTGATTCACAAACGACATTGTCATCAAGCAGACGGCTTTCCATTCCCAGAATCCCAACCTAGCTTGGCTTCGTAACAGTGAGACGACTCGCACAATCTCTCACTGTGAATTCTTCTTCAGCCTCGATCAAATCTCAAACGCTAACCCTAATTCACCGCTCTTAGATTAAAGCAAAGTGGTAGAGCTGCTCACAGCTTTCACATTGACGTAAATGGCGTCTCGGTTGCAGAAGATCGAAGGAGACGAGTCCGTACTGTTGCGCGTAACTCATTCGAACCTCAAGACCTTCTCTGCTGACATCCGCTTCTCCCTACAGAGCTCCGTGGAGTCCGTCAAGGACAAGCTATGGCGTAAATGCGGCACTTCTGTAGATTCCATGTCGATCCACCTGTATGACGACGCCAACACCCAAGTCTCCGTTTTGAACGACAACTCCAAGCCCCTCGGCTTCTATTCCCCTCACGACGGGTCAGTACACGCACAAACACAGACACTCTCTCTCTCTTGTTATTTGTGATTTGGTTAAATTTGTGATTATTGTTGGTTGTGTGTGTTTGAAATTGAAAGCTACCGGCTACATGTTATAGATCTTGACCCTTCATCGGTGACCTCTGGTGGGTGGCTTGAGGACACATCGTTGGTGGAGAAGTACACTATTTCCCAAGAAGCTTATGAGAAACGAGATGGTAAGTTACCCAATATATTGTTATGTGTATAATTCTTGTGAAGTGTATTTGGTTCAATCCAGATGTTTACAGTTTTTTTTCAGAGTTGGTTTAATTTCTGTTTGGATTATAGTGTGAATAGTTATTATTTGTTCTTTATGTATTATTTTTGTAATCACATGTTTGTGGTTTTGTTTCAGGGACTTTTAGAAAATTTAAGGACAAATTGGCATCTCAGAACCCATCAGATTTTGAGAATAAAGTAAGCATCACCAATGTTATTTATTCCTTTAAGATGCATATTGAGTGTCAAATCAAACTGAGATGTTCAGAAGTTTGTTTAATGAAATTTTGTTCGCAGATACCAGAGAACAATATGGAAGATCTCTGTGTAAATATCAAGGTGCTTCCTGTTTCCCTTTTCCTTTCTTTTTGGTTTAAGTATTAGTAGTTCTTGGGTCATAAGCATGAACCGCAAGTCTCAGTTTGTCTTTTTAAATAGTTTAACAGTGTACTACTGACTGAGTTAGCTTTGTGGCACATCAGACTACAAAAATGAATAAATTTTTTGTTTTTTGGTCAAGAAATGACATAATTAGTTGTAAAATATTTTTAAGATCTGAAGGATTTAAAGTCTGTAGCATTTAAATTTCCATGAGGTAATGTTGTGTCATTAAGTGGTGATTGTTCTTTACCTTGTTGGTTTCAAGCATTCAGCTGGATTATTTTCCAGTTGCAGTTGGCATTTTCTTCAGCATTCTAGATGGCACTTGAACTGTAACTTTATAGGAATATGTGTTGATATCATTTTTCTTTATTTGCTTGTATTTATTGTAGGAGTTGAAAGCATTCTTGGTTCTCCAAAATCTACCTCATATTTTATTATGTGTTAACTAGGATTTTCTTTTCTTGTTTATTGTGAAACAATATTCATGATTGCCTCAGTTCTCCTACTTTATATGCTGAAGGTTGGAGATAGATGTGAAGTTCAACCAGGGGATAAAAGAGGTGTTGTTAAATTTGTTGGTCGGGCAGAGTCTCTGGCTCCTGGTTTCTGGATTGGAGTTCAATATGATGAACCATTGGGAAAGCATGATGGCATGTAAGTGAGCTCCTGACTCGTGCTATGTTTTGTTTTTGGCATCTCATGTGCCAATCATAAAAATGGTATATTCTTGGTTCTGTTGTTCCTAACAATTTCTCATTTCCTTAGAATAATCATAGCAAGGTTAATATCATTTATTGTTGTGAGTGCATCTAGTGATAGACGTTGAGGACAGAAAGTGCATGTGAAGAAATTATTTTGTTCAAATAAAAGAAACCTGCATAGAGTGATGTAAAAGATAATGTTTACGTGATTTTTTTTTGTGTGGTTAATGCATTAAATATCTAAGAAATAAAATCAGATTTCAATTACAAGTCTTTGGATTCAACATAGTAGAGTAGTTCAAACAAAAAAAGAGAGCCTAGTATCTATAGGCTAGACTATGAGCTAATATATTATGTCTGCTATCTTTTGATTGAGTACATCACACTTTTTCCATTCTTGTGAGTATATTTTGCTCAAGGAGAAAATTCCCGTAGGAAATAATATATATAACTCTCATTTTACCTGCAGAAAGTAAATTCTTGGTTGACGCTTGGTTTTGTGTGTGTTAAATTGGTGGATGCTTCTCATCTGGTTTTGGCTGATAACATGTCATATTGTCTGGTAGTAAAGATACACTTTTTTTTCCCTTCTACTTTATTATTTTTGTTCTTCCTTTTAGCTAGTAGTGTACGTGTTTTGTTACAGCGTGCTTTTCTTCATTCTTTCTTTCTTTTATCAGGTTTGGTAAATCATGTTTGTGTCATTCAGTGCAACATTATATTACAGTGCACTACGAGCAAAAAGAAACACTAATTGTTATGTGTTACGAAGATAATGGAATCTAAACTCATATTATACAATTTTAAATGCTTTGGAGAATTTAGGGCTCACCCCTTATGTGTACGTATCCAATCAATAGCCATTCTTGTCACCGAACTAGTTTCTAAGATTGGTGAATTTTGAATATTCTTCCCTCTGAAATTCTGCACATACAACCCTTATATTTCTTGAAATTGGTGTCTATTACAGTGTTGGTGATCTTTGGTATGTTACTAAATCCGATAGAACCAAAATTCTTTCATGTTGTGATTTTGCTATACCATGAGTGGACATTTTTGAATTGCCTATTTTAAATTTGCATTCCTGTTTTCTGCATATTATTTGGTTGAGATTCCTCTTCTTCATATCATAGGTTGAAAGGAACAAGATATTTCAATTGTCCCCCACTTCATGGTGGAATCGTTCGGCCAGACAAAGTAAAGGTTCGTATGCATTTGTATTCTAGAACACTTCGAAATGATTTTTTTTCCTGATTTTCCTATCAAGATGTGGAGTATATTATTGTTTGGTTCGATTGACTGTTTCACAAGGAACAGGAATGTGTTTGTTTTAAAGTTTAATATGACCTGTTAGCTCATAGGTTGTCACCCATCTGTGGTATTTCACCCGCTTCATGAACAGAACAATAGTTTGGGGCTCACCTTTTAGCCCTGGATAAGCTGAAAGTTCACCTATATCCTTCTTGGTATGGACTGTCATCCAATGTTGCAAACTGTGATAACTAAGTGATATGTCTCTGGTAGTTTTGTTAAGAGGGACTCGTAGATTTTGTATTACTGGGAACTGTTGCAAAAGTATGATAAATGAAATTTGTCAATGATTAAGGTAAAATTTGATATATGGAGTCCTATTTGACAATTTAATCAAGAAGGTGTGAGTGTTTTTCAATAAAAAAAAAATTAACTTTTACTGTTATACATTAGAAGAAGAACTCAAGGTTAAGGCGGGGAGTTAGCTTAGGAACTATTCCTCAATGATGACTTGGTTAATTGCAAATCGTGGAGTCAGCAATGACTGTTAAATGCAATTGGATTCCTACCATTCTAGTGCACATACCTTTCCATCTGAAGTGTCTTATGTGTGAAATGAAATTGCTTTTAATGACCTAATTGAAAGGGTTTCTTTATATTCATTCACAGCGGATAAGTAATATCATTGTAAAATTCTAACTTCAAACCTTTTTGCTAACAGTGTATTGAGTGCCTTTGTGTATTTCCTGCATGACTTGTTCATGGAGTTGACTAATGTGACTAATGCAATTTCAGGTTGGTGACTACCCTGAACGAGATCCATTCGAGGAGGATGAAATCTAAGCAGGTCTTAGGGAGAGTACTTATGTATTTCATGTTTCTACATAACCTTTTTGGGGCAATCGCCCTGAAGTTTCCTTATATTGTTCAAGTTGTTGTATTATTGGGAGGGAGTTAAAGAGGCTTCTACAGTGAGGAGTTTAGAGTGAGGGAGTTCAATCCCAACATCAAACCATTGTTTAAGTCCATTGATTTTCTCACATTTGTTGATGACGGGATTGAACCTGCCAAACTCCTCACTCTAGACACCTGCCTTTCTGAGTAAAAGAAACAATGATGTTGGGTTGACTTAACAAATTAAGGCGTATTGGGCCACTATATTTTTAATTTCTGAGGCCCCTATTGGGCCACCGTTTTTATGTTGGGCTGCATTCTTTAATTCTGTGCTTTTGAAAATCAGAAATGCTATAACGAGGAACTTAGAGTGAGGGGGTTGTTTAAGGAGTTCAGTCCTACCATCAACAAATATAAAGAAATCGTTAGACTTATACTTGGGCCGAACGTTATGCTTTTAGTCCTGTAGTTGAGCTGTTGTTTTAGCTATCAATCACAAAATTTCATTGTATTACTGATTTAATGGGTCTAATCAGCGAACTAAACGGGCTCACATTCTAGAATTTGTTTACAAAAAATTCCCAGTCAAGCATAAGAAAACAAAAGATGTTTTTTTAAATTTTTTTAGTACAAGCCAATGGTGAATGAGCTTTTACATAAATATTCATTGAGTAATCAGGGTTCGAACTTCTGTCCACATGGACGGCTGGGTTTCGTTTCGAACCTCTGTTGTCTTAAGGTACAAAATTCATCATGTTTTAATTAACTAGATGATTCTAGCAGCCCAACGTCCGTATGTAAACTTGGCCTCCACTTGTGGCTGCTGCGCATCCCAACATTGAAAGGGTGAACATCAAATCTACATGGAATTGCAGACATGTGTGGGCTCTGTAAAGTGAAAACTGTTCTTCTTTCAACTGGGGAGATAACATCTACACCTCTTTTCATATTACCAATGAAGACATATTCATCGTCCCAGCCCCATATTGCCCTGTTTCCAGTGATAACAGCAGCTGTCAGAAACCGACCTCTTTTTTCGTGGTAGCAAAATTTAGTATTTGGTATTTTACTACCAACAAAAAATAAATTTGTTAGGGTACATAATTCAATCCACAACCACTACAACTTTCTCTTCAGAAGGTGAATCTACTCTTGGCATCACTACCATTGTACTGAATAAGGCTAAACACTAGCCAAAGTCAGAATAATTGAATTGAAAAACTTCTAAGATATTCTTTTTTAAATGTAAAACTGAGAAAACGTTATAACGGAAAAACAGATTATGATAGAAATCAGGCAGAAGAATTAAGCGAAGGCAAGTCACATCAGCATTTCAAAATCTGGTAAAAATCATACCTGAACGAAGAAATCCATCTACCAGTACGATTATCATGGTATATCATTGATATGTCCTCAAAATTAACTCCACTTGATATTCCAACTGTGTTGTCAATACTGCATGAAGAGGTTAGAAAATTAGTCCCACCACAAGTGAGATCAACTTAAACTCATTTCATTAATCACCATATGCACATTACGTGAGATACGTTAGGCCCTTGAGAAACATTACTAGTACTGCATAGTAAAAAGAAGCATATACACCAACCCTACCGATTTATCTCATGAAAAATATTCAGCAAGAAAATCAATGTTTGCACTCTCAAATCGCTGTTTAGCTTATATTAACAAACAGTATTTGTTAAGCAAATGAATGAAACCAAAGCTAGAATACATGTTCCAGACAGCAACTAAAATATTCCACTGAAGTTTAAAACAGCACAATATAGTCACCTTGTCGTCACTAGAGACCTTCCAGACGGCGAGAAGTAAGCAGAATGCACAGCCCTTTTGTGGCCAACTGTTCTTAAAGTTTTGAGTTTATTTGCATTAATACTTCTCAAATCCCAGATGCAGGCTGTTCCATCTGTGGAACTAGTAGCCATGACGTTAGAGTTTTCTGAGTTAAAGCTTATGGAATTAATTCTGTCTTCATGCAAAGACCACTGGTTTGAGAAGTTTCCTGTTCTCTCATCCCAGACACTTAAACCTCCATGACCCTCAGCGAAATATAAGCATTTTGGATCCTTTGATTGTTGGCAGATGGAGTATATAGTCTCTTCACTGGAATGTACTAGATCAAACACCTCTTTCTCAGCATCCATCAACCGGATAAATCCATCATAACAACTGGTAAAGATCTGCATTATCATATGTTAGCTTTAACATCAAAACTTGAGACATATCTCAATAACAAGATTAAAATGAGCATATGTTAGCCATTACATGCTGTAGATCATCATGACAAAATCTTCCCATGTAGAAAGCATCCATCCTCAAAGGAAACAAAAAGAAGGGCCCATTATCATTGAGATAAAGTGCCATTCACAACGGGAGTTGCTACCACATCATTTCCAAACTCCATTTCTTATGTTACTACTCAGAAGTTCAGCATGGTAAACAACATTAATGTGTGAACAGACATAACTGAGAAAATAACAGAACTTTAACGTACATTTTTAAAGCATATATAAGTGGGTCGCTTTATAACCTTAACAATTGGAGTTTGAAACATATAGATTCGTCTCTCTTAACATTCAAACCAAGTTATCAAGAGAATTCTGGGCAATCTACTACAAACCAAAGGACTAATCAAATTAGAAATATCCATCTTTTACAACCATACACAAACGTTCAGATAAACTTACCTTTGACATGCAATGTTGTTGAATCAAAATCCCTGAAATGGGACCTGTATGTGGATGATACAAGTAGACCCCACTTTCTTCCTCTTCCTTAGAATCAATATGCCAAAATCCAACATTCCCAAATTTATTCCCAACCACAACCATTCTTGAACTAGTACAAGGAAAAAAACTCACGTTCGTAATTCTCCCTGGCACAACCCGCGCTATATTCTCCGAATTCAGAGTCAAAGACTCCAACTTTAAACCACTATCAACGTCACTCTCTTCCTTCTTAATCAAACCGCAAGTTATCCCATCTATGCCCTCAGTCAAAGGCTCCAACTCGAAGCCATCCTCAATTTCATTACCTTCCTTCTTAATCAAACCATAAGTAAGCCCGTCTATTCCCTCACAGGCACCGCTCGAATTCTCAACTTTGGAAACCTCAAATCTCCCAATTTCACCTTTTACTGAAGCACTCAGTTGGGGTTTGTTCGGAATACCCAAAAGGGCTTCAATTAGAGCTCGATCCGACGCTCCACTATACGCATCTCTCATACTAAGAGGACCCAAGTCGCGAGGCGATGACTTCGATGGGCTCGGAGATTTTGAGGTCCTGACCATGGATTCGATAGCATCATCGCTAAGGCCCTTGGCATCGGGAGGTAAACCTCTTGTACGTAAAGAACGCCTTATAACAATCGGGGTCTGGGTTTTGGGTTGCTTCTTCGGACATACTTTGTACGATTTGGTCTCAGCCCTACCATTAAAACCAGAAATTAGCAATGGGTTTTACTGAAAATCGCGATTTTCATGTACATACAGAAAAAAAGATTGAGAGAGCGAACCTTGGGCGTTTGGTTGAGGCAGAGACTTGGGCAGCGACGGAATGGAGCTTGAGGGAAGCCATCATTTGGTCATTTCGGCGAATGTTCTCGAGCCTCTTCCGCTCATAGTCTGTGAGTTCTGGAGACGCCATTAGAGAGAGTAATGCAAAGATCAAAAGCAGAGAGAGTGACCGATGGGAGTCTCAGAGAGGAAAGTGAGGGAGACAGAGAGAAAGAGGGCTTGGAAGTTGGAGGGACTCATGTTGGCGGTTGTGGGGCTATCGATTTGGGGAAACCTACACGTCGTGACTATTGGCGGGAAAAAACTGGCGGGAATGAACATTTTTCTCTCATGCCATGGACCAATCACCTTCTAACACATGTCTCTCTTTTTTCTATTTTTGTCTTTAAGCTCCAAAAGCTTCTTTAAAAAACAAAAAAGAAAGAAAAGCCCCCAAAGGCTTAAAAACGTTGATTGGTGTATGGAATTTTGCAATTATCAATTTGACAAGAAGGGGATTTGGGGAGGCTGAATTGATTTTATTATTGCAGGACAATAAACTCTTTTCATTTTAACGAACGCCCTCCCCAGTTTATTTTATTATAAGTCCAGTCATTTTGAAAAAAACTGAGAGGAAAATTTGCCTTAATGAAAAGAAGTTTTTTTGGGAAGAAATAAGACAATGGAGTCTTGCCATACAGTCTATACTATGGATTACATAAATATATATATATACATATACATATGTATGCATATATGTCTACGTGTGTGTGGAGTGGACACAATCTGTCTATGATCCACTACAACAAATCCATTCATTCCGACAACAAAAAAGAAAAAGAAAACAAATCCATTCATCTGGTTATTCCAGCATTTACCTTCTCTACTCTCATAAAAGAAAAAAGAAAAAATACATATAATATATAAGTTGTAGCTTATTCTCCCTGAGCACTCCATGTCTATCTCTTCCTTGGCACAATGGCACCCTATATATATATGATACATACAGCCATGGTCCATGTCCATTTTCTATACAGTGTAGTGTTGTTGGATGGTGTCAATGTCTAGTCCCTTGAGCTGAACCACCGACTCAACGTGCCCCTTTAATGTATGGAGTTCCCTCAGCCTGCATATATAATCAATGCAAGTTTAATTATATGTACAAATCAGTAATTAGATACATCAAATAATTTTATTCTCGTATATGTGGATTTGTACGGAACATTCGAAGGGGACCTTGAACGAACAGTGTTAACGATACAAGGAAGGAAGCATCATGTTGATTACTCAAGTCACTTTCTGATATCATGAAATTTTTGTAATCACAATGAAAATGGATTCATTTAAAAGTTTGGGATGCTGGTGGCCTTTAGAAGTTTCGGATACCCTTTTTCAAATTCTTACCTTGCGACTTCTGCACGCCTCTTGGCTTGTTCAGCTAGCTCAGACTGCTCCCCGTGGTTTCCAGGAAACAACGCTTCTGGAGGCTGGAGTCCGTGAAGTGAACGTTGAGCTGAGGCCCATTGTGCCTCCCTCTCACCCTTGCCATAGTCATTTTTTGATGTGAACGCAGTCTTGATAGGTAGTCAAAACATGCACAAACAAGATTAAGTCATAAAGGGAAGGAAAAATAGTATAATGGATAACACTTCTAGATAGAGCTAAAAAGAAATCAGAGGGTCAAGAAGTTGTATAGAAACCTTGTTCTGGACAATATTATCCCAGGCCCTGCCAGTCAATGCATAGCGGATTATGAACTTGAAGATATCAAGAGGGAAGTAGGTGATAATGCTGTAGATCCAGATGACACCTGCCCATCGCCATCCAATGCCTTCAATTCTGGCAAAGCCCCAACTACAGTACACAGCAATGAGAGTGGCCACCTACGGAACAAAGTACCAAATTTTTCTTAGGCAAGTTATGGTGATCACAGGCAGCAGAAGGAATACTATTGCTTAGGCAAGTTATGGTGATCACAGGCAGCAAAAGATATACTAAAACTAAGTACTTTTCAATACATGTAAGTGAAAAGAGAAAGCTACTAACCAACTGTGCCGCAAGGAAGGCACCGACAAGCATGAGACCAGGGCGTTCAAGAAAGGACCAGCTCCTTGATCGAGTCACAAAGATGAGCGCTTGACTGATGATGCTCACTTGTAGGTAGATAGCCGAGTTAAGTTGTTTTGGGTTTTCCCCAATGTGGTGCACGCCAAAGGTTTTCTGTAAATAGTTGAAATTGTTAGCATTTGTCTTAGATTTTAATCATCAATTCAGTGTTGGCATTTTGATCTCTTATAGTGGGCTTCACTTACTGCGAAAAAGTCGGTGCTATATGCAAGCCAGAAGAAGACCACAGTCATGATTGCCATGTAGGTACCAAGGACAACTCCAGTGGCAAAGATCTCCTTGAGCTTCCATGAGTCGGGGAGAGGGGATGGCTTCACTCTGTCCTTAGAGATGGTCATGATAGTCCCATCGTTCAATACAGCAATGACCAAGACCATGAAAGGCGAGAAATCAAACTTCCAGATGAGATTAACGAGCATGAATCCCAGCACAATTCGGATTGTGATGGAAACAGCATAAATTGTATAGTTCTTCATCCTCTGGAAGATGGCCCTGCTTGTCAAGACCGCACTCACAATCACACTCAGTCCTGGCTCTGTCAGAACAATATCCGAGGCACTCCTAGCTGCATCAGTTGCATCAGCCACTGCAATGCCAATGTCTGCCCTCTTCAGCGCTGGGGCATCATTCACACCATCTCCAGTCATCCCACAGATGTGCTTCCTCTCTTGAAGCTTCTTTACAATCTCATACTTATGCTCTGTATGCCCAAACATATACGCATTAGTTGAAAGTCTAAAACCAGTGAATTGGAATATATTTGTTTCCTTTTTAATTCTTGTAGCGACGATTTAATTACCAGGAAAGACTCCAGCGAATCCATCGGCCTTTTCAATGAGCTCATCCACAGGAATGGAGGCAATGGACTCGTCCTTGCTCTCGCCAAGAAGGGTAGATGAAGGATACATGTTAGTGCCCATGCCAAGCCTGCGACCAGTCTCTTTCCCAATGGCAAGTTGGTCACCGGTGATCATCTTAACATTGACACCAAGTTCCAGAGCTCGGCGGATAGTCTCAGCACTGTCATGCCTTGGAGGGTCAAAGAGAGGCAATAGTCCCACAAACTCCCATGTATCGCCAGCGCTCTCCTTGGTCTTCTCTGAAACTGTCTGTAAATGGATAGAGCACATGATCCAACTTATGTCAGGAAATTCATCTCTCTGGAGATACAAGAAACACCAGATTCATATTATCATGCTTATAAGTTATTCACCTGCCGAGCAACTCCCAAAGACCGAAGACCACGGTCAGCATAGTTATCAATGACAGCATGGGCCTTCTTCTTCATTTCGCCCTTGAGATCGCAAAGGTCAATAATCTGGCAGATGAGCGAAATAGTTAGATGTCAATGTTGAAAAGCTAAAAAAGTGAGCTAGGGGCGGATATATACTTATATGTCAGGAATAATATGCGCTCTAATATTGGTACAAGAAGACTATCTTACTTGCTCAGGAGCACCCTTGCTGCACCGGTGCCAGTCGCCATTGCTATCAACGTAGGTGATTGCTGTGCGCTTGTCCACAGGATTGAAGGGCAGGAAATGCACCTCAGTGATTCCTGCTCTTGCCTACAAAAACACCATTAAAGCATAATAAAGCTAAGTTGCTTCAATGACCACATGTTGGAAGATGAGGAGTAGAAAAAAATTCAATGGTGATTGCAGACAAGGATTGAATTGTGTACCTCCTTGGGGTCGCCCAACATCCCAACAATTGAAGCATCAATGGCATCCTGATTTTCAACCCTGGAAGCCCTGGCAGAGAGCAAGATCACGGTGTCCTTATCCATGTCCTTGGGAAACACCTGCAATTGTAATCACACCCAGAATAAGTACTAATCACAAAAAGAGGACCATAAGCAAATAATCAATATATATTATCTTAATCTCTGACCTCAATCAGACTCTTGTCAACTGAAAGCTTGTTGAGCGTAAGGGTACCAGTCTTATCACTGCAAAGGACATCCATCCCTGCCATCTCTTCAATGGCTGTCATCCTCTTGGTGATGGCACCTTGCTGTGACAGGCGGTGAGACCCAATAGCCATGGTCACGGACAAGACTGTTGGCATGGCAATGGGGATACCTCCTATCAGAAGCACCAACAGATTGTCAATACCATCTCTGTATGCCCTGTGCTGAATTGGGTACATCACCACGATCTCAATCGCCATTCCCACAGCAATGGAGCATATACAGAAGTTACCAATGGATGTCAACACCTGTCAAGACAACACCAAAGTAGTAAATGTCTTGAACTGAAGGACTCAAAACTGAATCAAACAATACTTTACATAAATTCGGTGACTGCTGACAAAGAATGCGTACCTTTTGGAAGTGTCCAACTTGGTTGGTGCTATCCACAAGGTGGGCAGCCTTGCCAAAAAAGGTATGGACACCAGTGGCGATAACAACAGCTTCGATCTCACCCTGTTTGCAAGTAGAGCCAGAGAAGACCTCATCTCCTGGGTTCTTAGTAACAGGCAGGGACTCACCGGTGAGGGCAGCCTGGTCAATCTTGAGAGGATCTCCTTCCAGCAAACGAGCATCAGCTGGGACGATATCTCCCAACTTGATGCTGATCACATCTCCTGGTACCAGGATTTCTGCCTCTTGTTCTCCCCACTTTCCATCCCTCAAGACCTACATGCAGTTATAAATTATAATTAAGCACTTCACTTATCTATATAGATATCTTTGGTGAGCTATAGTATTAATAAATAAAATGGAGCTGCTAGAATGAATACGGATGAGGAAATTAATATTAATTGCACCTTAGTCTTGGGGGCTAGACTAGCCATCAGAGCTGCTGCGGCATTACCAGCATTGTTTTCTTCGATGAAGCTGATGGTTGAGTTGATGATCAACAACACCATAATACCGACGAAGTCCGGCCAGTCCGTTGGCTTGCCCTGCATTGTTCAGAATATTCTTGTTAATAAGTACATGATGATCATGAGAGAGAGTGAGTATGTGTGTTTAATTGAATTAATTTGTGAATTTGTGTTATGAATCTTATAATATTTTGGAATTAATGATGATATTACCCCTCCGTTAGCCAAAACCAGGGCCATGATAGCAGCACACTCCATGACCCACGATAGAGGATTCCACATAAATCCCAGGAACTTGAGGATCTTGTTTTCTTTTTTCTCCTCAAGCTTGTTCGGGCCAAAGATCTCCAGCCGCTTCTGGCCCTCCTCTGATGTCAAACCCCCTTTCGTGCATTTCAGCTGTTCGAACACTTCCTCGACGGGGATTCGCTCCTACATAAACACGCACACACACACAAATCAATCACATTTGCTTCAAACCATCAAAAGAAAACTTAACACATGCAAACTCAAATCTCAACATCCTGGACTTACAAGGTCAAGGTTCTCGTTCTTGACATCTTCTAATGAAATGTTGGCCATGATGTAGCTAGATGACAGCAACACCGTCCTAGGCTCTTAAGTCTCTTGGTGTCTTAGAGCTTTGTCTTCTAGCCTTGTCTGTTTCTGTACCGCCACAAGGAGTGCTCAGCCTCTAGGCCTCCTCGTCGGCCATAGGCTTCCGAAGAGACAGAGAGGACTAGGAGAAACTCAGTAAAAGAAAGTAGAATAAGATTTGTCGACAGCCTAACTCTGCGTTTTCCTGTTGGCCTAGTTCTTCCCCTTGAGCCGACCCTGTTTTTATAGCAAGGGCGGGAGGGCGACAATGGAGGGTAGCCCGTGGATTGCTGTGCTGTTGTTGCATGTTGTTTTGCCACTTCGGCATCCTGGGATATGTTTGTTAGAGCCTTTTGTGGCTGCCCAAACTACGCGGGGCAGCCATATTTTGCTTTGAGACATTGCATGCATATTTCATATTTGGAATGGAGGCTTGTCTTTCCGTACCTGCAACGTTGAGCTGTACGGTTTGTTGTTGGATTTTTTGTGAAGTGTGTCCAAACGAGATTGAAATGAAGGAAGTAAAATCATAAACTATCAAACCAATACCATTCGTTGGGCTCTGCCAATATAGAAAAGAAATACAATGCATTCGAATATATGATGAGAACGAAAAATGTCTTTGTATCAACAACACACCTTGAAAATAGGGGTAGAGTTTTGTTTAATTCATTTTTGAAATCCTAAAGCTTTTCACTAGAATAATATATTAATATGCCCATCAATATTGTCCACTCAATTGGGGTGACTCCTGTGTGTTCTGTGGAGAAATTATAGAGTGGCAGTGATACTCTCACTCAGAATTTGCCACGTGTCCTTATTAAAAGAAACTTTTACTGTTTTTCCAGCAGGATATTAGTTCCAATTTTACCCTTTAGGAAAAAATAAAAATAGAAGAATGTAGCGGCCAATGTTGGCACTCGGCAGTGCCCTACCCCTTGTTGCCGCCCCTCCTTTTCCTTCATCTTTGTTTTGCCTCTCTCTCTCTCTCTCTCTCTCTCTCTCTTGTTCCAAGAATCACTTTATTTTGTAGTTGTCTATTATCTTCACATACAAAGAGTTTCTTGGGGATTTTTAGTTAAGTTTGTTTTGTGCATAGTTTGTTCATATTGCTGAACGAGTTTCAACACTTGCTCAACTCATAAATTGCATACGGAGTTTCTGGGATCTTCTTTTGTTAAACCCATGTGGGATTAAGAGCAAAATTGGACAAAATTTTGAGGGAGATGAAGACAACCTTGATGAGGAAATTGAAGTTGGAGGGAGGAATAGAAACATAGGAGCGGTGGAAGCCAAAGTCCAATCGTACCAACAGTTAAATTTTTATTCACAAAAAGAAATAGATGTGGGCGGATTTGTTTAGTTCTATTTATTACGAAAGATGGAGAATGAAACTAACAAAAACTCTCCTACGTCGGACATTTACAATTTCTTTCATCCATTTCTCCCAATATATCTTCCCTCTTTCAAAGGAGCACGTCTCATTCTCATTGCCTAGCTTCTCTATCATACTCTTTCAATTAATGCGAAGAGGATCGAGATGCGCCATATTTTCTCATTTCATGTTAGTCTCCCCATAAATATGCCTTATAAACAGTACGATCAAGTAAACTACACGTATAGGATCACCTCAGTTATAAGAAAAATACGATACATCAATCCGAATCTAGAGCTGCAATCATCAACTTAACTCAAAGTCAATCCCTATTTTCCTTGGATCATCTTCAACTGGACATGATTTTATTCAGAACATAAAAACCTAATTTAAAAAACTTGAAATCAGAACTCCAGTAGCTCGCCTCATCACTAAAAGATACAAAGAAGCGAGATTTAAGTAAACCAAGACCGACCACAGAATTAAGACCACGCTCTTCCTCCAAATGCATTCTAAGGCCAGCAGCAGCAGCACCTCAACTATCTATCCCACTCCCATAAGCTCTCCAAGACACTTCTACCTCCGTCCCTCTCTTTACCAATCATAGCCCATGCATTTTACTCACTCACTTAAGCAAGCCTTAAGTCAACCTAAAGTCATGTTTAACGCGAGTACTACAACAATCTCACCTGCTCTCACCTTAAAATCCCAACAAAACCATCCGGAGGTTTCCTCTACTTATGCCTTACATTACTGTATGTAAAGTGAAATACAAGGTGCCCGAAAGAAAAGGAACATCCTTCTCATACTTTGATTCCCCTGGTTTCAACCAAAAAAAAAAGATTCCCCTGGTTCCACATAACAATCCACGCAATGTGTATTGATAACTACATAACCATCGACATAATTAGACCCCTAATTTCACATAACAATCTGTGCAATGTGTCAAAATACGTACATAACCATCTATACAATTAAGCCCCTGGTTCCACATAACAATCTACACAATGTGTCCAAATAACTGCATAAACTAACCAGAACACCCTAACAGGGTACTCATCAGCACAACCAGTATCATAAATTGCAAAATCAAGGCTGAAGCAGTTGCTAAAAGGTTCCGCATCAATCACAATTATTAGGAAACGAAACATCTAGCACCTCATATGAAAAGTGAGGCAATACATTAGACCAAATCAGTCATCCAAACAAATACAATACTCTTTTCATGAGATGGGTAATAGTAATATGTTACGACTTAAGCATGTCAATCACAAAAAATAGAAGTCATAAGGAAGCCATTGAGAAACATGATAAACTCGTCTAAATTCAAAAATTGGTCCAACCCATTACTTGAAATACAAATAAACTACAAACCAAATATCAATCTCTGCTAAGGGACTCCATATAGGTTCGCAATTAATTATAACATAAAAGTTTCCAACTGTTTTTTGCAAATAAAATCTTAAACAAAATGCTAAGTTACGAGTGTCATCCACCTCAAAACCCAAGCTTGGTACGGCGCCAGTGCCTGCGCTTAGCATTGTACCTGAGGAAAGACGACGCCGTATTAGAGAAACCAAATCGATTTTGATTACCAGAGAGATAGATAGAAGTGTGAAAGAACAAATGTTTCTCACCTGATGGTGTTGTCGGTCCTCATGCGGATCCAGTGAGGAATGGGTCGGTTCTGCCTCATCTTCTTCGCCAGCTTCTTCTTGATCCTGAAGGTCTTGTGCGACGGCTGCAAATTCAATCGTTGAGATGAGAACAAGAACAGAGTCTAAAATTTGCACGTCCAGTGTCATAGAAAGCTTACCATTTTCGCTGTGGGAGCTTCGGCTGGAGGAGCGACTTGCAGACAAAAACCCTAGCGATTGGAAACCCTATTGCTGAGTCTTGCAATTTATAGTTTATAGCGATGGGTTTTGTGGACTGCTGGGCCCTAACGAGATTAGTCTCAGTGGAGGCGGATCATATTTGCGGAAGCGTCCAATTTTGAACTAAAGGCCCATTTCTCAAATTGCACACAGCCCAATAAAACCTTGTTTTAGGGCTTGCCATGAACTGGACTAGGTCTATTAAATTCGATTATGTTCTAACCTCTTATCGTGAATTTATAAATAGTGAAACTTGCACTCGAGGTCATACCTTGTATTAAAAATAAATAAATAAATTGTGAAACCTGACTTATTAAACAATTATTAACGTATTTTCTTTAAAAATATAATATTGCAGTGGTTTTATTTGGGAAAAAAAACCATGGGAATTGTTGGGTTTTAGCAAATTATTAAGTGTAAAGTAAACACTAAAACGACATTGTCATACTCGTGCCGTAACGGGACAGTGCAATCACTGTAAACGTAGCACTGCTGAAACCGCACAAACCCGTGCACGGAAATCCAAGTGTGAAATTCCGAAAGTATCCCCAAATCGCTAAGGCCCACTCCACGCTCCCATCATCGCGTGGCCTCACTCTCCTTCCCCCATCAGGATTCTGCAACCTCCTCTCTCCCACAGCCTCACTGTCTTCCACATTCCAAACACTATAAAAGAGCCCCCCCTTCTCTCTCTATCGCCGTCTTTTCCCGAATTCGAACCTTCAAGCTTCGCTTTCTAGTGAGTTCCAGTGCTAGATTGGTTTGATAGCATAGAATCGACGGTCTGATTGATTCTTCCAATTCAAACAATGCCTCGCGCTTCTAAAAGAAAAGCAGCTCCATCAACTTCGACTTCCGTCACATCCTGCGACGTCGTTCCACCGCGTGCCGGTATCTTGTTTTCCTCAGATTCTGATTGGTTCCCGATAAAAACTATATAAAAAAAAGAAGAAAAATTAAAAGCCACATATTTGTTTTATTTTCATAGAGCGAAAAAGTTAATTATGTGAATATTGCACGCAGTTATGAGCTGGGTTAAGCTAGCAGAGCGGCAAAAACTCCTTCTTTCTTCTTTTTTGTGATTATATTCTATTGGGCATGCATTAACTATTCGATTTCAATGTTTTGGATTGTATTATAATTTGGCCTTGTTCATGCTGTTTAATCCAATAGCATCGCTTTGTTTTGATTTAGACTTTTAAAAATTTCAGTAGTTTTGTGTATTTGAATTTTGAGAAGCGGAACTATGATCTTCACGCTTTCTGGAAATTTTGTGATTTTGAAGTTTGAGTTGTCAAAATTACTTTATCACCCTTAACTTGTTGATTTAAGAGGCATACTGTTTCGAAGATTTTATGATACCCAATTGCCCTAAATAAACACAGAAGATTCCGTAGGTGTGTTTTCTTTTTTGATTTATTTATGAGAAGTAATATACTCACATGTTGGTGATGGATTAATAATATTCAAATTAATGTTACAATCTCTTTCTTCAACCATTTTTCCTATGATTTTAAATGGTTCAAGTAATTACAAAATTATGCCATTGTACTGTAGGTGGAAATTTTCTATATAAAAGAAAAAAATTGTTTTTGCTTTTTTAGATATTGAACTAGCCCTGTAGAAAGGTTGCACATATTGGTCGTTATATTTGAATATGTTATGTCAACTGTTGATCCTGCTGGTATCTGATGTGTTTTTTTTCCCCTTGCTTGCCAAGTTTAAGATATATTTTTTGTTTTTACTATGCAGTATTTGGTGTTCTAATGTTATTCAGCCTCAGGTAAATGTAAATCAAGAAAGGTGGTAGACCGGATAGGAAGCCTTTTTGAATTGTATGCAAACCAGTCATTAAACATGATTGAGTAAGTGTACAGTGCTTTGATAAGCTTGCATTTATGAAGTGGTGATGTCGATTCTGTATAATAAGTATGCAGTGCTAAAATTCTGTTAACCTTCCTATACTCTTATGTTTGATTGAATAGCCCAGAAGGAATTGAGGCACTTTGTTCGGATTTGGGAGTGGACCATACTAATGTTAGAATACTGATGTTTGCTTGGTAAGTTGGTATATTAGTTTTTGCTAACACGCTGTTGTGTGCATACTTCAATTAGTTATCTCATAACCTGATTGAAGCTCCTGAATGCATGAATCAGGAAAATGAAAGCTGAAAAGCAGGGCTACTTTTCCAGGGTAAGACGGAAATGTATAGTTTAAGCAGATTTTCTTGTTTTCTTGTTTCCCAATTGGTGTTCTTGCTTCTAATACATTGAATGTTTTTGTTTCTGCAATATGCTTTAATACATTGGATGTGATATATATGTAATATATATGCATGTAACTGATGAGTGACACAAAACAAAAACGTTGGTATTACAAAGAAGATAGTCAAAGTACGAGAATTTTAGTTTTGGGACCCCAAGTGAAAGGCAAAGGAGTTACGTAAAAAGTATTAAGTTTGTAGGGTTTAAGCCTGTATACCAAGTTGCTAACTGTGAGAAAGATCATCTTATGACTCAGAAAACTATTTTGACACTTCAACTTGATAGAAAAGTACTGATCAGAAGTTGCAGTTTGGCAATAATAGGCACTTAATACAACAGTTAGGAAACAGGATACACTTTTTCATTGAGCTGGTCTGTAGAATTTTGTCCAGTATGTGGCTTTCCTGTGAAGAAAGCGAACTGGACAGAGACCAACTTCAAAAACTTAACAAAGATTCTTCGATGTGTGTAGAGTTTGCTCTAATTGTTCAAGGTCCCTGGAATATTTGTTTGATCAGGAATAGGATCCTACTTCAAGGTTAGTGTAATGAGGATAGCATGTGGCTGGCCCTCTCAATGCTACCCAAGACTAACTTTATATGTGTTCCTAGCCTCAAAATAAATACAGTATGAGACCTCAATGTTCCCATGTTAGGACTTCTAATTCTCATTCTTTTCCTTTTCTGTTTCTCTTTCCTGTTCTTCCCTTTAGGATGAGTGGCAAAGAGGCTTGAAAGAGCTACATGCCGACACTATTTCTAAATTAAAGAAAGCACTCCCGGGTTTGGAGAAAGAGGTATTCACATCTTCTCTTTAGGATGATGGAATTGTTATTGAGGTGATTTGGTACATAATACTGGATGATGCCTGAAAGGAAGAAATATTTGTTGGTACTGATCTTGCTTTTTGTGTTTTTGGATAGTTGATGACCCCACCCAAATTTGAAGATTTTTATGCATATGCATTTCGATACTGCTTGACAGGTGAGCTTAGTCTTGAGAGGCATTTCTTTTTCTGATATTAAGTGAAACCTTTTTTTTCATGGAAATCTCTGTTTCAAATTGGTTAAATTTTCAGAAGAAAGGCAAAAGAGTGTAGACATTGAGACTGTATGTGAATTACTGAATCTCGTATTGGGTACCCTATACCGTCTCCAGGTTGATTTATTAATTAAGTATTTGAAGGTATGTAGCTGTGGCAGCTGTTCATGTCCCATTTCTCTTTTCTGTTAAGTAATTGGCTCCTCAACACATTTGTTTTCTGGAATAGGTTCCACAATTGTTCTTTGATGCTTGGTTTTAATTTTGGCAGGTCCAAAGTGAGTACAGAGCATTAAATATGGATCAGTGGTTACATTTTTACCGTTTTTGCAAGGAGGTAAACCTATTATTTTTGCTTTTATTTTATCCAGAAATTATAGTTCATATGTTTCTTTGTACCTTTTAGCTTTTTGTTGTTGAGTTGCAGGGCCTGGAAAGTGGCCCTGGTTTTAAGATTATGCAATTAGATGAGTTTCTTGTTTGTCTTGAAATCCTAACCATGATTTTGGAAGGCTAAACATGTGTCAGAAAAGTACAAAATTATGATAAGACTATCCATTCGTGTAAAATAATTGATAAGTATGCAATCAGTGAGTTGTGTGATGAATCAGAATGCACTCAGGAATAATCTCAAGTCTAATTGACCTATTTGATAGTTTAGACTCTTAAACACCAAACAATAACCCAGAATGGGAATATAAAAGTGAAAACCTCCATTCGAGGGATATTAGCTCTTCCTGTACCTGGATCTAACTTTCTGACTTCTATAGAACCCAACACCTCTCTCTCTCTCTCTCTCTCTCTCTCTCTCTCTGTGACTGAGTTGTTTTAATTCAATGAATCTTTACTTTTAGCAGATAAGTTTTCCGGACCTTCAAAACTATGATTCGGATCAAGCATGGCCTGTGATTATTGATAATTTTGTTGAATGGATGAGAGACAAGCAAAGCTAATTTTGGCATCCTCCTTCTGTTAGAATACACTGCTGACCTATAAGAAGGTATATGAATTCTCCTCTTTTTATATCTTTCTTTTCTTCCCATTTATTGGGGGTGGATATTGTAATTTAGATTGCTTCATTGATTTTCAAACTAGAAGAATGGTTTAGATCCACATTTGTGACTTGACTTTGGTCTGTTTGATCGAATTGCAGGGGTTGGCAAGAATTCCAACTATGGTTTTAACTAACAAACGATTTGCGCTTGCGTTTTTCTTCTAGGGGGTGGTTTGGAGAGCTGGCTCTCATGAGAATGCTGCAGTTTTTGTGATGAGAAAATTTTGCAAGTCTAATTATATAAAAAGTTTTGCACTCTGTGAATTTTCCACTGCCCGTATTATTTAATTTGTGGTTTTCTTCTCTGAGCTGCTATGAATTGCGGCGTCAATTGATAAAATTGTTGCATAGAAGTTTTATTATAAAAAGAATGATAATAGTATAACCAATTGCGATGAGCATACTATGATTGATGCATTCTAAAATCTTTGGATAGGAAAGGGAAAAAAGAAGAAGGAAAGACTATCATGGATGGATGGAGTGTTTAAACATTCGTGATTCTTTGAATTGATTGAGATGAACTTATCCATAATCAAAATCAAAATAAGGAGTTGAATCTGGCTACCCATCAAGTTCAATAACAATGACTTCAAAATTTGATACCATGGACACGTACATGCAGGCCGCGTATTTGTATTGTAACTTGTCAGCCTACTTAATATTGTACACAAACAAACAATTGTACATTTATTTTCCTTTCATAATGTAAAATACAAATCTCCAACCTACTTAAATTAATCCTCTACCACACATAAAATAAATTGGGTTCAATTCAATAATCACTAGTCACTCAATGAATCGATGCTTAATATATATTAAACACAAAATAGCTGCGAGTTTCTATATGATCTTCAATTGAGAATTTTCATCATAGATGGCTGAAATCTCCCGCAAAATCGGAGCAAGAAGATAATGTAGGAGATGTAACACTCTTCTCATTGGTCGAGAACCCATGAATTTGAAGCTGTAGTTTAAGAGAATGTACATATTAAGTATGAATTATTTTGGAAACTAAGTTTAAGATTAATGAAAAGAATATTAATTATCATCAAGAAAAAGTTGGTGAATTTACCTTGCGCCGAAATCTTCCAGTCGCTATCATATGTGAGGGCCCAAAAGAAGTATCCACGAAGCCCAAGGGCTTGAGCATACCCTATCTTGGAGGTTGTAGTAAACGCATCATCAAACGAAACCAATGAAGACCCGTTAAAAGAATATACTGTTATAGTGTCCACGTCATACACTACGGTTGCGCCCGACTGGTTCAGCAGTGTCTCCACCCGGTGGAACGACAGCTGCCCACCTCCTGGGCCTGGGCCAAGAGGAGGTAGCTCCAATACTATGATTATTTGGGTCTTTGAGCTCCCATGTCCGGCCGTAGAGTGGCAAGCCCATAACCAGCTTCTTCGGGGGTATCCCGGCCTTGATCCATGACCTAAGCCCGTATATAGAGTTTACGTTACTCTTCGGGTCAAGCAATGCTGCATTGGGCCCTGTGGTATTGCTCCAAGCCCCGTTATAGTCGAAACACATTGCATTAATCCAGTCCAAGTATTTATTCATGTGTGGCATGGGGTAGGAGCGGCGGACATTGGCCAAGAAGAAGTCAGCCGAGAAGTAGACGGCAGCGGTGAGTAGGAGAGGAGGGCGGGCTGTGGATTTAGCCTCTTTCTTGAGTGCGTGGCGCCATTCTTTGAGCAAGTGGCCCAAGTCCTTCATTTCTTTTGGGCTTTGAGGGAATTCCCAATCAAGATCCAGCCCATCAAATCCAAACTTACGTGCAACCTCTATGGCAGAGTGTATGAAATGCGAACGAGAGGAGGGCTCCGAGGCCAAGCGAGCAAAGATTTTAGGTAGTTCTGGGTCATCTCCGCCACCACCTAAGGACAAGAGGGTCTTCACTGGTGGATGTTTGTGATGGAGGGTGGTGGTGAAATTGGAGAGAAGCAAAGCTGTTGAATTTGGCAAGTCAAATTTGAAAGTGACATCGTTTGGCACAAGAAAGGCATAGAAGATGTGAGTGAAGAATGATGTGTTTATAGCTGAAGGTGGGAAATCATCTGACAACCATGAAGGATAATAGGCCGACTTCACAGAGGGAGGAGGGTGAGAAAGCGAGTCTGCCATACAGCCAGTGTTGAAGATCATCAAGGAACATGAAAGAAAAAGAATATGCACCAAGTCATTGAGGCTTGCCATTTCTAGGCTGTGAGAAAAGTAGACTGAGTACCCAGTGGTAACTACGCTATATATTATTCGAAGCTTGAAACGTATTTGGTGTATAGTTTTTGTATTTATCCACCACAGCATGCATTAAAGAAATAAGAATGCATATAAAAATGATGGAAGGGGTTAAGCAAAACGTTAGCCTATATAATCCAGAAACTGGTTGTATGTAATTTAAGTAATTTTGAGTTAAGAATTGTCGTTGCTTTGACTGCTACTAGTACTATCTATTCTATTCTAGAAATTAAGCCGTCCGTTATGACTTATTCAGAGCAGTGTTGTGTTGTAGAATTAAAAACAAGAGAGTCGCATTCAACTTATTTACAACAGTGAGAATATTATATTATCAAGTGTCCAAAGTTTATTTGGTGGATTTTGTGGTCGTCTCTACATTTGATGTATGCTTGTGGAGATGATCAATGCTTGGACAGGGAAGTCACGACTAAGCAGAAGCTCCAATCATAACAACACAGGCTTCACAAGCAAATGGTTTGTAAAACCAACCTTAGAACGACAACATATATATACCATATAATGTTACTTTAAACCACATGTCTTGACTTATATTGCTGTCACAAATTTTTGTAACGGTCGAAATCAATGATGAAGGTTGTTGTTAGGAGAGGCCATTGTTTACCCCTCTAACTTCTAACAGAAATGCTAATACTTCTCATTTGGAACAGGGCTCTGAGTGGACATGTTATTCTGTTGTTTTTCATGTTCAGTTGTGTTTGTCCGGGAATAGTGCAGGCTGGATTTGAATTTTTTTTCCTGAAGTTTTTGTTTTTGTTGTATAAAAGAATTTCGTACAAACAAAACAAAAAATTTGGCATATCCTCCCCTTGGTCTAAGCCTAACCACTAGTTCAATTTTCAAATGACTTCCTCATCACCAGTTCCCTCTCTTCTCTCTGCACAGGAATTGCAAATTTTTAATTTAACAAAATATTGTAATGTTTACAGCATGTAGGCCTCCAGATGAAGAATCCAAAGTTGCTAAAATCTTGTATACTTCGTAGAGTATATGACCACCCACATTCTTGAGCCTAAGAACTCAACCATTGAAAATGAAAAACTAATGTCTCCTATTCTGAGCCTGCAATTTCATCGGGGTTGCAGTTCAGAAATTTGTGCATCATTAACTGAACAACTTCCTTGCTGCGATGTAGATATGTTTTCCATACTTCTATTTCCTGAGAAAGCCATCTTTGTAGGAGTGGGAATGGGTTCAGTATCAGTTTTGAGCATGGAATAAACTTCCAACATTGTAGGCCTATCCTCCGGATTTTCCCGGACACATAATAGAGCTACTTGCAAGCATCTCGATAATTTACAAGAAGAAGAAGAATCATCCAGTGATGGATCAATAAATTCTCTTCCTTTGTCCTCTTTCCAAGATAGATATGCCTGAAATAGTTTGAATGTTACTTCATATAGTTTAGATCTAAGTAATAGTTTACATTAGTGGTGACAGAATCATAGACAGCTATGGTACTTACATATTGCAACAGGTGCAAGCTTTCGTTGGGACCATAGTAACATGTGCTCCTCCTTCCACTAATCATTTGTAAAAGTAGAACCCCAAAGCTGTAGACGTCGTACTTTGTAGAGTATATACCTTTTCTTACATATTCAGGAGGAACATAGCCACTGCATTGCATACCACAACAAGTATTAAAGGATATGAGCATGTGTGTGTGTGAATAACCAAAAAGAGGCAGTTTACTTACTATGTTCCAACAATCCGGCTTGTGTTTGCTTCAAGTTCATCTTTTCTGAAAAGTTTAGCCATTCCAAAATCTGATATCTTAGCATTCATTTCGTGGTCAAGTAAAATGTTGCTACCTTTCAGATCTCGGTGAATAATTGTAAAATTGGAGTATTCTTGAAGATATAGGAGTCCTTGGGTAACCCCTTCAATGATGTGCACACGCTTTGTCCAGTCCAGAAGATACCGTCTGGTAGGATCTGCAAGATATCAAATTCAGGACCAATGAGGTCGGCAAAGGAGCAAGAGACAGACAAATTAAAAGTCACATGTTTCTGCACCATAAGCTTAGATGGCTTAACAAGTGATTTTTGTTTGCTTAATATTCAGTAGTGTTGGTTCAGTCCTCAAGAATATGCTTGTCGAACTATTTGGAGAGTTTCAATGAGTTTAACCCCCCATGTTTACCTCTTAGAGGAGATGTGAAGAGTCTTAAGACCCACTGAAACTTAAAGAATGCAAAAGTATTGTGTTATTCTACCCTGCACTCTCAACCATAACAGGAAGCATGAAAAATTGCAGACCAAAAATGTAGAAGTCCAAGCTTTTGTTGGGCATGTACTCGTAGATCAGCATTTTTTCTTCCTTCTCAGTGCAAAATCCAAGAACTCGAACTAGATTTACATGTTGTAGTCTTGCAGTACGTGTAACCTCATTTCTAAATTCCTCAAGTCCTTGAGTTGACGTTTTCGAAAGTCTTTTCACTGCAATTTCGTGTCCTCCTCGCAATTTACCCTTGAAAAATTGAAGAAAACCATGGTTAGTTAAGTTAGCATGGTTTAGTAAAAAGAAATTCCAGATTTATATCTGATCAAAAGATGAATCTACAAATGGTATCACTCTCACTGTTCACCAGAATGTACCATTTAATTAACACAAGGTGAAGGTGACTCTGCTTTCAGTTGTTGATAAGCTTTTGGTTCAGCGTGAAGGGAATTAGTAGCCAATGATCATAGACACAGCTTTAAGCCTACATTCTTTGTTTCCTTTTCCTTTTGTAAATAAAATTCTTTTCTCCTTTTTCTTTAACTACTATCTAATCCTCCTACTTCTGGAGTTGGCTCTATCTCACTATTATCTAATCCTCAATCACATAGTATCTTGGAACCCTTGTTTAGGAAGGTGGTAAACGTTACCATGTAAACAGGACCAAACCCACCCTCTCCAAGCTTGTTTTCACTTGAGAAGTTATTTGTTGCCGCTTTGATATTGGAAAAGCTGAATGCTTGCAGATTTGGAGGATCGCTGTTAAGAGCTGATGTACTACTAGTAGTAGACCTTGAATTTGATAGATTTGAATTCCCAAGAATAATCATCCCTGAAACCAGAAGGGAAAATAATAAAAAGTGAAAATGCAATTGCCAAACTCTTGGTGTAATGGTTCGAAAAGAGAATTTATCTTTGTCTAATTGCTATTAGAAGCAAACACTAAGTACAGTTGAGAAAAATAACCTTTTATCTTCAACAATTTTCTTTGTAAGTAACACACCACGAAGGCTATGAGGATTATGACCAATGTAATTGGAAGCAAAACTATCAGTAACAACCGCCGCTTGTTTTCTTGATCATTTTCTTCCTCTTGAACTGTCATTTACTAAACCAGTTAGAAGCAGAATAAATGACTCTCCATTAGAAAATAAGTTGATTTATGCAGATAGCCTGCTGTCAAAATTAAACTTCCTTCAGGATATAAAATTGAGTTTTATGACATGTCAAAAACATAGCATCAAAAATCACTTTGGCCAACCTGCCCGAGAAAGCGCCCAATCGTCATCATTGGTGACTTGAAACACATTGGTACCAAGTAACTTCTTCTCCTTGACATATGCAATCTTAGTTCTGATAGCTTCCACATCATCAAAACCAATCCAACTCGACCCTATGATGCAATAGTTCACAACATAAGTAGCATTGTACACTATGGGAGCTCTGTAGCTTCGAATGTACCGCTTGATGTACGTATAGCTCATGGATCCGTCTGTCGTCTCAGCTGTGCCTGCTGCAGGTGCCCCAACTCCATTATTGTCTTTGGGGTGCACAAGTGTCCACGCATAGCCATGGTAAGGCAAACCCAAAACCAGTTTGCTAGCAGGAAATGAGTTGTTTAGCCATTGCTTTATACCATAGTCGGTGTTAACATGGCTTGACGGGTCATATAAAGCAGCATGAGCACCAGTAACATTCTCCTTAGAAGGCAGATGATAGTCATACGCCATAACATGTGCCCAATCCAAGTTCCTCTTCATAGATTCAATCGGGTAACTCAACGATTCGAAAGCAGGCAAATAACGAATGGCCATTGTCAATATCAAGCGTGACTGATCACTAGAGTTTCTTGACTCAGAATTCACAGCAGCTCGCCACTCATCCAATAATTTTGCCATGTTGACCATATCAGAGGCTGTGTTAGGCCAAAGCCAAAGCAAGTCTATACCTTGAAAGCCATAAAGCCTTGCTGTTTTGATCGAAGACTCAATGAAAGACTTTCTGTTAGAAGGTTTGTTGACCATTGAGGACAAGACTGAATAGTTAACTTTCTGACCCAAAATTGATTGAGCTGTTGCAGCTTGTCCATTCCAGATGGATAAGAGTGTTATGACTGATGGGTTTTTGCGCTTGACGACACCGGTAAAGATGGAGAAGGATGGCTCCTGAGAGAAAGGGATGGAGAGCTGGTAGGTGGAGGAATTCAGATCAGCAGAAGCACAAATAAGATGAGTGAACAAGGCAGAGTTGATGTCAGGTATCGGAGACTCGCTACCAGCGTACCAGTAACCAGCTCTGATCCAAGTTTGTACAGAGGAACAAGAATAAAATTGAGATGAAATAAGGAAGATGATGAAGAGGATAAAGGGAGTGATATTTTTTGATCCCATGGAGATGGACATAAAAAGCTAGTTTGATTTTTCCTCGTACAAAATGACTAGTTTCTACTACTACGTACTAATACATATACATACATGGCATCATCATCATGTGCAGTGCAGGATATGGGCAGATATTTCGGTGTGACTTGCAGCATGTCTTGTGGACACGGGAAACAAAATCTTCAGTGCCATTTTGCAAAACCTCAATAATGAATGAGAGTGAGAGTGAGACCACTTACCTACCATTCCGTATACGTAATTCTAAGCAGGTTCGGCCTAAACTCTGCATTAAGTTGTTGTGAAGTGAACGATGAGCACCGACCATGGACCATGACACACTTACACCAGCCAAATTAATGTTGTAGTACCGGACAAATTAATGTTGTAATATTTGGATTGAGCGAGCGCACCATCCACCAGCCAAACCAATCACTCAAACTCAAACCCTTCTTCTCTTTCTAACCATAAATCAGCATGCCGCAAGCTACGCTTGTTACTTTACCACCACAAGTCTCTAGAAATTCCCAAGGAGAAGTGATCCTCTTTTTCTTGAAGATGTGACATGGAAAACTTTTTCTTACAAAACTTTTAAAGAAATACATGACAGTAATCCTGTTTGATGAGCTGGACTGGAAGATATTTTTTCAATTAAAATGGACATGGGTCCTAGCCAATGTTTAGTGGGCTTATAATGTATCTTAGACCAGATGTGGTTATTGGACACTAGTCCATAATAGCAAGGGCTCTAGAGGGAGCTTCTATAATGAGGAGGATATTTGAGGAGATTATTTGAGGAGACCCATCTCACCATCAAAAGGGGTGTGGACCCCCCAATGCACCCCCCATGTACTTTGTTTTTGGTTATTGATGGTGAGATTTCACCTCCTCAAATAGCTCCTCAAATAGCCTCCTTATTCTAGCCTTTCCGGGCTCCAGAACCCATCGGCAGGCATGGGTTTCGAAGCCAGCCGAGTTAACCTGCGAGCACGCCTCCTCCTTCTTTGCTTCTCTTTCTCTCTCTCTTCCCTTCTGCCATATCTTCAGGTCGACCCGACGGCATCGTATCTCATCGGCGTCGCGTAGATCGTCGTATCTTCCAAATTCCAATCGATGCGGCCAAGCTTGAGATCTTATTTGAAGGAGGAGCCTTGCGATTCTTGCTGATCTGATTTGGTTTGTTCTTGCATTATTGTTCGGGCTGCACTGCCTTCTCGCCATGCTTCAGTGGGCTTAGATTCTGGGCCCAATATTTCTTTATTTTTCTTTAAAATTTATCCACTGACATTGTTTTAAACTTATATTCCCATTAACATTATGAAATATATATTATATATAGGAGAGAAATTGAACACTACAATTTTCATGTAGGTATTTTTCAGATGATCACATGTAAACATATATACAGTAATTGAGCCCATTAGAACACTAATGAATATAGTCGGCTCACTGTGGCTTGACGAAACGTGGCTTGTGCCCATTTTTCTGCTAGTGTCACTAATTAATTATGGTTACTTAACCGCGGCCTCTAAATACATTCTTGGCAGTTGGCAGTCATTATATTAATTCCATGTTGCTAATATAAAAAGCTTGTTTCCTGTTAAATTATCGTTCTAATGTAAAGTCTAAAGCGAGAAAAGCGAAAAGAAATCCTAATGCTGCTGCTGGGACTCAGTTAGAATATTGGCCAAGAGAATGTATGCTTGTGGTGATGATCAATGCTTGGACAGGGAAGTCACTAGTAAGCAAAAGTTCCAATCATAACAACACAGGCTTCACAAGCAAATGGTTTTTAAAACTAACCTTAGAACGACAACATACCATAAATGTTACTTTAAACCACTTGTCTTAACTTAATTGCTGTCACTAATTTTTTATTTCAACCAAATATTGTAATGTTTAGAACATGTAGGCCTCCAGATGAAGAATACAAAGTTGCTAAAATCTTGTATACTTCATAAAGTATATGACCACCCACATCCTTGAGCCTAAGAACTCAACCACTGAAAATGAAAAATTAATGTCTCCTATTCTGAGCCTGCAATTTCATCGGGGTTGCAATTCAGAAATTCCTGCATCATTAACTGAACAACTTCCTTGCTGCGGTGTAGATATGTTTTCCACACTTCCATGTCCTGAGAAAGCCATCTTTGTAGGAGTGGGAATGGGTTCAATGTCAGTTTTGAGCATGGAATAAACTTCCAACATTGTAGGCCTAGCCTCCGGATTTTCCTGGACACATAATAGAGCTACTTGCAAGCATCTCAATAATTTACAAGAAGAAGAAGAATCATCCAGTGATGGATCGATAAATTCCCTTCCTTTTTCCTCTTTCCATGATAGATATGCCTGAAATAGTTTGAATGTTACTTCATATGTAGTTTAGATCTAAGTAATAGTGGTGATAAAATCATGGACAGCTATGGAACTTACGTATTGCAAGAGGTGCAAGCTTTCGTTCGGACCATAGTAACATGTGCTCCTCCTTCCACTAATCATTTGCAAAAGTAGAACCCCAAAGCTGTAGACGTCGTACTTTGTAGAGTATATACCTTTTTTTACATATTCAGGAGGGACATAGCCACTGCATTGCATACCACAACAAGTATTAAAGGATATGATCATATGTGTGTGAATAACCAAAAAGAGGCAGTTTACTTACTATGTTCCAACAATCCGCTTTGTGTTTGCTACAAGTCCATCTTTTCTGAAAAGTTTAGCCATTCCAAAATCTGATATCTTAGCATTCATTTCATGGTCAAGTAAAATGTTGCTACCTTTCAGATCTCGGTGAATAATTGTAAAATTGGAGTATTCTTGAAGATATAGGAGTCCTTGGATAACCCCTTCAATGATGTGCACACGCTTTGTCCAGTCTAGAAGATACCGTCCGGTAGGATCTACAAGATATCAAATTCAGGACCAATGAGGTAGGCAAAAGGAGCAAGAGACAGACAAATTAAAAGTCACAGGTTTCTGCACCATAAGCTTAGATGGCTTAACAAACGATTTTTGTTAGCTTAATATACACTAGTGTTCCTCAAGAATATGCTTGTCTAACTATTTGGAGAGTTTCAATGAGTTTAACACCCCCCCCCCCCGTCTTTACCTCTTAGAGGAGATGTTAAGACCCACCGAAACTTACAGAATGCAAAAGTATTGTGTTATGCTAGCCTGCACTCTCAACCATAACAGGAAGCATGAAAAATTACAGACCAAAAAGGTAGAAGTCCAAGCTTTTGTTGGGCATGCACTCGTAGATCAGCATTTTTTTCTTCCTTCTCAGTGCAAAATCCAAGAACTGGAACTAGATTTACATGTTGTAGTCTTGCAGTAAGTGTAACCTCATTTCTAAATTCCTCAAGTCCTTGAGTTGATGTTTTGAAAGTCTTTTCACTGCGATTTCCTGTCCTCCTCGCAATTTACCCTTGAAAAATTGAAGAAAACCATGGTTAGTTAAGTTAGCATGGTTTAGTAAAAAGAAAATCCAGATTTATATCTGATCAAAAGATGAATCTACAAATGGTATCACTCTCACAGTTCACCAGAATGTACCACTTAATTAACACAAGGTGAAGGTGACTCTGCTTTCAGTTGTTGATAAGCTTTTGGTTCAGCATGAGGGGAATTAGTAGCCAATGATCATAGACACAGCTTTAAGCCTAAAGTTTTTTTTGTTCCCTTTTCTTGGTAGCAGGAAAGTAGGAATGGGATAGTTCAGGGAAAGAGTTTTTTATTGATATACATCTCATTGTTTTAAAAGTAGCAGCAGATTATACACAAGGGCACGCATACAACCACAAGTTTTAAATCCCAGTTCCCACAGTGTAAACTTATGTTAGATAAGGTAGCAAATATTACCATGTAAACAGGACCAAACCCACCCTCTCCAAGCTTGTTTTCACTTGAGAAGTTATTCGTTGCCGCTTTGATATTGGAAAAGCTGAATGCTTGCAGAGTTGGAGGATCACTGTTAAGATCTGATGTACTAGTAGACCTTGAATTCCCAAGAATTTTCATCCCTGAAACCAGAAGGAAAAAAAATAAAAAGTGAAAATGCAAATGCAAAACTCTTGATGTAAATTCGAAAAGATATTTTATCTTTGTCTAATTACTATTCGAAACAAACACTAATAGTGATAAAAATAACCTTTTGTCTTCAACAATTTTCTTTGTAAGTAACACACCACGAAGGCTATGAGGATTATGATCAAAATAATTGGAAGCAAAACTATAAGCAATAACCGCGGCTTGTTTTCTTGATCATTTTCTTCCTCTTGAACTGTCATTTACTAAACCAGTTAGAAGTAGAATAAATGTCTCTCCATTAGAAAATAAGTTGATTTATGCAGATAGCCTGCTGTCAAAATTAAACTTCCTTCAGGATATAAAATTGAGTTTTATGACATGTCAAAAACATAGCATCAAAAATCACTTTGGCCAACCTGCCCGAGAAAGCACCTGTGGGAACCGAATTAATCCTTAACCCTAGGTCAAATAATTCCTTCTATTTGGGGATTATTTGACCTAATTGGGAATTGTTCGATTTAATTAGGGATTGTCTAATTAAATCGGATATTACCTAATTAGGTTGATGATTGATTTGATTCCTACGAATATTCTCAATTAATGGAGGAGTTACCTAATTAAATTAGGTATTGATTTGATTGCTATCCTGATTAGGGATTTGATTTAAATCAAATAAATCAAATAAATCAAATCCCTAATTAGTCAAATCTCGCCAAATTGGGGAGGAATAATTCCCTTCCATCTACGAAATTATTCCTCTGAAACCCTAGCTCCAAAACTCCTATAAATACCTAGCTATGCACAAGGGTGAAGGTACGTCTAAACTCCTACTCCTGAAACTCTGCAGAAATTATCTCTGAGAAACCTTAGCCACCTCCTTTCTCTCCCTCTTTTACATAAGGCTTCGGCCACCTTTTATCCCAAAAACACATATAAACTCCGTACCCTATTTAGCTATTGGTTTTTTGCCCTAAATCAATTGAACTAATTTAGGCATCGGAGGCCTTTGGCCAACACCCCGGGTGTGGTCCTCTTATTGCTATTCGTTTGCAGGGAGAAAGGGAGGCGGAGAAGACGAAGGAATCTTTAGGCAAATATTCCCGTGGGAGGAATTTGACTCCCACAAATTGGTGCTTTCATTGAGAGCTTCGAGATATACTCAATGCAATGCTCTCGAATCCAAATCAAGGGAAATCCGTTTTCCCCCTTCATTCATTAATTCCGTCATCGATTCAAAGCCTAGAGGAATATCTCCTCTCCGCCCGACTGGAGAAAGACACAGAGACAAAAATATCACCAAAAATAAATCAGAGTTTGGATGCAAGACTCTGGGTACGAAAACTACCAAAAATATGCTTTTGGTCTCATCTCCAAATCGGCAAATAAAACAAAAAACAGAAAAGTTGGATGTGCAATGGGCAGTCACCACATGAAGGTCCTGTGCAAAGAAACAAGTTGTTTCTTCTTCGCGTGATGCAACAAACAAAGAGAAGAGAATTTTGTTCTCTTTCAAAACCGTTTGGGTGCCTTGATCAAATTCGAAGACACCTATTTTTGGAACCAAACCAAAAATAATGCAGGGCGACCGACCTCCAATCTCCAACCACACCGACTGCCAACGCCTGAAAGCAGCCCAGGCTGCTTCGAAGGAACTCACCAGCCGCTGCCATTCACTAGTCGACGACTTCCGCTTGTCGCTTGGCCACACGGACAACACCATCGCACTCGTGGGTGTCCAAACTGCAGACTCTGGCAGAAAACTCTATGACCAGACGCTAGAACCTCGCCGACGAAGCTTTGGAGAAGATGACAGCCACGGCCTAGCATGGATGGGGACCTTCCCGGTGTTGCCTTGCGTCACCGCCAACACCAGCGGACTCGCCGGCCTCCGATTTGCAGAACCCATGAAGGAAGACGCCCGTCGACGCCGTAGAGTCGCCGGCGAGCCATCTCTCCAGGCGCCGGATTTGCACAGCATTCATGGCGCCGATCCTTCCTCCACCTCGCGACACCGTCACCATCGCTGGAACCAAGGGGCTCAAACCGGTGGGTTTCGTGAAGCACCCTGTCACGGTCCATGGCACCGCTGGAGATGGCGCCGCACGTGCTGGAGCTGCCAGCCGCTCCTTCCTCACGCCAACAATGGCTTCCGCGCATATACAGGGACAGTTTCTTATTCCCTCATTTACAATTCATAATTATAATATTAATATTTAATATTTATTAGTTAATATATATTCTTAATAAATATTAAACAATTAATATTCATTTTGAATTAATGCATATTCATAATGGCACGTGCCTTATTTAATAATGCATATTTAATAGCTTCTTTGGTCAACCTAATCCGCAATCCGTTGGTCAACCTGACGCATGGTCCTTTAAAGCGAGGCCCGCAACCTCCTATCACGGCTACCTCAACGTCGCCATGTCAACCTAAGGTCTCGTGACCGGATCCAGCCACCCTCGTGGCTCCACCGCCGAGCACGGTGGAACCTCCCATCAAGGTGGGCTTGCTACCATCGCCGACCTAGGCCCAATCTTGGAGCAACTTCAAGCGTTCCCTCGGTTACCTCCACGCTCGACGCACGCTCCGAGTACGCCTCCTCTGAAACCCTAGCCCATATGCAGTTGGGCTCCACACACTTCTCTCCTCCCGATCCACGAAGTCAAGCAGACCTTAATCAGAAAGTTGATCAGCTAGCTCAGAAAGTTGACCAGCTCCTCAACCATATAAGCTTAGCTCAAAATCTTGGCCTTGGACCACTGGGCGAAGAGAGAAGGATGGACAACTGCGCCAGCAGGCATATCGATGGGTGCCGAGCAGGTCAAGAGGCGTGAGCGGGACAAGGAGAGGGACAACAACGTGATCAGCTCGCCAACATGTCACAAGCATCCGCAGGCCACACTGAGAGCAACGTGCAAGGAAGGCAGGGCCCACGACTCCACGTCTGTGACCACCTAGGCCCGCAGAGGAATGCTCCTCAAGGGCTAGGCTCCCAGGGAGATCGGCCTGATGACCATCGCAATGAGGATCGTGAAGAAGGCGCTCTGTTGTTCACTCATCGAGGAACATTCTTCAAAGGCAAGGCTCCCAAGGAGGTCGACCTGACAACCTTCACGATGAGAACCGCGAGGAAAGGCGCTCCGCTGCTCACCCTCGAAGGACCGATTCTCGTCGACAAGCTGCGGAGGATCACTCGCAAGCACAGTCCACCAACACGCCGCCTAGGCAACGCAGCCAAGAAGCTCGAACCTTGCGAATCAACGAGGAAGTCAATCAGCATCGTCCAAATCGCGAGGGTCGCCAACGTGTCCAACCAGCAATGCGTGCGAGAGGACGTCAAGAAGCTTGTGAATGACCAACTACGAGACTTGAAAGTCGGCGGGAACTTCGAAGATGCCCTACGCAAGGAGATGGACCAAGCTAACTCCACACCTTTCACGTCGAAATTAGCAGGCGGCTCCCCGAAGCGGTTCTCGACGCCTAAGTTTACGCCCTTCAAGTGAGACTCCGATCCCGAAAGCCACCTAAAGCACTTCAAAAGTGTCATGATCCTCCACAAGGCCGACGACGCATTGATGTGTAAGGTGTTTGTGATGACCCTCGAGGAGCAGCTCGGGGATTGGTTCCACACCTACCATCTGGGTCGATCGACGAGTTTCAAGGAGTTGGCATACGTCTTCGCGAAAGAATACACGTCCCTCCGGACAATCAAGAAGAACCCCGACCACCTGTTCAACCTACGCAGAAGTCCGACGAATCTCTTCAAGACTACATCAAGAGATTCAAAGAGAAAAGGCCAACATCGTAGGATGTGACGACCGGATCGCATCCTCCGCTTTCAAGAAAGGCCTTCCAGCTGAACACGACTTATACCGCGAGCTGACTATCGCTCCCAGCCAGACTTCTGGCAGAGGTCTCGCACCGTGGAACGCTGTGCGCTCTGGGATGACGATCGAATCGCCGCAAAGAAGTCTACTGAGCAGGAAGATCAAACAGGCCATGGTGGTCTCCCAAGTCTCGGCCGACCTTCCACCGGCGGAAGAAGACCCAGTGATCGGATTCCAAGAAAGAAAGATCTGATCGGCCTCGACTTGCCACACAACGACGCCCTTGTCGTCAGCATTCAAATCGCTGAGGCCATGGTCGACCGAATCCATGTGGACGAAGGCAGCGCAGCCAATATCCTGCAGTTAACTGTCATCCGCAGATGGGCTTGGAAGCAAAGATCAATAAATCATCCAGGGTCGCTGAGGGCTTCAATGACAACGACAGTAACGGTGGGCACAGTGAGATCTCGACGTCTACTCCCCACTTGTAATCAGCTCACAAACATTCATGGTCATTGATGAAGTCTCACCCTACAATGGCATCCTGGGCAGACCATGGATTGGTAAGATCAACGCCATCACTTTCGCTACTCATCAGAAAATCCGCTACCCCATTCCAGGGGCCGGTGTCGGCCAGGTGGACAGCGACCAGGTAATGACGAGGAAATGCTCAAGCTCAAGGGCTGAAGAGAAGCAAGCCAACACGGTTCCTCCCTGTGAATCAAGCGGATCTGGAGGAGAGAACAACCAGACCCCGTTCCTAGCAACCAAGCAAGCCAGAAGTGGAAAGGGATATCTATCCCCTTATAGCAATCAAAGCATCAGGACCAAGCCGAGGAAATCCGTCCGGAGGTCTCTCCTGAAGAAGGATGGAAACCCGAAGAGGACGTCGAGCTAATACCCTTGGATCCTGACCCAGGCAGATCGGCTCGCGCCTAAGCCCAGATGAGAAGGTGGAGCTGACCACCTTCCTCCAGAACAACAAGGACATGTTCGCATGGTCGCGTAGACATGCCAGGCATCGACCCAAACATCATCTGCCATCGCCTCCACGTCAACCCTGCTAGCAAGCTAGTGGCGCAGAAGAGACAGAACTTCGCTCTAGAGCGGGTCACAATCATTGAAGCCGAGATCGACAAGCTCTTAGCCGCCGACTTCATCGAAGAGGTCTCCTATTCAGAGTGGCTAGCCAACGTTGTTCCTGGTGGCGAAACAAGAAAAGGGCAAATGGAGAGTTTGCGTCGATTACACCGACCTCAACAAGGCATGCCCTAAAGACAACTTCCCGTTGCCGAGAATCGACCAACTCGTGGATTCCACCTCGGCAACCAATTGCTCAGCTTCATGGATGCCTACTCCGGCTATAATCAAATCCTAATGCACGAGGACGACAAGGCGAAAACTTCTTTCATCATCGAGAGAGGAACCTCCTGCTACAAAGTCATGCCCTTTGGGCCGCAAAACGCCGGAGCGACGTACCAAAGGCTCGTGAATAAAGTCTTCAAGGAGCAGATCGGCAAGACTATGGAAGTCTACGTGGACGACATGCTGGTCAAAGCCCCAAAACGTGTAGATCACATCAAGAACCTCGCCGAGGCATTCAGCTTGCTACGCCAGTATCGCATGAAGTTGAATCCAAGCAATGCACGTTTGGTGTATCGTCTGGCCGATTCCTGGGATACATGGTCACACAAAGAGGTATCGAGGCACACCCACGCCAAATCAAAGCTATTCTCGAGATGAAGTCGCCCTCACAGTGAAGGAAATACAAAGTCTGACGGGCGGGAGAGCGGCGGTCCTCGAATCGATTCCTCTCGAGATCTACCGACAAGTGTAAACTGTTTTTCAAAGCTTTGAAAAAAGAGCAAAGAGACAAGTGGGATGAAGAGTGCGAAGTAGCTTTTCAGAACCTAAAGACTTACCTCACTTCACCTCCCCTGCTCTCAAAGCCGGTCCCAGGCGAGGATTTGTTCGTGTACCTGGCAGTGTCCAATTCGGCCGTTAGCTTAGCTATCATCCGAGAAGAACTAGGGGCCCAACATCGGGTATCCTACACATCAAAAGCTCTCCTCGATGCAGAGACTCGCTACCCGAAATTGGAAAAGCTCATTTTGGCCCTTGTAGTTTCCGCGAGAAAGCTGCGACCCTACTACCAAGCTCATCGAGTCATCGTCATGACCGACTTTCCTTTGAGATCAATACTTCACAGCCCTGACGCTTCTCAGCGACTCATGAAGTAGGCCATAGAGCTAAGCCAATATGATCTTCTCTCCGGCCAAAACTGCGATAAAAGCCCAGGCTTTAGCAGACTTCGTGGCAGAATTCACCTCATCGAGTTCGAAGAAGAGAAGCTGATCAACAATAAGAAGGAAAGTTCAAGAGCAGACGGCACCTCCGGGGAGAACCTGACCAACCCACAGACATGTGGCAGTTGCGCGTAGACGGAGCGTCGAACCAAAAAGGAGCAGGAGCAGGTGTCGTCATCATCACCCCAGATGGGACCCTATTGGAGCAGGCCATCAGGCTTGGTTTCCAGCCTGAACAACGAGGCAGAATACGAGGCATTGCTCGCTGGCCTGCGCTTGGCAAAGGAGCTAGCAATCAAGAAGCTAGCCATCTACTCAGATTCCCATTGATCACGAATCAAGCCTCTGGTGAATACATGGCAAAGCACCCAAGGATGATCTTGTACCTTGACAAAGTCCAAGAGCTATTAAAGACGTTTCCTACCTTCACCATCCAACAAGTGCCTCGAGCAGAGAACGCGCATGCCGATGCCCTGACAAGCCTAGGGTCCGCGCTGGATACCCAATTCAGACGTTCCATCCGGTCGGACACCTAGACCGACCAAGCATTGAAGAAATAGAGTCAATCGAAGCAATGCAGATTGACAAGGACCCCAGCTGGAAAGACCCCATCATCGACTACTTGATGAATGGAAAACTACCAACGGACAAGTCCGAAGCCAGAAAAGTCCAGGCAGAAGGCTGCGAGATACTACATGCACAACAACAAGCTCATCGAGATCATACTCCGGTCCTCATCTCACCTGCATAAAGTGCCCTCAAACACTTGAGGATCTTTGCAAAATTCACAACGGCGAATGTGGCAATCACTCTGGGGGCAGATCACTCGCCCAGGAAGGCTCTAAACATAGGCTACTTCTGGCCTACCATACGCCACGACTCCACCGAATATGTTAAGAAGTGTGATCTCTCCCGTGACACAAGCCAATTCCTAACTTGCATGCCGAAGTCTACCATCCACAAAACAGTCCATGACCATTCATGCAATGGGCCATTGACCTCCTGGATCCCTTGCCACCGACGCCTGCCGAGAAGGACATGATGTTCGTTGCCACCGACTACTTTACTAAATGGATCGAGGCCGAAGCTCTATCCTCTACTAAAGAAGCCGATGTGGAACGATTCATCTAGGGAAACATCATCTGCCGGTTTGGCTGCCCACAGTCATCATCTCATTCCAGAATGTCTCATCTGCCTACACATAAGTCGCCCAAGCGCGTCCTTCGGGAGACGCAGGGCGACGACCAAAGCGTCCTTCGGGAGACGCGCGGGCCCATAAGAAGCGTCCTTCGGGAGACGCAGGGTGCGCCAGGAATTTCCTAAGGGAGGTATCTAGGTTCCTATCCGTTTCCTAAGGGAGGCAGGATGGCCACACGTCGCCCATAAGCAGCGTCCTTCGGGAGACGCAGGGTCGACGACCCAAGCTTCCTTCGGGAGACGCAGCCCGTAAGAAGCGTCCTTCGGGAGACGCAGGGTGCGCCAGGAATTTCCTAAAGGAGACGTCCTAAGGGAGGTATCCGGGTTCCTATCCGTTTCCTAAGGGAGGCAGGATGGCCACACAGTCGCCCACAAAGCGCGTCCTTCGGGAGACGCAGGGCGACGACCAAAGCGTCCTCCGGGAGACGCAGCCCATAAGAAGCGTCCTCTGGAGACGCAGGGTGCGCCAGGAATTTCCTAAGGGAGGTATCCAGGTTCCTATCCGTTTCCTAAGGGAGGCAGGGGTGGTCACAGTCGCCCAAGCGCGTCCTTCGGGAGACGCAGGGCGACGACCAAAGCGTCCTTCGGGAGACGCAGCCCATAAGAAGCGTCCTTCGGGAGACGCAGGGTTCGCCAGGAATTTACCTACATCATATGCAGACCACGCCCGGAGTCCCTCAAGGGGGACCCTGGCAGTTGTGAATCTCCAAAAGAAGATGCGCAATCAAAGTACAGGCTGGTTACTGTGACGGTTCACAAGTCAACATGCAAATTGAAGTTGAAAAATAACTGAAATTTCCATAGCAAGCTGACCAACCGGCCAAGTTCAACAAAAGGGAGATGGTCAAATAAGACCAATTATTCTAAACAAGAAAGCAGACTACAAATGCTGAAAATAAGTAAAGGAGACTTCATCTACTCGGAAACGCGGCAGGAGGCCCTTGATCTCCAGTCTCCTGCACCCGCCTCGTCAGCCATGCCTCCAGCATCTTCGCCTGCCTTTACCGCGACATCTGCCATCATCTCATCCTCCTCGGCCCTATCCGCTCCAGCTGCCTGCTCTTCAAGTTCTCCTTGCTCTTCAGGACACAGTGTCTCGATGTCTACATCTTCAATTGCATAAAGAGGAGCAGCCCCATCCGCACAGTGCAGGTAGCCCAACTTGTACGCGTCTATGGTGGCTTCAGACTTGAATTTTTCAGCAGACTTGTGGTGAGCACAAAACCCAGCCAGGAGCTTATCATAGCTATGGGAGATGTCAGCATTCTTGTGCTCAAAACGGAAGAAGGCATCTTTTCGACTAGCCAAATCAGCAGGTAGAAGAAGTTGAGCTCGGAATCCTTCTCAGCAAAGGAGCTTTTCAGCTCAGATATCATTGCCCACAAATCAGACGTCTTCTTCTCATAACGGGCCTGCTCGGCAGAAAGCTTCCTGGCCAGTTCAACATTCTTCTTCTCCGGCAGATGAGTTTCCGGATAGTCTCAGCAGCAAAAACCAGTCCTTTTTGAAGCAAGTGAAGTGACACTTCCCTTTGATTTTCCAAGGAAAGACTCGAAAATGTGCCAAGATCATCGGCCTACCCGGATGTGATCGACCAACTAAGCACGGGAAGATGGGTTTGATAACAAGTTCGTCTTGAGCAGGTGAGACACGCATACATCCCTTACAGGGCTGGACTTGTTCACCTTGGGATCAACCGCCGACGCTGAAAGAGAACCCTTTGCCCGGGCAGACGACTCTCTCATCTACTTAGCCTCCGCCAACCTCGCCTGCAAAGGAGTCAGATAAGGCAGAATCAACTCCGCACTTGACGGCCCGTGTCTCAACAACTGGGTCATGAGCAGACCTCCCGCTTCGATCTCAATCCTTTCACTGATGCAGACGACTCGAACTTCGGAGAGGAATGCCAACATCTCTTTGCTTCTAGGCAGGTGAACTAGTTCTCGAGCGGACCACTTCATGAAGCGGGTCACGGTTTCCAAGCTTGTCAGTAAGAGGCTTGAGTAGAACATCCGCGAGCGCTGCGCATACCACCAACCTTCCTGTTATCTACACCAACGAGATGTTTAACCCTAGCAGATGACGAAGGAACAGCTCATACTTGAGTCTTCTCAGCATAAAGGAACTTTGGCTTCTTCCTCAACGGAGACACATCATTCGCACGCGAAGTCGCAACTCCATTTCTTGAAGACTTGACATCAGCCTTCCTTTGGGCAGATCATAAAGTCTGGACCATTCCGCTTCCATCTCTCCAACATCCTGGGCAGGGGGCAGACCACTGACTTTCTCCCAATACTTGCCGAGCTGACGAGGCCCGCAACGCATGAGGCCAAGCATGCTCAGCCCAGACCTCGACGACAAGCAGGAATGGTCCACCTACGCGCACCTCCTCTACCACGGCTGCCGCCCATTACCAGCCATCGCCTGTCACGACGACTAGCCGGGTTTCCCCTAGTTGATCCTCGAAGCAAAAAAGAAGAAAAGATGAAGAAAAAGAAATATACGTGCTCAACTTACCTTGGGATGCACGACGACTCCTCTCTTCGACAAGCAGTACAAATTCTCCAAGATCTCTCTCAAGCTAGAAAGTAGAGAAGTTAAGTTTGCGATGTGAAGAAGAGTGAAGAAAAGCCATGCATTTACACAGGTTGGGCATCCTAGGTCAAGAAGGAATCGCAAGCCCATTCCTACTAGGAACCCAACTCCAAGAACAGTGAAAAGCCCACTCCAATTGGGAGCCCAAATCCAAGAAGGAAGCCCAGTTACAGCTGGACAGCCCAACAGATGATCTACATCTCCTACATGCCACCACGCGCCATGCAGAAGCTGGGGGGCATTTGTGGGAACCGAATTAATCCTTAACCCTAGGTCAAATAATTCCTTCTATTTGGGGATTATTTGACCTAATTGGGAATTGTTCGATTTAATTAGGGATTGTCTAATTAAATCGGATATTACCTAATTAGGTTGATGATTGATTTGATTCCTACGAATATTCTCAATTAATGGAGGAGTTACCTAATTAAATTAGGTATTGATTTGATTGCTATCCTGATTAGGGATTTGATTTAAATCAAATAAATCAAATCCCTAATTAGTCAAATCTCGCCAAATTGGGGAGGAATAATTCCCTTCCATCTACGAAATTATTCCTCTGAAACCCTAGCTCCCGAAACTCCTATAAATACCTAGCTATGCACAAGGGTGAAGGTACGTCTAAACTCCTCCTGAAACTCTGCAGAAATTATCTCTGAGAAACCTTAGCCACCTCCTTTCTCTCCCTCTTTTACATAAGGCTCCGAGCCACCTCTTTTGTCCCAAAAACACATATAAACTCCGTACCCTATTTAGCTATTGGTTTTTTGCCCTAAATCAATTGAACTAATTTAGGCATCGGAGGGCCTTTGGCCAACACCCCCGGGTGTGGTCCTCTTATTGCTATTCGTTTTGCAGGGAGAAAGAGAGGCGGAGAAGACGAAGGAATCTTTAGGCGAATATTCCCGTGGGAGGAATTTGACTCCCACAGCACCCAATTGTCATCATTGGTGACTTGAAACACATTGGTACCAAGTAGCTTCTTCTCCTTGACATATGCAATCTTAGTTCTGACAGCTTCCACATCATCAAAACCAATCCAACTCGATCCTATGATGCAATAATTCACAACATAAGTAGCATTATACATTACGGGGGCTCCGTAGCTTCTAATGTTCCACTTGATGTACTTATAGCTCATGGATCCGTCTGTTGAATCAGCTTTTCCTGCTGCAGGTGCCCCAATTCCATTATTGTCTTCGGGGTTCACAAGTGTCCACGCATAGCCATGGTAAGGCAAACCCAAAACCAGTTTGCTAGCAGGAAATGAGTTGTCTAGCCATTGCTTTATACCATAGTTGGTGTTAACATGGCTTGACGGGTCATATAAAGCAGCATGAGCACCAGTAACATTCTCCTTAGCAGATAGATGATAGTCAAATGCCACAACATGTGCCCAATCCAAATTCCTCTTCATAGATTCAATCGGGTAACTCAATGATTCGAAAGCAGGCAAATAACGAACTGCCATTGTCAATATCAAGCGTGACTGATCACTAGAGTTTCTTGACTCAGAATTCACAGCAGCCCCCCATTCATCCAATAGCTTTCCCATGTTGATCATATCAGAGGTTGTCCTAGGCCAAAGCCAAGACAAGTCTATACCTTGAAAGCCATAAAGCCTTGCTGTTTTGATTGAAGACTCCACGAAAGACTTTCTGTTAGAAGGTTTGCTGGCCATTGAGGACAAGACTGAAGAGTTAGCTTTCTCACCCAACATTGATTGATTTGTTGCAGCTTGTCCATTCCAGATGGACAGGAGTGTTATGACTGATGGGTTTTTGCGCTTGACGACACCGGTGAAGCTGGAGAAGAATGGCTCCTGAGAGGAAGGGATGGAGAGCTGGTAGGTGGAGGAATTTAGATCAGCATAGGCACAAATAAGATGAGTGAACAAGGCAGAGTTTATGTTAGGTATCGAGTAGTACTCGCTACCAGCGTACCAGTAACCAGCTCTGATCCAAGTTTGTGCAGAGAAACAACAATAAAACTGAGATGAAATAAGGAAGATGAAGAGGAAAAGGTGGGTGACATTTTTTGATCCCATGGATATAAAGCTAGTTTGATTCAAACAATTCCCAATCACTTATTTCAATATTTCAGAGTGACGGACGCATTGGTCTACTACTAACAACATTGATATTGTCCCCAACTTCACCACCTATTTAGTAAGTGTGGGGGGTCTGAATGTTATTAGGAGTGAAGCCATTTATTATATGAAACTTTCTATTTTGTTAAGTATCCGATGTGTGTGTATTCTTCAATATAATTTATACGAGACCACTTACCTTCCGTGTACGTGATCTAAGCAGATATTTTATAGTGGCGGCCTTAGTTTGGCCGTAACTCTGCATGGCTGCCTTGTTTACATTTGCAGGAAAATCATGATATTGGACTGGACAGATTAATGGAGATTGCGTTGCAACCAAACCAATCAATCAAGCCCTTGTTTTTTTTTTTTTCCTAAATATAAACAAATCAGCATGATGAGGAGGGTGTGTGTGTGAAATGGAGTAATCATATGCCACAAGCAGGTCTCTGGATTAAGTTGACGAAGACGTACGTGGCATGGAATGGAACACTTTTGCCACTAAACTTTTTGTGAAACGTAATTCTTGGAAAAGTTTGTCTGCCCACGAAAGCGATGGCAAGCCAAGAGACACCTTCCCATATGTTACAAATCAAGTCTTGACATTATTCTCTCTCTTCCACTTGTCTCCCTTCCTTTTCTCAAACTGTATCTCTTCACACCTTCATTCTTCCCTTCCTTTCCCCAACAAAAAAAAAATCAACTTTATCATCCAATTAAAACACAGGAAGAGATATACAAACCTCATCTCATCTCATCTCATATATTATTTTCTTTTTCTTTTATTTAAATATATTATCTTCCCATAGGCTTATCTTTTGTTATAGGTGGTTCTACTGAGGATGCAAGTTGCAACCCATGTTGAAAAGAGAAAGAAGCTTAATTGTATTACTTTTCATTTATTTTACGTAGGAGGCGTTATTTTTGAAGTCCTTGGATGAAATATAATTTAGATGGGATGTGGAGAAAAGAAGTCAATATATCATGGCAGGCAGAGAAAATTCAAATAGAAAATCGGGTGATGTAGAATAAAGGCTACTAATTAGCCTCCCAAGTCTATTAATTAGTAGAATAAAGGCTACTAATTAGCCTCCCAAATCGGGTGATGTAGAATTTAGAAAGAAAAGACGAGCAAGATGACCGCTGAGAAGAGAGAGTCCAACTTGTCCAAGTTTTGGGTCAAGCATTTCAAGCTTTCCAAGTCTATTACCTTCTTTCATATAGTTTTCCCTTTCCTCTCTCTCTTGTCAATCTCATTGACAAGTATTATTTTAACTACTCTAGAATCGGCTGCCAACGCGTATAATTATATTTATTTTTCTAACCCTGATATTATTAATATGGCCAAATTAGAAATTTCCATTCTATTAATTAACAAATTAAAGATAATAATGTAAACAAAAATCTAATGGGAAATTTTGATCAAACAACAGCTTGATTCTGTCGATGAGTTCCTTATAATTATCCACAAGCTATTACGACAAGTAGATATGATTCTGAAAGCAACAGCCATGCACAAACAAAGTAAAAGTCTATCTATTTGCTTTAATTTCTTTTTCTTGTATGGCTGGCTGGCTGCCTCCTCTTTTGTTTTTCATACACAACACAAGTAATTAAATTGATTGGGCTTCAACGATGAGATGTGGTGTGGTGGTAGCTCACCTCATTCTTTAATCATGAGGTTGGGGGTTCGATCCCCGCCCATGGGAATGGAGCGCATTTCTTGGCCAGCCGTTTACCTTCATTGGGAGAGCTCCTGCGGCGAAAGAGATTAGTCACTGCTATCGGCGGTGGATACCGCCGGACAGGTCAGCCGGTTACAACCTGATCAAGGAATATATAGCTGAGAATGGTGCATCAACTGTGTTTAATTCCACACTTGTTATGGATTATTCCTATACTGGGAAGACTTGGATTGGTTATGATGATACGCGGAGTATCACTTCCAAAGTTTCATATGCTAAGGGAAAGGGACTAGTTGGCTACTTTGCATGGAATGTTGGCATCGATGTGACTTGGACTCTTTCACAAGCAGGTATATATGACATTGACAACAACACTCTTTCATGTTCTTGTATTTGTATATATAGTTGATCGTTAATTAATTGTACTTTACTGATGCCAAATGTGAATGTCAAATTTGTTTGCAGCTTCATGCGCATGGGGAGCATATTAGGGACACTACTCTAGCTACTTTTCCTATCAATAAGATCAAGATGTAGTGCCATTTGTATTTAGCCTAATTGGAGGCGATTTGTATTCTTTAATAAGATGCAATTCTTCATCATGCATTCATATAGTACAGATAATAGAAAAATCAAAATTTCTTTTTTAAGAAGTGAAACTTGTAAAGCTCAGAAAGCTGTGAGAATATAATATGCATAGAGATGCCATAGAGATGTTGCAAGTTGTCAAACTCATTGTACTGCTAGCCTGGAGCTCTCGCTTTGTAAAGTTTGTAGTAAGACGTTTGTCTGTGTGTGTTTCTTTTGTTAATAATTAATAAAGTTGTGTGAGGTGAGCTCATTGTTTTCTAGTATTGACATTGAGCTGCCAACCTTCTACTGCAGGGGAAATATAAATGAATTTTCCACACAAAAGTCCAAGTTTTCGTATTGGATTGTGACGGGTTTCATGGGTATCTTATTCTTCATAATCAAGTTACATTTACAGTAAACAATTACATTGGTAGATAAAGAAACATCAGTAAAACTCGCAGGTCATAAATAAACTTCCATGATAGACTCATAGATGAACAGAACAGAACCACCCCAAACTCATAATTGGTTCACTTCATGCCTAAACTAAAGAAACCTATAATTCCAAATTCTGCAACATTGTAGTGTGACCCCTGAGGGACCTCTTCCCCTTACCAACTTTGTAGTAAGTAGACTGCAATGTAATATACACCGAATGAACTTACTAGGAAATACATGACTAATAAATTCTAAGAATAGTTTGACTAGTGGCAGAGCTGTTATTCCTAAGAGTGAAAGGGAAAAGAATTGAAAATCTGATTGAACTTTGTTTTACAAAGCACTGAGCATATACCACCACTCATCGGGCTACAACCTCTGAGATTGTTGAATCATCAATGGAACACACTTCTAGCCTCAGTGCAGGATTAGTTTCTTTGTCTTCATTTCTTTTTGAAAAAGCTGGCATTTTGGGGTTTTCCATTACAGCACTTTCACTCTGTAGCATCGAAGAAATTTCCAACATGGAAGGCCTATCATTTGCATTTTCTTGAACACATAGGAGAGCAATCTGCAAGCATCTCATCAATTTACATAATGAATGTGTATCATCAAGTGAAGGATCCATAAACTCCATCCCTTTGCCTTCTTTCCAAAGTTCATATGCCTGAAATTATTGAATGTTCCCCACCATGTAATTGAAACGTGAAGATTTAATTCTTAGCAAAGCTGAAGCAAATATTAATTCTGATGTAACTGTGCTTATTGAAGTAACTTACATATTCTAGAAGGTTTAAGTCTTCATTTGGACCATAGGAAGTGGCATTCTTCTTGCCACTTATGATCTGTACAAGGAGAACTCCAAAGCTATAAACATCTGATTTCTTGGAGTATAGACCGTTTTTAACATATTCAGGAGGTACATAGCCACTGCACAGAATGATTTAGAAGATTACTTACCAGAGTATCCAATAATAGAAAGCTCAATTAAAAAAGTAGCTTTATTAGGAAATAGAGTTACTATGTTCCAACGATCCGGCTTGTGTTTGCCTCTTGTTCATCTTTTGTGAAAATTCTGGCCATACCAAAATCTGAGATCTTAGGCCTCATCTCCTCGTCAAGTAAAATGTTGCTAGCTTTCAGATCTCGATGGATTATTGTCAATCTTGAGTATTCTTGGAGATAAAGAAGTCCCTGAGTAACCCCTTCAATAATGCTAACACGCTTTCTCCAATCTAGTTGATACCTTCTGATAGGATCTACATTGAAACAGATGCTGTCCAATCAGTTCTGCATTGAAATATACTAAAAAATGCATGGAATAGTAGAGACACCATAGGCCATCCCTTACAAGCTTACACTATGTTCAGCTTAAAGCTGTGTGGCACAAGGAAGTGAAACCACCAGGAACTAGTGGATTGTCATCTTTTGCACGAAAGCAGCGAAATCTCATATTGACTTACCAAAGAGGTAGAGGTCCAAGCTTTTCTTTGGCATGTACTCATAAATCAGCATTTGTTCATGGTGTTCGATGCAGAAACCCAAAACCCTGACAAGATTAACGTGTTGTAGTTTTGCTGTAAGCATGACCTCATTCTTGAATTCCTCGAATCCTTGAGTTGAAGCTTTTGAAAGTTTTTTCACAGCTATTTCTTGTCCATTTGGCAATACACCCTAGCAAGTTACATAGACACTCATGGTTAGCATGTTTAATGGGGACAAGCTGGTGTCATGATATGCCCCATTATAAAAGTTTACCTTATAAACTGGACCATAACCACCCTCTCCAAGCTTATTTTCAATTGAAAATCCTTCTGTTGCCGCCTCAATGACAGCAATGCCAAAGACTTGCAGATTAGGTACATTGCTATTAAAAATTCCAGCGGTGTCTGCTTTATAATTTGCCCTGGATTCTGATTCTTTAGCTGCGTTTGCCAAAGAATTGGCAGAAGAGCTTTAAGATCCCATTCTTCCTCCATAGTTATTATAGATAGTACGTTCGTTCAAAAAAAGAGTTATAGATAATACATAAACCCAAAATACATATTCAAAGAGGTGAATAGTTAATGCTTCAATACTTTCAGGCCGAACAAAAATAAGAATAAAGCTATATACCTTTTGACTTGAGGATTCTCATGCGGAAGACGGAGCCTAATATGAGAATAACTGAAGCTGTTGTAGTCAACATGATTATAAGAAGTCGCCGCTTTTTTTGTCCACTGCTTGGACGCTCTTGAGCTGTAGCTGTGATCAGCATATATAATTCAATGTAACAGTTAGGGAAGAATGCATTAAAGATCTTGGAAGTTGTCAGCTGACTGTAGTATGGGACTTTCTATGGCAGCAACAATAAGATATAAATAAGTTGTGAGCTAACCTTCATTACAGGGAAATATAAATAAGGCGATGGTTGAATTTTCCAACGTAAAACTCCAAGTCTTTTATTGGACGGTGACTTATATGGGTGTCTTGTTCATTAGTTTGCAGTAAAGAAATATAGTGGTCATCTTCATTTCATTTTCAACAGAAACCAATTATTTTATTCTCCTGTCTTGACTGCTAAATGGTTGAGAGGGCAATGCAATTTTGACAGCGAAACATATTTTCTGTTTTCAAAATCAGCTCATGCTTTAATTTCTGACTTTTATTTACAACAAACTTCAATAGACACTAAAGTATTGCATTAGCAGACTTTCTCTTTTGTAAAGTGACCAATCAACAATAACCAATCTGATTTCTTTAGATGGGATGGGAGTAATGAAATTAACTTGTCATGGTGGAATATGCAGATAAAATGAGTTCATCAAGTAGAGTACAATGCATAATTATTGAGCTTCAATTCCTACCTGCAGCTGCAAGAGAAAGCTCCGAGTTGTCATCCTGGGAAACCTGCCAGACAACATATCCAAGCAAACTCTGCTCCTTAGCATAAGAAACTTTTTTTTTGAAAACTTCAGCATCATCAAAACCAATCCAAGATGATCCATTTGTGTACATACGTAGTATTGTAGATTATGTTAGCCCCATTTCCCTGAATGTAACCCATGATATCCTTGTAGCTCATGGCTCCATTCTCTTCCTTTGTAATACTGGCTGGACCTGTTGCTGGTGCACCAATACCATTGTCCCTAGGATTCTCAAGTTTCCAAGCATAGCCATAGAAAGGCAAGGACAAAACCAATTTGGAAGCAGATAATCCCTTACGAATCCATTCCTTGATACCATAATCTGTGCTAACATTACTTGATGGATCATACAGAGCTGCATGAGGGGCGGTGAATTTAGTCCTTTGAGGCTCATAATAGTCATAGGCCATTACATGTACCCAACTCAAGTTGTTCCGAATGAATTCAACCGGATAAGAAAATTTGTCCCAATCTGGTTTGTATTTAACGGCTGCTGTCAAAATTGTTGGCATGAGTTCGAAAGTATGGTTGTATGGTCAACACGTGTGGGCACATTATCTTGTTTAGAGAATATTGTTTTATAGCAGACAGTTAGCATGTGTTAGGAATGATTCAGACAACTAGCTTATCTTTATCTCCGTACTTTTATGGAGCCCTTTCACTTTGTAATGTGTATATATATTGACCTCCCCATTTGGAGGAATAGTAAAATAAAACTACTCTGCATTTGACATGGTATCAGAGCATTAAGCTCTTGAGACCTGAACTGATCTATCCTAGCTTTCCATACCATTTTGTTTTCCGCTGCTATTACTCATATCCAGACCCAGAAAAGATTACCACTGCCAACTGAATATCTAAACTATCCAACTGCCCACTGCATATCTAAACTCTCCCACTACCTTGTTCTGTAGCCATTGGAATGATCGAAGCAGCAACTTGACACACACAGCACTTCTCCTCAATATCGATTTCTGTATTCTCTCTCACAGATGGGGTATGAGTTCTCTAGAGTTGGGTGTATCGATATGAGCAGGGACTATGTATTTATATGCATCAGTCAGAACTCCTTGCCCATCAAGGAGTTCTCAACCTCTCCTTATTGCATCAGAATTAGTAGTTCTAATCCACTATGTATTAGGAACCTTAGCAGTCTTGGACTTAAACTGAAACACTTCTCTCCAAGACTTACAAGTCCAGTTATAATTGAATTCCTTAGTCTCCACATAGCTTTGGAACTCTACGTTGATTAGCAGACCACTTGAGTGAGATTTTTAAGACATAAAAATCTTACATTCTCCCACTTGGTCTATAATCAACAAAACCATGTTTCAACTACTTTATGGCCATGGAAATCAATTAAACTGTATTCCTAAACAAGCTCTTGGTCAACTATGAAAACAAGCATCGAATTATCAAGGTGCCTTGAATATAATAAAAATAAGACTGCACTTTAATTGAAAATCAATCAAGGTTCTTAAATAATAATAAAAATAAGCTACCAAAAGAAGGCTGGATTCTAAAACAGACTCCCACTAGTCTTCTCCATCAAAACTGGACACCAATCCCATGCTTCTAACATGTCCATGAAAAATACCATTTGGCAGACCCTTAGTTAATGGATCAGCTATCATGAAATGTGTACCAATATGATCGAGCTTCACCAGACCATCTCTGATATTTTCTCTAACTGACAGATATTTAAACTTCAAATGTTTAGTGCCTGATGATCTTTTGTTGCTTTTGGTGAAGAACACTGCAGCACTATTATCATTCCAAATCTGAACTGGTCTTTCAATTGAGTCAACAACCCTCAAACTTGTAATAAGATTCTTGAGCCAAATAGTTTGGCTTGCAGCTTCATAACATGCAATGTATTCAGACTGCATAGTTGATGTTGAAGTGTGTGTTTGCTTCACACTCTTCCACGAGACAGCTCCTCCTCCAAAAATGAATACATAACCAGAAGTGGACTTTAAAGAATCCACACATCCTCCTAAATCTGCATTTGCATAACCAACTAACTCCAGATTCTCAACTTGCCTATAAACCAAATTGTAACTTTTGGTTCTCTGTAAATATCTTAAAACTTTCTTTGCAGCCACCCAATGTGCTTGGCCTGGATTGGACTGAAATCTTCCCAAAACACTTACTGCAAAAGCTAAGTCTGGTCTAGTACAGACTTGGGCATACATCAGACTTCCTACAAGTGAGGCATAGGGCTTGTCAACCATTTCTAATTTTTCTTGTTCAGTTTTAGGCGATTGTTCCATACTCAGTTTGTCTCCTTTTGAGACAGGAACATCTCCTCCTGCACAATTCTCCATATTAAATCTTCTCAACACCTTCTCTATGTAGCCTTTTTGGGATAATCCAAGCAAACCTCTCTCTCTGTCACGACTGATTTCAATACCAAGTACATAAGAGGCTTCTCCAAGGTCTGTCATATCAAAAACTTTTGACAGAAAAACTTTGGTATCATGTAGTAAAGTCAAATTTTTGCTTGCCAAGAGAATGTCATCCACGTAAAGTATGAGAAAAATAAAATTTCTCCCACTGACTTTAATATATATACATTCATCCACAGGGCTTTCACTAAAACCATGAGACCTCACCACTTCATCAAATTTCAAATACCATTGTCTAGAAGCTTGTTTCAATCCATAAATGGATTTCCTTAATTTGCAAACCTGATCTTCTCTCCCTTCTTGAATGAAACCCTCAGGCTGCTGCATGTAGATCTCTTCATAGAGGTCCCCATTCAAGAACGCAGTCTTTACATCCATTTGATGGAGGTAGAGATTGAAATGAGCTACCAAAACCATCATGACTCTAAACGAATCCTTTGTAGAGACTGGAGAAAATGTCTCATTGTAATCAACTCCTGCCTGCTGTGTGAATCCTTTTGCAACTAGCCTAGCTTTGTATCTGTCAATGAGACCCTTGGAATCCCTTTTAGCTTTGTAAATCCATTTGCACCCTATAGGTCGACATCCTTGAGGCAATTGAACCAATTCCCATACTTTATTTTTCTCCATTGAATTTAATTCAGATTTCATTGCCTGCAACCATTGCTCATTTGCTGAACTTGTCAAAGCTTGTTTAAGGGTTATAGGATCTTCCAGGCATGGATCATTTTGCTCAGATTCTTGAAGATAAACGTAGTCACTTGACAGGGCTGATCTTTTGGCTCTTTTTGATCTTCTCACTTCATGCTCTTCTTGTAAATTGTCTTGGTTTTGTTGCTGTGCATCTATATGGATTTCAGGTTGGTTGATATTCATCTCAACTTGTGCATTGACATCAACTTGGTGCATTTGAGGTGCTGTTTCTTGAGGTGCTATTTCTTCATCTTGCAAAACAATATTTGGTAGAACGATATGATCCTCTTCTTCAATTTCATTAGACTGCATGGTATTGCTGTCTATTAATTCATCAAAATCCAGTGTCCTATCTTCAATGGTTTCACTTTCTTCTTCTATAAAAACTGCTCTCCCAGTTTCAACGAATCTGGTTGTATTATTTGGACAATAAAATCGATATCCTTTCGTCCTCTCTGGATATCCCATGAAAAAACAGCTAGTTGTTCTTGCATCTAGTTTCTTTTCCAAAGGGTTATACAACTTGGCTTTAGCTTTACATCCCCAGACTTTTATATGGTTCAGACTCGGTTTTCTTTTGTTCCAAAGCTCGAAAGGTATTTGATTCACACTCTTAGTTGGTACTCTATTGAGAATATAATTTGCTGTTTTCAAGGCTTCTCCCCAAAGAAAAATAGGAAGATTTGTGCTTGCAATCATGGATCTCATCATATCTTTGAGGGTTCTGTTTCTTCTCTCAGAGACTCCATTTTGTTGTGGAGTTCCAGGGTTTGTATATTGAGCCACAATCCCTTCTTGTTGAAGAAATCTTGCAAAAGGTCCAGGATTTCTTCCAGCTTCATTAAATCTGCCATAAAACTCACCCCCTCTATCCGATCTAACTAATTTGATTTTGAGATCAAGTTGGTTTTCAACTTCTGCTTTAAACACTTTGAACATGTCTAAAGCATTTGATTTTTCTGCTATCAAATACACATATCCAAAACGTGAGAAGTCATCTGTAAAAGTAATAAAGTACTTGAACCCATCATGAGTTTGTGTTGGAAAGGGACCACAAATATCAGTATGAATGAGTTCCAACAGATTGGTACTTTTAATTGCCCCTTTCTTCCTTGAATTTGTGAGTTTTCCTTTTACACAACTAATGCAAATTTCATTCAATTCATCCAAGTCAAGTGGCGGCAGCACATGCTCTTTGCAGAGGGTTCTTATTCTTTCTTTAGAAATGTGACAGAGTCTCTTATGCCATAAGTTAGGTGATTCATTTTTACTTTGTGTTTTGCTGGTGCTTGCAACATTCATAATATGCTCAGATCCTTTGACATTTAAAGAAAACATGTCATTCACAAGAATTCCACTACCAATTGAAATTTTATTCTTCAAAATAGAAAATCCAACATCATTGACTACTAATTCGAACTTGGCTTTAACAAGCCTAGCTCCTGACACCAAATTCCTTCTCATGGAAGGTACATAAGCTACTTCAAATAAATCCAAAATAAAACCAGACTCTAACTCAATCTTGACTGCTCCAATGAATTCCACTTGTACTTGGACTCCATTGCCAACGAACACCTATAGTTCATCCTTGGTTGGCACCCTCTTGGTTGTGAACCCCTGCAAGGAATTAGAAACATGTATTGTTGCCCCACTGTCAAGCCACCAGCTATAGTGTGATATATCAATTAAATTAGATTCAAAACAAACTTGGATTTCATTACCTCTAGCTTGCCTCTTTTCCAACCACCTCTTGTACCTGCGACACTCTTTCTTCATGTGTCCAAACTTCTTGCAGAAAAAACACTTAAATCCAATCACACCTACTGCCTTTGAACCTTTGTCATTGTTCTTGAATTTTCCAGTAGCATTGTTTTCCTTATTCCTTTCCTTGTATCCATCTTTCTTAACAGATTTCATGTCTTGGACCAGATTGACATGATTGAGAGATTTCTCCTTCTTGATGTTTTGTTCTTCCTGAACACAGATTGCAATTAATTCATTGAGAGACCATGACTCCTTTTGTGCAACATAGGAGCTTTTGATTTGTTTGAAATCTCTAGGCAGTGAGTTGAGTGCAAGGTGAACCAGCATATTGTCATCAATGTTGACTCCATAACCCCTCAAATTCATACCAATATCGATCATATTTAGAATGTGCACCCTAACACATCCATTGCCAGCATATCTCATATCTCAGTTTGTTGATTAAGGATCCCATCTCAGCTTTCTCAGATTCCTTAAATTTCAGGCTAATCGACTCTAGGAATTCCTTAGCATTGTTGGAAGGTGGAATACCTCCTCTCACAGTTGGTGACATGGACTTGAGCATGATCAGAATGGCCATCCTATTTGCCTTTTCCCATTTGGCAAAGTAAGACTTTTCCTCTCCAGTTGCTCCTTCAGCATGCTTTCCTGGAGCTTGCTCTCTTATAGCCAAATCATAGTCTAGAAATCCCAAAGCCATCTCAAGATCCCTTTTCCATTTCTTGTAGTTTGATCCATTGAGGGTTTCGATGGTGTTAAGGTTGGTAGCAAAAATTGTAAGAGTTTATTGAAAACAAACAGATATATAAATCAAAACTGTCCCCAAATAATCTGTACATTATCAATTTACGCCTGTGGGCTGAAAATTGAACATGTTATAGTGATCACCAAAATATTTGATATATGAATTTCTTTCACAGGATGATTTCTCACATCTGTGGATTGAAAGCAATCACTGTTTAATTCATATATCCCATATTTTGCACCACACCACAATGAATCACCATAACCATGATTAACCAACATCTGTGGACAGAAGGCAATCAAGATTACGATGGTCCATTGTGCAAGATTTCTCGATCATCTTTCTTGAATCCGAGATTCTTTAATCAACCAAACCGCTGTAGCTTGCTTGGTTGATCCAAGATTTCTTGGATTCTTGATCGTGAAGCTTTCAAGCATGGATAATAAAAGCCTTATATCTGAAACATATGCTTAACAGATCTATATTAATAGAAGAGTGAAAATAGACACATACTAGTAAACTTTGAACTCAGATTATTGAAAACATAATTATGTGTCGTTTCAAAATTAAGACTTTGTTAACATGCTTGGTTAAATTGCTTTTAGGTTCTAAAACATGCAAACCTGGCTCTGATACCACATGTAAACTTAATAGATTGCATATAAGAGAACACTACCTTGTTCTGTAGCCATTGGAATGATCGAAGCAGCAACTTGACACACACAGCACTTCTCCTCAATATCGATTTCTGTATTCTCTCTCACAGATGGGGTATGAGTTCTCTAGAGTTGGGTGTATCTGGATATGAGCAGGGACTATGTATTTATATGCATCAGAGTCAGAACTCCTTGCCCATCAAGGAGTTCTCAACCTCTCCTTATTGCATCAGAATTAGTAGTTCTAATCCACTATGTATTAGGAACCTTAGCAGGCTTGGACTTAAACTGAAACACTTCTCTCCAAGACTTACAAGTCCAGTTATAATTGAATTCCTTAGTCTCCACATAGCTTTGGAACTCTACGTTGATTAGCAGACCACTTGAGTGAGATTTTTAAGACATAAAAATCTTCCAGCCCTTTCACATTCCTCTCCTCTTTACCAAACTCTTTCTCTCCGTCTCTTTTTCTACATTCCCATAAATTTATATTATCTTATTTTATCTTTTCCACATTCCCACATGCCCATCAATCTTTACTTTTCTCTTTCCCATAAACTATATTAACCTTTTCTCCTTTTTTTTCCCATTTTTTTTATCTTTCTATTTCCCATCCGAGACAAGCTTGTCTCCCTTTTCAAACCAAAGTTTTTTGAATAATATTCTTTATTCATTTACCTATGGCTGGTGATAAATTTGAAAACTTCCAAATTGCTAGGAGAAATTGACTGGAAGGGTCAATTATGATTCCTGGGCTCGTGCTGCTCGCATGACCATAGCCAGCAAGAAGAAGCTCGGCTATATTACTGGTACCAAGAAAGCTCCTAAACAGGAAGATGTTGATGCCTATGAAGATTGGGAAGAAGAAAATTGTACTGTTCAAACATGGCTTCTCAATGCCATGGAAAAACATGTCCGTGCTCTGTTCGATCGTCTTGCTCCTGCCAAAGCAATTCTGGAATGCTGTAGAGAAAACTTATTCTGCGAGTAATAACTCCTCAAAGATTTATGAGTTGACCAAGAGATCTGTCAATACTGTGCAAGCAGGACGCACCCAGGAGGCTTATTATGAGGAATTGCAAATCATTTGGCAAGAACTTGATTCTATCAATCCACCTCAAATCAAGAATGAAATTGATCTCTGCACTCATTTGGTAACTGTCACAAATTTTCGTGTATATATCTTCTTGGCAGGGCTGGATTCACATCTTGATGCAGCCCGTGCATATGTGCTCCGCTCTGATCCTCTTCCTGATGTCTTAGAAACTTATGCTATGATTTGTGAAGAAGATGTCCGACTAAAAACCATGTGGAGTGAAGGGAAGACTAGTGGAAGTGCCATGGCTGCACCCAAGGGATTCCAAGGACCAGATCGTGATCGTACTTCGTTTGCACACCCTCCTAAATCAGCCTCTGCTTCAAAACCAATCATTGAGAGATCCTTTGCACCGTTACAAGTCCTCTGTCAAGCACAATGGATCGTCTCCTACTAATGATGAGCACAAATGTACTTATTGTGGTAAAAACCATACTATTGATAAGTGTTGGAAACTTCATGGACGACCTGCATGGGCTGATGATTTGATTGCCCAGAAACATAGAGGCAGTGCTGCTCATGTCACCACTCAAACCACTGGGGATGAATCAGGTGATGTAACCACTAAGGAGGCCAAGCAAGGTAAATTTAGTTATGCTTTATGTACTTCTACTTCTGCTTGTGATAGTGCATGGGTAGTTGATCCAAAGCGACTGATCATATGACTACTAATCCTAGGAAATTCACTACCTTTACTTCCACATGTTCAAAATATATCATGAAAACTCCTGGAGAAACAAATGTTGTCACTGGCATTGGCACTGTTAAACTTACCCCTTCCATGACCTTAACTAATGTCCTTCTTGTTCCTACATTAGATAAGGATCTATTATCTGTGTCCAAACTTACGGCAGAGTATTCTTCCCATTTTTTCCCACAACATTGTTATTTTCAGGATCTTCACACTCAGGAGGAGGTGGGTCGTGGTTTTAGGAGAGGGGATTTATGGTACTTTCATGGTTCAAATTCAGACATTGTTGCACATCAAGCTAATAAGCAAGTTTTGGAGAATGAGAAGATGATTTGGTTGTGGCATCAACGGTTAGGACACCCATCATTTGGATATTTAGAGCACCTTTTACCTTCTTTGTTTGCTTCTTGTAATAAAGAGTTCAAATGCTCTACATGTGAGACTTGTATTTTCGCCAAAAGTCATCGTACTACTTTTTCCTCGAGCGATAACAAGGCATTGATGCCATTTACTTTGGTCCATTCTGATGTTTGGGGTCCTTCTCAAACTACTACATGTGGTGGTATGCGATGGTTTGTGACTTTTATTGACGACTGCACACGTATCACCTGGATTTATTTGCTCAAACACAATAGCGATGTGAGTCGTATTGTTAAGGAATTCTGTAAGATGGTTCAAACTCAATTTGCTACCACTATCAAAGTGTTGCGTTCTGACAATGGCAGCGAATATGTTAGTCGTGATCTTGCTGAATTCTTTATCTCCCAAGGAATGATTCATCAAACATCATGTCCCTACACTCCACAACAAAATGGTGTTGCCGAGCGTCGCAATCGCCAACTCTTGGAGGTTACCCGAGCCTTTCTGATTCATCACAATGTTCCCAAGTATCTATGGGGGGAAGCATTGCAATCTGCTATGTATGTGATAAATCGAGTGCCTTCCAGTGTACTTGGATTTCAAACCCCGCTTCAGGTTCTTCAAGCTAAAATGAAGACCATGCCTCATGTCACTAACCTTCCTCCAAAGGTGTTTGGGTGTGTTGCCTATGTTCATGTACTTCCTCATCAGCGAAGTAAACTTGACCCATGTGCCATCAAATGTCTTTTGTGGGTTATGCTTCCTATTAGAAAGGCTACCGTTGTTATCACCCGCCTACTCGCAAGATGTTTGTTACTATGGATGTCACCTTTCATGAGGATTTATCCTATTTTACCATTGATGGCTCTCCTCTTCAGGGGGAGAATGATGGTGTAGAAGAGAATAGCCATGAGTGGCTTACAATTTCTGCATCTAAGTCTAATAATGTCCCATGTCTGGATGCTCAAGTTGAAGCTGAAGCTTCTGATTCTGTCCCATGTGTGGATGCTGAAGCTCACACTGAGGCTATCATTGATGACAAAGAATTCAACTTTCAGACACCAGAAACTGAAAACACCATGGAAACACCATCTTATTCCCCTCTTTCTCCACGGCCCATCCAACCTACTCGAGAGGTCCCACATGAGGTAACTCCTGAAACTAATGATGTTTTAGGTAATTTAAATAACAATTTTGAGTCTCAACCATCAAAATATCAATTGCCTGTTCGAACAAACCGTGGTAAACCCAAACCTCAATATACTGCAGACCTAAATGCTAAAGCCAAATATCCCATCAGTAATCATGTGTCAACCCATAGATTATCCAAGTCATATGAGTCGTTCCTATATCAAGTATCTATTGTATCTATTCCAAGGGACAGTTGCAGGATGCATTAGCAGATGCTAAATGGACCGAAGCTATGGCAGAGGAGATGAGGGCTCTACAAAAGAATCAGACATGGGATGTGGTTCATTTGCCTCCAGGAAAGAAAACTGTTGGATGCAGATGGATTTTCACCATCAAACATAAAGCTGATGGCTCTCGAGAGGTACAAAGCTAGACTGGTTGCTAAAGGTTATACTCAGAAATATGGTGTAGACTACAATGAGACTTTTGCTCCTGTAGCTAAGATCAATCCTGTGCGTATATTTCCTGTCTTTAGCTGCTAATTATGATTGGCCTCTATTGCAATATGATGTTAAGAATGCTTTCCTACATGGGGAGTTGAAAGAAGATGTGTACATGGATTTTCCACCAGGTGTTCCAGAAAAGGACAGGAATGGTATGCAGGTTAAAAAGGGCATTATATGGATTAAAACAGTCTCCTCGATGTTGGTTTGGAAGATTTGCACTATCAATGAGGAAGTTTGGGTACAAACAGAGTAACTCAGATCACACATTATTTCTGAAGCATAAGAAAGATAAGGTAACTGCTTTAATTATTTACGTGGATGATATGATATTGACTGGAAGTGATGATGATGAAATTGATAAATTGAAGAAATATCTGTCAAGTGAATTTGAGATGAAAGAGTTGGGGGAATTGAAGTATTTTCTTGGGATAGAAGTGGCCAGGTAGAACCGGGCATATTTCTTTCCCAAAGGAAGTATGTTTTAGATCTCTTAACTGACACATGTATGCTTGGGTGCAAACAAGCTGACACTCCAATTGAACAGAATCATAAGTTACAAGAAAATCCTGGTGATGTTCCCACCAACAAGGAAAGATATCAACGACTGGTGGGTAGATTAATTTATCTCTCTCATACTATACCCGATATTGCTTATGTTGTAGTGATACTTGAAGAGTACTCCTGGAAAGGGTATTATATTTACCAAAAATGAATCCTTAACTATTGAAGGATATCCTGATGCTGATTGGGCAGGTGATAATACTAACAGGCGTTCTACCTCTTGGCTACTTTACTTTTGTTGGTGGAAATCTGGTTACTTGGAGAAGTAAGAAACAAAAGGTTGTGTCTCGTTAGAGTGCTGAAGCTGAATCCAGGGCGATGGCCCAAGGTATTTGTGAATTGTTATGGGTCAAGAATGTGATGAAAGAACTAGGTTACAAACCTAGAGTTGCTATGTCATTGTCCTGTGATAATAAAGCTGCCATTGCTATTGCTCACAACCCTGTGCAACATGACCGTACCAAGCATGTGGAAGTGGATAGACACTTTATTAAAGAAAAGTTGGAAACTCATATTATTGATGTGCCATTTGTGAAGACGGAAGACCAGTTAGCTGATATCTTGACCCATGCTGTTTCCACCACTGCGTTTTCCAACTCACTTGACAAGTTGGGCATGCGAGACATCTATGCACCAACTTGAGGGGGAGTGTTGGCATGAGTTGGAAAGTATGGTTGTATGGTCAACACGTGTGGGCACATTATCTTGTTTAGAGAATATTGTTTTATAGCAGACAGTTAGCATGTGTTAGGAATGATTTAGACAACTAGCTTATCTTTATCTCCGTACTTTTATGGAGCCCTTTCACTTTGTAATGTGTATATATATTGACCTCCCCATTTGGAGGAATAGTAAAATAAAACTACTCTGCATTTGACAAAAATCAGCCGCGCCTGGCTAGAGTTTGCAGCCTCCAAGTTGACAGCAGCTCGCCGCTCATGAAACAAATCTCCCATGTTGGTCATGTCCAAGCTTGTAGTTTGATCAGAATTCCAGGAAAGGTCTAGGCCTTGGAAGCCATGAAGCCTCGCAATCTTTATTGAAGAATCAATGAAGGTCTTTCTGTGAGAAGAATTGCTGACAAGTGTTGAAAAGACTGAGTAGGTTGCGTTTCCACCCCCAATGGAGATGAGGGTGGTGACTGATGGGTTCTTTTGCTTGACCGTGGATGAAAAGGTGGAGTAGTGCTGCTCCTCAGAGTCTTTGGAGAGGGAGAGCTCATAGGATGATGAATTAAGACCGGCAAATGCGTAAATAAGGTGAGTAAAAAGCGCAGAGTTTATGTCAGCAATGGGGAATCCACTGTCAAAATACCAGTATGCCGCTTTGATCCAAGATTGTGCCTCTGAGGCTTGCAGTCTAAAAGCAACAAGAATATGGAAGAAAAGGAGGACTAGTAGTACACTTGAAAATTTGAATACCATGGAGTATGGATAGGAAGCTGATGCTTGAGAATTGATGGATGATGGCTGATGGCTAAACTTAGAAAGAAATGCTCCTCACTTATTACTTTATTTTCTCAATTTTCAGCTTTCCGGAGCAAGTAATTGGTTTTCGAATGAGGATGCAAGTTGATAGAATTTGAGAAATTATAAATTGTTTTGGTGTATTGCCTCCCACCTTCCTAGATATTTGACGTTCAACTAGAGATGATTTTGCAACTGTGTTGGTTAATGACGTGTTACTTATACCTATCTCCTTGGACTGGGATTTATATATTTTTTTTAAAAACCAACAGTCTTTGCTTAAGAAAATCAATTAATAATTAGTAATAATTGAGGTTGAAAAAAAATAAGAAACAAAATATTGATATATATTATATAATATATGAGAGAGAGAGAGAAGAGAACGGTCAAACATCTTCTCACGACCTTTAGATTATTACCATATTCTTCTTTCCCATTTCATATTCAGACCTTCCCATATGTTACAAATAAAGTCTTGACATTATTCTCTCTCTTCCACTTGTCTCCCTTCCTTTTCTCAAACTATATCTCTTCACACCTCTATTCTTCCCTTCCTTCCCCCAAAAAAAAAAATCAACTTAATCATCCAATTAAAACACAGGAAGAGATATACAAACCTCATCTCATCTCATCTCATACATCACCAAATAATGAGCACAAAATTAATACAAGTTTTATCCTTAAATTTATAGTTGTTAGTATTTTCTTTTGTTTTATGTAAATCTATCAAGGAAATATGCTCAAGACAATGTGAAAATGTGATTACATACAAAAACATGAAAATGCATATATAAATTTAAAAATCACATGTTTCTTATTATTTTTTAGGCCCATTTCGGCCCGGCTCGTAGGGCTTAGCCCGGCTCGGCCCGATGGGCTTTTTCAAGCCCGACTCATGAGATGGGTTTGGGCTTTGAATTTTCTAAAAAAACCCGGCCCGGTCCGACCTGATATTTTCTCTCTTCTCTTTAAAGCCCGGCCCGACCCGACTCAAGCCCATGAAATTTGAGCCGGGCTAGCCCGGCCCGGCCCATTGACGGGCAAGTCCTGGTGTGGCACCGTCGATTGGGGCATCCATCCTTTGGATATATGAAGCATATTCTACCAAACTTATTATCAGATTTCAAGGACTCCGACTTCAAATGTGACATTTGCATTTTGGCTAAAAGTCACCGTGTGCCCTACCCATTAAGTTCAAGTAAGAGTACTACTTCATTTAAGTTAATTCACTCTGATGTTTGGGGGCCCTCACCTATAACTTCTCATTTCTGGCTTTCGGTGGTTTGTGACATTTGTGGATGATTGTACTCGTATGACATGGTTGTACTTGATAAAGAATAAAAATGAAGTGTTTACTGTGTTTCAGTCTTTCCACGGACAGGATTGAAACTCAGTTCTCTACCAAGATCCGAGTTCTTCGCTCCGATAATGGAGGCGAATATGTCAATCATGACTTTCAAACATACTTCCAGATGCAAGGCATGATTCATGAGACAACTTGTCCTCAAACACCACAGCAAAATGGTGTTGCGGAACGGAAAAACCGACACCTCCTTGAAATAGCACGAGCCCTTTTGATTGAAGCTCATGTTCCTCGTCACCATTGGGATGATGCTATAGTCACTGCAGTCTACCTCATCAACCGAATGCCTTCCAAAGTTTTAGACTTCCAGGACTCCCTTACAAGCACTTGCCCAACATGGGCCCTTGCCCTCCGTTCAAATGCTTCCGCCCCGAGTCTTTGGTTGTTTGGCATTCGTTCACCTTCATAAGAATCAACGTGGCAAACTTGATCCATGTGCTCTCAGATGTGTTTTCATAGGCTATGCTGCTCATCAGAAAGGATACCGGTGTTATCACCCCTCCAGTCGTCGTACGTATGTCACTTTGGATGTCACCTTTATGGAGTCGGAGATGTTCTTCCATGATCCGATGTCCAACTCTATACCTCAAAGAGGCATAATGAACAAAGAGGCTTTGGGAATTCAAGGACTTGAAGATTGGAGCAAAACAAACCCAAGCAATGAAGTTGAATTTCGGAGCAGGAGCCAAGCGACCGGTCTCCAAGAGCCCAGCGACCAGTCGCCAAGAGAATCCTGAAGAAGAATTTCGAACCTGCCAAAAGCGACGGTCCCCAGGAGCCCAGCGACCGGTCGTAGAGAATCCTGAAGGAGAATTTCGAACCTGCCCAAAAACGACCGGTCGCAGGAGCCCATCGACCGGTCGTCAGAAAGTCTTGAAGAAGAATTTCGAATATGCCAAAAAGCGACCGGTCACCAGGAGCCCAGCGATCGATCGCTTCCCTGCCAAGAACATGATATCTCTTCATATTTCACCTCCGAGACTGATGAAGACCCCCCTCACATCTCAGGACCCGCTGATCAATCTCCTGAGAATAATCCTGAGGTACGTGATTCTACTACATCTCCTGCTTTAATTGATAAACCTGTTAGATATCAATTACCTGATGGGCAGAACCGTGGAAAACCGCCAATTCGGTATTCACCGGATAATGGCAAGGCATCAAAGTACCCAATTGCAAACTATGTTTCTCCTGAAAAATTCTGCACCCCTTCAAGGCTTTGTACACTAGTTATCCGCAATTCATATTCCAACCAAAGTGAGTGAGGCATTGAAGGATCCAAAATGGGTTCAGGCAATGAAGGAGGAGATGCATGCTCGGAGAAAAATCACACATGGACACTGGAGAACTTACCTCAAGGAAAAAGGACTGTCGGATGCAGATGGGTTTACACTTTGAAATACAATGCTGATAGGTCAATTGAACGTTACAAAGCATGGCTTGTGGCAAAGGGATACACACAAACATATGGTATTGACTATGAAGAAACCTTTGCCCCTGTTGCAAAACTTAACACTGTTCGAGTGCCCTTGTCCATTGCAGCAAATCTTGATTGGCCTCTCCACCAATTTGATGTGAAGAATGCCTTTCTCCATGGAGAACTCACAGAAGAAGTCTACATGGATATCCCACCAGGATATGTTACATCTACTCATGCTAATGTGGTGTGCAGATTACGAAAGGCATTATATGGATTGAAGCAATCTCATCGAGCATGGTTTGGGCGTTTTACCTTGGCCATGAAGAATTATGGTTTTAAGAGAGTAATTCTGACCATACTCTGTTCTTAAAACACAATGGAGGAAAGGTAACGGCTCTAATCATTTATGTCGATGATATGATTATTCCTGGGAATGATATGCAGGAAATCTCTCAACTACAAAAATGTTTGGCAAAGGAGTTTGAAATGAAGAATCTTGGTGGACTCAAGTACTTCTTGGGCATTGAAGTTGCTAGATCAAAGTGAGGCATATTTCTCTCACAAAGGAAGTATGTTCTAGATTTATTGGCAGAAACAGGAATGTTAGATTGCAAACCTGTTGACACTCCAATCGTTCAGAATCACCACCTTGGGGAATATCCCAATCAGGTACCCACTAACAAAGAAAGATACCAAAGATTAGTAGGTCGATTGATCTACTTGTCCCATACCCGACCCGACATCGCGTATGCTATCAGTGTTGCTAGTCAGTTTATGCATTGTCCAAGTGAAGATCATATGGATGCAGTTTTCGGATTCTTAAATATTTGAAGTCAGCACCAGGAAAAGGACTTATGTTCTCCAAAAATGGTCATCTGAATATCAGTGGCTACAGATGCAGATTGGGCAGGGAACATCACTAATAGACGATCAACATCAGGGTACTTCACATTTGTGGGAGGTAACTTTGTTACTTGGAGAAGCAAGAAACAGAATGTCGTTGCTTTGTCTAGTGCAGAAGCGGAATTAGAGGAATGACCAAAGGAATTTGCGAACTTCTTTGGTTGAGAAAATTGCTTACAGAGATTGGATATGCACCTACATTCGGAATGCGTCTCCAAGTGTGATAACAAGGCTGCAATATCCATTGCACACAATCTAGTTCAACATGATCGCACCAAACATGTTGAAGTGGATCGACACTTCATTAAAGAGAAAGTTGAAAATAAAGAAATTCAGCTTCCGTTTGTCAAGTCCAAAGACCGGCTGGCAGATATATTAACAAAAGCTGTTTCTAGCAGAGTATTCCACAACTCACTGATCAAGTTGGGCATTGGTGATATCTATGCACCAACTTGAGGGGGAGTGTTAGCAATAGTCAATTAATGTGTTAATTATGTAGTCAATTAATGTTTGGCACCTACAATATTTGGGGGGCTTGACTAGGTTGGTTGCCTAACTTGGTTGGTTGCCTAACTTGGGGGGCTTAGGAACTTGTATATATATGTGTTGATTGTAAGTAATGAAGAAATAAGTGAAAATCAGAAAATATTCCACAACTCTCATTCTCTCTACACTTTCCACTATCTCATCTCAATATTCTCTATGTTTTGACACAAATTCTGGGCTCGGTGCTTGGCTTCAGGCAGGTGGGCCTGCATCAAAGATTGCATTCGGCCTCCCATTTTATGGGTAATCAGCATGGTATATTTGCACCAGCCAATGGAATGGCAGTACCGCCAGATGGCGCGCTGGGTTACATCCAGATCAGGGCTTGCACAGCTGTGACACCAACTGTTCGATTCCACACTTGTTATGGACTATACCTATTCTGGGAAGACTTGGATTGGTTATGATGATACGCAGAGTATCACTACCAAAGTCTCATATGCTAAGGGCAAGGGACTAGTTGGCTACTTTGCATGGAACGTTGGCCTCAATTTCAATTGGACTCTTTCACAAGCAGGCAGGTATATATTTATATGATACCAACCCTCTTTCATGTTTTGTGCTAACTCCTCATGTGAATGTTAAATTTGTTTGCAGCTTCATACGCTCTGAAAATCCACTCTCCTCCTCTCCACTGCAAAGACCAATTAGCTGATGCTACCCCTAAAAATCCTCCTCTCCATATCCCTCCAAGACTCTCTCGTTCTGGACTGAAACTCAACATCCTCTCCATATCCCTCCACAGGTCGCGGGGTCAGAGCGGGTCGAGGTCGCGACCTGGTGGTGGTTGCCGTGGTTGGAGGGCTGGTGGTGGTGGTCTGTCGTGAGAGAGAGAGAGAGAGAGCGAAGGAGGCGACGGCTAGAGGAGAGAGAGGCAGCGTGAGGTTTTATTTAAAGTCTGGAAAAAAAACCTGACCCGCCCAGGCGCCCAGACCCGGTGGCCCATTATAAATAGTATCGCCGAGCGGCTATACTCGGTTTTTATGTTTCTAATTGGCTATACTCGGTTTTATTAATGTTTCTAAAAAAAAGGTATAGCCGCTCGGCTATACTATTTTTGACACGTGGCCACCTATCCTCTAGCCGGGCTTTTTTTTTTTGTTTTTAATAAATAGTATAGCCGTTCGGCTATACTTATTTTGGCACGTGGGCTCCTAAAAGCCGGGTGGGCCTTTTTTTTAAAATAGTCTAGCCGCGCGGCTATACTCATTTTTTCTGATTTACACCTGGGCTCCTTAAAGCTGGGCGGGCCCTCTTTTTTTAAATTTAAAAAAAAGTATAGCCGGCATCTATACTTGTTACGCTAGGCGGGTCCTCTCTTTTTTAATATATAAATAGGACAGCCGCTAGGCTATACTCGGTTTTTTTATAAAAACAGTATAGCCGCTCGGCTATAATCGGTTTTATTAATGATTCTAAAAAATAGTATAGCCACCCGAGATTCTGGGATCACTGCTTGGCTTCAGGCAGGTGTGCCTCTAAAAAATATTGCATTTGGTCTTCCATTTTATGGCTATGCATGGAACCTAACAGATCCAAATCAGCATGGTATTTTTGCACCAGCCAGTGGAATGGCAGTACCGCTGGATGGATCAGCGGGTTACAACCTAATCAAGGCATATTTAGCTGAGAATGGTGCACCACCTGTGTTTAATTCTACACTTGTTATGGACTATTCCTATACTGGGAAGACTTGGATTGGTTATGATGATAGGCAGAGCATCACTACCAAAGTTTTGTATGCTAAGCGAAAAGGACTACTGGGCTACTTTGCATGGAATTTTGGCATCCATGTCAATTGGACTCTTTCAGATGCAGTATGTATCCAACTAAGCATTTAAAAGCTTCCCAATCATGTTTTTCTTCATTAATTAATTGTACTGATGATGCCTAATGTGAGTGTTAAATTTGTTTGCAGCTTCATGCGCATGGGGACTTAGGGACACTACTTTTCCTACCAGAAGATGATGTGATTTGCATTCTCCACAATAAGACCAATAAGCAGAAAGAAGACATTTCATTCATTTGGTATTCAGCCAAATCAGGCCAGTTACCTATTGTTCTCCATCAATAAACACATTAATGATAAAGTTGTAATCCCAATTGTATTTGATTTTCTTTCTTCTTTTCCATTTTTGTGATAATGAGTAGTGGAAAATAGCAGAAAGTGGCTGAAAAATATCCTCGTGTGATGAAAAAATGATTTGAGATGGATCAACAATTACTTGAATGAGTTTTGGTTTTGCACTTGCATCAACTAGGTTGATATAATTCTGATTCTGAACCCAAGATAGTTTGTTTAATTTAATATTTGATTTTGAATTTCCGGTGAAAACACGGCTAGGCTAGCAGCATGCATTTTTATAGTTGGAATGGAAGTCTACATGACATTAATGGAAGAATAAACAGAAAATGGAAATCTTATTGTTTATCTGGTCGCTTAGTCTTATTGCTAGTAACAGCTCTATCTGGATACAGAGCGTGGGCTTATTTTAGGTAATTAACGTAGATGTATCGTATCAGCAGTAACTGTAATCTTTGTGCTCATCCCCATGTGCTTGAAGCTGCAAGAAGGAAAAAAAACAAACAAATCATATAGTTAAATCAATCAACAGTAATTAGTGCTACTAAACAAATAGTTATCGTCTTGTTCAGCCAAAAACTACACAACCAAATATTGTATTATTGAATTTAGAAGAATTAAATTCATATATATTATGCAAATTACTGGTGTTGTTACTAACCTGTTTGAGAAAGAGTCCAATTACTGTTGTCAGCACCGACATGCCACGCAAAGTAACCAAGAAGCCCTTTTGTTACCTTGGCATATGAAACCTTAGCAGAGATGCTCTGCGTGTCATCATAACCAATCCATGTTGTTCCTGAGTAGCAATAGTTTGTAACAACCGTGGCATTGTACACTGTTTGTGCCCCATTCTGGCTTATGAAATTTCTTATTTGGTTGTAGCCTTGATCCCCGTATTGCCCTATAGCCGATCCATTAGCAGGAGCATAAAGGGCCGTGGTTATTCGCGTTCAATAAACGCCATGCGTAGCCATAAAAGGGAAGGCCTAGCACTATCTTTTTGGCAGCCAAACCTGCTTGAATCCAGGATGTGATACCAGCATTCCCGCTAATCTGACTGTTCGACAATGCAGCAGGTGGTCCGGTGTTGTTTGGGGACCAACCAGGGCCGTAGAAGTCATAAGCCATGACATTAATCCAGTCTAAACTGTTTGATATGGCCTGGAAGGGGTAATTTATGGTGTAGTAATCTGCAGAGCGAAAGACAGCGGCTGCTAAAAGCAAAGCAGTCTTGCCAGAGGCCTTGGACTCATTGGCCACAGCAGCTCGCCACTCGGTGAGAAGGCTGCCCAAGTTGGTCATCTCAGTGGTGGAGGATGGATATTCCCAGTCGAGGTCAAGGCCGTGGAAGTTGTAAGACCTTGCTAACGTGATGGAGGAGTTAATGAATGATTTGCGCCGGCTGGCTTGGCTGGCCATTGCGGCAAAGGTTGCTGGATTAGCATTTCCTCCGCCAATGGATAAGAGGGTTTTCACTGCAGGGTTGTTTTTTTGGACTGTTTGTGTGAAGCTTGAGAAGGGGGCTGAGTTTGAGGAAGAAACGGTGACTTGGTAAGTGTCGGAATTAAGATCAGCAAATGCGCAAAATAGATGAGTGAAAAGGCTAGAATTTATGCTGGAGGCTGGGAAGCCACTGTCAGGAAACCAGTAAGCGCCTTTAACCACAGTTTGGCCGGTTGAGAAGCTGAGTCGGGCAAGGAAAACGAGAGCCGAAAGAAGGATCAATGGAAGTGTTAACTTGGAAGACATTGCAGCAAATGGATGAAAGAGGAAATAGTTCTTGCTTGCTGATTGTTATGACGATCTTTTATGTGTATATATACACACACAACACAAGATGATGCAAAGTTGCGTGTAAAATTATATATTGGACTTCGGACTTTGGACGTTGAAGAAAGAAAGCTGCATTAAGAGACTTTTCTGCAATGTCTAGTGGCATAGATAGAACGGACCATACCAAACATATCATGTTCTTGAGTCTTGACTAATTCTTGCCGATTGGAAATGACGTATGTAGTGTATAAACATCAAATACATTGGTAAGAAACTTGCAGAAACTGATTCTTATCCACAATGTGAACATCTTTATTCATCCAAAAGTAAGAGTTAGAGGGATCTTATAAGATATAGTTGACATCTCTTAAGTTGCTATTTATAACCCCTATTAATCATATTGGCCTACTTGAAAGATTGGACTTTAGATGAGCAACTGGCACCCCTTCTGGTCAGGGAGGTCGATGTTGAGAAAAATGGCTCAATTAAAAAGATACAAAAATATTAAAAACCAGCGACCGGTCAAGGTTGTGGCGACCCGGTCGGTTTTCAGCAAAATGCAAAGTCTGAATTGGTTTTTCGACTCTATGCCAAAGCGACCGGTCGCAAGTTACAAGCGACCGGTCGCCCAGTGAAACCTGGAGCGAAAATTGATTCTCTGACAAAGCGACCGGTCGCAGTATGGGGCGACGGTCGCCCGGACGATGCTGTTTCAAATTCCTATGCGTTTTCAAGTCTTCCTTGGTGTGCTACCACTTCCTATCGACTTGCAAGGATATTTCTGATCAAATCTGAGATATTAGAAGGTGGCATAGCAGCTGGAAAGTTGGGAGAACACATTGGCAAATTGATAACTTGTTTCATGAGTGTTTTCTCTCTTGGTTCAAGAGATTGATGGCAGCTAGCATCCTTTGTCCCTTGCTTTATGAGCTGCCAAGAACAGGTGTCTAAAGAGAGATAACTAAAGCATGAACGTGTATAACTTAATGATATCTGATCTTGGAGTCCCAATGCCTATATAAGAGGGAAGAGGAAGCAAGAGAACATTAAGTTGTTAAGTGCATAAGTTTGTGCAAAGTATAGAGAAGCTGAAAACTTGTAAGTTCAGAAAATACCAAGGGGAGAGCAAGAGAGTTCTCTACGTGTATCAAGGTGTTGAGCAAGGGTGAGAGAGAAACAGATTGTGAGGGTAGTGTTCTAAGGGGGTTTCCTTTCTTTGTAAACCAAAGTTTGTAACCTATCTTCATTAGTGAAAGTTCTCAAGGAGATCACCAAAAAGGAAGTAGGCAATTTGCTGAACCTCTATAAACACTTGTGTCATTTCTTTCTTGGTTAAATTTATGTGTGTGTGTAAGACTCATCCATCATTGAGTTGGTCACAAAGTTCATCAACAACAAGGTCCTAAGGGGAAGTGAGTTAGTATTTATTTACAACAAGTGGTATAGAGAGCTGTGTTTTGGCAGCTGTGCTAGTCTTTCTTTTGGAGTGCTAGTGTGTTGAAGATGGCAAGTGAACAAGAAGTTGAGAGTGGTAGCAGTTCACAACATGTGAAGCAACCACAGGCAACAAGCATGAAGGTGGAGCTAAAGCCTTTCACAGGGAAGGAGAACTTCACTCTTTGGCAACGAAGGATGAGGTCAGCTCTTACACAACAACATCTCCATGTTGTGTTAGTTGGCAAGGAAAAGAAGCCAGCAGACATGAAAGATGAGGAGTGGGGCGTACTTGACGAGTTAGCTAGAGGAGCCATCGAAAACTACCTCTCCGATGATGTGCTCATCAACGTGTTGAAGGATACCGCGAAGCAAACATGGGAGAAGCTCGAAGAGATGTTTGCAGGGAAGTCGCTGTCCAACAAGCTCTTCCTAAAGGAAGAACTCCTAAATCTGAAGATGGAAGAAGGAGGTAATCTAATGGAACATTTAAGTAGTTTCAATAGATGTGTTGCTGATTTGCAAAGAATGGAAGTTATTTATAGTTCGGAGGATAAGGCACTTATGTTGCTAACATCCTTACCTCCGTCCTATAAACACTTTCGAACCACTCTTATGTTCGGGAAGGTCACTCTGGATTTCGAGCCTGTGCTGCAAGACATCATGACGCACCATAGGATGGCTCAACGTTCTGGAGAAAACTCTCAAGGTGAAGGTCTATTTGCTAAGACCGAAGATAGGGGTCGTTCAAAAAGGCGTGAAGGCAAGAAAGGCAACAAAGGAAGATCAAAATCCAAGGCGAAAGATGGTTGTTTCGAGTGTGGGTCAAAAGAGCACTGGAAAAGAAATTGCCCCATATGGAAAGAGAAGAAGAACAAAGGGAAGAATGCAGCAAACACAGCTGAGGAAGTCACGGAAAGTGATGGTGAGCTTTTATGTGTTAATGGCAATGTTAATACTAATACATATGCTAATTCTTCAAGGTGTTTCTCTTCGGATTGGATTTTGGATTCGGGTGCTCATATCATATGTGCTCAAACAAGGAGTGGTTTGACACATATGAGAAAGAAGAAGGTGGCGAAGTTATAATGGGGAATGGCTCGGTTTGTAGAGTCATAGGCACCGGTACAATCAAGATAAAGATGCATGACGGGACTGTTAGGACGCTTGGAATGGTAAGGCATATTCCAAAGTTGCGTAAGAATCTTATTTCCCTTGGAACTCTTGATAAGAATGGTTATTCTGTTAAGGCTAATGGAGGGAAAATCATAATCTCAAAAGGTTCACTTGTGGTTATGAAGGGAGAAGTTCAACCTAATTGTCTATATAGATTGTGCGGTACAACAATAACAGGGTGGAGCAGCTGTGTCCACAAGCAAGGACTCGGATGATGAAACTCAGCTTTGGCATTTGAGGCTAGGGCACATGAGTGAGAGAGGCATGCAGGAACTACATAAAAGAAAATTGTTGAAAGGTGTTCAAAGCTGCAAGCTGGAGTTCTGCAAATTTTGTACCATGGGAAAGCAATCGAAGATAGCTTTCAAGCTGCGAGATAAAGAGGAAGGTAGCACAGGAGTGCTAGATTATATTCACTCAGATGTATGGGGGCCATCACCGGTTAAATCAAAGGGTGGAGCTCGCTATTTCGTGACTTTCTTGGATGATTTTTCCAGAAAGGTTTGGGTCTACTTCATGAAGGAGAAATCTGAGGTCTTCACCAAATTCAAAGAGTGGAAGGCGGAAGTGGAGAACCTAACCGGAAGAAAAATCAAGATCCTAAGGAGTGACAACGGTGGTGAATATAAGGACAACAAATTTCTTGAGTTTTGCAGAAACGAAGGCATTAAGAGGCACTTTACCGTGAAGAAGACGCCCCAACAAAATGGAGCTGCGGAAAGGATGAATAGAACTCTCATGGAGCGTGAGAGATGTATGAGGATTCATGCAGGATTACCCGAATCATTTTGGGCAGAGTCAGTTAACCACGCTGCCTATTTGGTTAACCGATCACCTTCAAGAAATCTTAAGTTCAAATGTGCAGAGGAGGTATGGTCAAATAAGTCAATAGTTTTTTCTAATCTTAAAGTGTTTGGATGCAGTGCATTTGCACTTATTCCTAGTGATGAAAGAACCAAGTTGAAGCCTAAGTCTCTTGAATGCATTTTCATCGGCTTCGAGAGCGGAGTGAAGGGCTACAAGCTATGGGATCCGGTGAACCACAAGAAGATACTCAGGCAGAGATGTTGTGTTTGATGAAAAGACCATGCCTTAGAACAAAGTCAAGAATTCAGAAGCAAAGGAGGATGTTGTTGAAAGAGAAACAACCATTGAAGTTCCACTCAAGAAGGTGTCAAGAAAGACTTCACAAAAACAGCCAACTGAAGACGTTAAGGAGGAGGAGGAGTCTGACATTGAGGAGGAAGAAGCTGGGCAAAATCAACAACAAACTCAAGAAGAAGAAGAAGATGCTCAAGAAATGGTGGAGCCATCATCTATAGCTCGGTCCAGGCCCAAGAGAACCATCAAACCACCTCAAAGGTTTGGATGGGACACGGAACTCAGTTCACTATGCTCTAAATGCAAGTGAAGAAGAACCAACCACGTTCCAAGAAGCTGTTGAGAATGAGGAGCGGGAAAGTTGGATGGAAGCTATGATGCAAGAGATGGAATCTCTACACCAAAACTCAGTTTGGGAGTTAGTTCCTAAACCCAAAGATCGCAAGGTTATTGGCTGCAAGTGGGTGTTTAGGAAGAAAGAAGAAATGCATGAGAAGGGAGCCACCATGTTCAAAGCTCGATTGGTGGCCAAGGGATATTTGCAAAAGGAGGGAGTTGATTATGATGAAATTTTCTCACCGGTGGTGAAACATACTTCTATACGGCTACTCCTCTCCATAGTAGCCCAAGAGGACATTGAGGTGGAGCAAATGGATGTGAAGACTGCTTTCCTCCATGGAGACTTGGAGGAAGATATCTACATGAGCCAACCTCAAGGGTTCATTGAAGCAAGCAAGAAAAATCTGGTTTGCAGGTTGAAGAAGTCTTTATACGGGCTAAAGCAATCTCCAAGGCAGTGGAATAAGTGCTTCGATTCTTTCATGATGAAGATTGGATATAGAAGATGTGAATCAGATTGCTGTGTTTACAGTCATGCATTTAAGGATGGTAACTTCATCCTTTTACTTCTTTATGTTGATGACATGCTAATTGCATGTAAAGATATGTCAAAAATCCAGGAATTAAAAACATTGCTTGGAAAGGAGTTTGACATGAAGGATCTAGGCTCTACACAAAAGATCCTAGGAATGGAGATAAGGAGAGACAGAAACGCAGGCAAGCTATGGCTGTCACAAAGTAAGTACATTTCCAAAGTACTTGAAAAATTCAATATGATGGATTGCAAGCCCGTGTCTACTCCTTTGGCGGAGCATTTTAAATTAAGTGCGCAGGAATGTCCTTCTACGGATAAAGAGAAGGAAGAAATGAGCAAAGTTCCATATGCAAGCTTGGTAGGGTGTCTCATGTATGCAATGGTTTGCACACGCCCCGACTTAGCTCAAGCCGTAAGTGTGGTGTCAAGATACATGGCGAATCCGGGCAGACTTCATTGGACAGCAGCAAAGTGGATTCTCAGGTACTTGAAGGGCACAAGGAGGCTTGGGATATTGTTTGAAAAACAACAAGGTAATGCATGTGTGTCAGGGTATGTAGATTCTGATTATGCAGGGGATCTAGACAAGAGGAGATCCACCACGGGATATGTCTTCATTTGTGGTGGAGGACCGATTAGTTGGAGAGCGGTGTTACAATCGGTTAGTGCCTTGTCTACAACAGAGGCGGAGTATATGGCGCTCACGGAAGCTTCGAAGGAAGCGGTATGGCTGAAGAGATTGGCTAAGGAATTCGGGATAGCCCAAAACTTGGTGGTGATTCAAAGTGATAGTCAAAGTGCAATCTACCTAGTGAAGAATCAAGTATTTCATGGAAGGTCTAAACACATTGATGTCCGATACCACCGGGTAAGGGATTGGGTGAATGAAGGAGACGTCATGATAAAGAAGGTTCATACAAAGGAGAACGCTTCAGATTGTCTAACAAAGCCAGTCAGGCAGCAAAGTTCAAGCATTGTTTGAGCTTGCTCAATCTTGTTCCATGCTAAGATTGAGGTGGAGTTCTTGAGAGTTATCCGGACGATTCTCAAGAAATTAAAGATGTCCTGGAAACGCAATAGTGTCCACAAGGGGTTTTAATCTCGCCATGGTGGAGATTGTTGAGAAAAATGGCTCAATTAAAAAGATACAAAAATATTAAAAACCAGCGACCGGTTCAAGGTTGTGGCGACCCGGTCGGTTCAAGCAAAATGCAAAGTCTGAATTGGTTTTTCGACTCTATGCCAAAGCGACCGGTCGCAAGTTACAGTAAGCGACCGGTCGCCCAGTGAAGCCTGGAGCGAAAATTGATTCTGTGACAAAGCGACCGGTCGCATCTGGGCGACCGGTCGCCCGGCAGACGATGCCTGTTTCAAATTCCTACGCGTTTTCAAGTCTTCCTTGGTGTGCTACCACTTCCTATCGACTTGCAAGGATATTTCTGATCAAATCTGAGATATTAGAAGGTGGCATAGCAGCTGGAAAGTTGGGAGAACACATTGGCAAATTGATAACTTGTTTCATGAGTGTTTTCTCTCTTGGTTCAAGAGATTGATGGCAGCTAGCATCCTTTGTCCCTTGCTTTATGAGCTGCCAAGAACAGGTGTCTAAAGAGAGATAACTAAAGCATGAACGTGTATAACTTAATGATATCTGATCTTGGAGTCCCAATGCCTATATAAGAGGGAAGAGGAAGCAAGAGAACATTAAGTTGTTAAGTGCATAAGTTTGTGCAAAGTATAGAGAAGCTGAAAACTTGTAAGTTCAGAAAATACCAAGGGGAGAGCAAGAGAGTTCTCTAAGTGTATCAAGGTGTTGAGCAAGGGTGAGAGAGAAACAGATTGTGAGGGTAGTGTTCTAAGGGGGTTTCCTTTCTTTGTAAACCAAAGTTTGTAACCTATCTTCATTAGTGAAAGTTCTCAAGGAGATCACCAAAGAGGAAGTAGGCAATTTGCTGAACCTCTATAAACACTTGTGTCATTTCTTTCTTGGTTAAATTTCTGTGTGTGTGTAAGACTCATCCATCATTGAGTTGGTCACAAAGTTCATCAACAACAAGGTCCTAAGGGGAAGTGAGTTAGTATTTATTTACAACAGTCCAAAGTTGGTAGTGCTACGCGTGAGTTGGGTAAGGAAACTTTAATGGGTCGAGCCATATGAATAAGAATAAGATACTTATTTGAACAAGAGATACCAACAGGGATTTATAATTCTAATGGTAGAATGCCTACCTTATAGTACACAAGGATTTAACTCTCACATGGATTTGATGAAGACGGTTTTGTCTGATTGAGAGATAGTATACATAAATTGGAGAAGAGAATAAATGAGTGACATCGCAAGTGATTTTAAGAGAGATGATGCGCAACCGCGATCAATTTGTTTAAACACATGGTGATTTATGACTAGTCAAAAACAAAAAACTTTTGTATGCTATCGTAACACCTATGACATTACAAACTTGGTATATCGCTCAAATTATTATTCAGTGGTGGGGAATGTGCTATAATGTACACATTTGCTTGTTCTTGCAAAGGTTTATGGTTTAAGTGATTGGGATGTACCCCTTTTCCATCCAAGGTCCTTGAGCCCCTTCCTCAATATTACTTGTATAAAAGAAAATATTAAAATTAAGTAATTGCTTGTTCTTTTGTTTTTCTTTAGGGTTAATGACCTAAATTGTCCTCAAACTATGGCCGCAGTATCATTTTGGTCCACCAACTAAAAATTTCAATTTAAACGTCCTTCAACTCTTCATAATATACCAAAATGGTTCATCCGTCAAAGTCTGTTTATTATTTCGTGAAATCAAGGGACAAAACCGTCTTTTTAGGTGAGTATTCTCTTGAGCACCATTGGAAACGCCTAAAGCCAAAAGCCTAGGCACCCAAATTACAGATGCAACAAAATGTAAACTCTCACAAGTAAAAAAGCCTGAAGAGACTGGAAACAGGAACGCACTCAAACGAGTGGAAGCACTAAAAACAACAAGAAACTGCAAAGACAAAGAATCCGCACAAGCAAGCTCTTCAGCACCGAGGCAGAGCAGACCCAAAACGACCAGGCCGATGGGCAGTCCCCAGGGCGAAAAGCGGAGAAGATCGGAGTAGGAGCACCAAAATGAGAGCCACCACCGTGCAGACCACGAAGGAACAAACCAGGAAAACCACGAACCCACCAAGTTCAGCCACAGAAGCTGGAGAAAAGAGGGCAAGGGGAGATCTGGACCAAAACCAAACTGGAAAAAAACAAGAGAAAAAGTGCGTGAAAAAAGAAAAAACCCCAACAGAGGGAGAGAGAGAGACGAAAGAGAGGAGGGTTAAGAGGAAGGAAAGGGAGGCGAAACGGAAAACGAGATGGAAAACAAAAGATGGCCACCAACCCCCAAAGGGCGGGCGCTGAGCTTGGTTCAGTGAAATTGAGCTTATTGGCGGCTATCAATGGTGCACCCACTTGGAGTTATGCTAAAACCCCTGACTCTCATCCAGGTATCCAGATTTGGGCTCAACTCGTTGTGGGTTGGCTTTGACAGGTGAGGCGGCGAAAGGTTGAGGGAGGTGAGCTGGTGCCAGAGAGGGGTTGGGGTTGGGGAGGCTGCGGGGGATTGAGGGATTTGGGACTCCAAAATCCCCAAATGGAGATATTTTCGTTCTCAACGATAGGGCTTCTCAAAAAGTCAAATATGCCCTTCAAAACTCAGTCACGAGGCCATCACGTGCCCATCGCGTTATGAGAAGTCACGAAATCCGAAAATAACGGATGGACCATTTTGGTATATTATGAAGAGTTGAAGGACGTTTAAATTGAAATTTTTAATTGGTGGACCAAAAAATGATCCTAAAGGGATAGTTTTTGAGGATTTAGGTCATTAACCCTTTTCTTTAAACATGTGAAAGTCCACTCCAAAAAACGTGAAGTACATGATAACGTGCACGTGCAGTATATGGTCCTAATTGGTTGGACCCACAAATAAATCCAACGGTTCAAAAGACGTTGCCGTTGCCACGTGAACGTCCAGATCTCACGGATACAACAATTAGGTTGACCTTTGCAGTCTTGACCGACCACCAGAGCGCGCGGGAGAGATAGCGAGACTAGACTCTAGAGAGGTAATGCTATGCGCGTTGGTACACGCTCCCACCCTGTGTTCTCCCTCCGGTTCGCCTCCCAACCCTTTGTCCAAGAACATCGTCACACGCGCCTCCATGGCCACCGCCTCAGCTCGTAGCTCAGCTCGAATAGCAATTGTCGGCGACGTCGTAAGGCTCTCTCTTTCTTTCTGTATGTGTGGATTTTTGAAACCGTGCCCCGGCCGGCTGATTCTTTTTATTGACAAATTCGTTTTGTTTGCTTCTCAAATTTCCCCTTTTGATCATTATTTTGGCTTCTGAAGCATGATCAGTGGAATCTAGAAGAAGATACGAAGGCACTTGAACTGCTGCAGGTGTGCATTTCCCTCTATTGAGTATTTTCTTCTACTGTAAAAGATATAATCTTTAGTTATTTGGGAGATAAATATATATAGTAAATTTCTTGGTTAACTTTAGAAAGAGTTTGATTTTGATTTTCCTTGGCTTGGCTAAGGCTGTGCTGGAGTTATGTCTAGCTAAGCTTTTTAAGATGTACTAGCAGTTGTTTGGCCAAGCTCGAGTTTGAGCTGAAATTCGAGGTTTCTCGGTCTTTTTACGCGTAGAAACTTTGAACCAGAATTGGACAGGACTTGTAGGTATTGAAAGTTTGTAGTTTGGGGCACTATTATACACGCCCGTCTGCAATCGCGAGCAGCACTTGTTTGAATGCTTGAAATATAAGTTCTTTTTTGTTATTGATTTTATGTTTCTTATTGTAGTTATACATTTTTTTTCCTTTTTTATCAAAAAGTTGTATTTCCTAGAAAGAAATCTAATATGAGTTTATAACTTTATTGAACTGCAGCCCGATTTGGTTCTTTTTACAGGCAGGTTCCATTCTCCCTTATTGTTCATCTACCTAATGTTTTTCGGTGCTTCTCACTTTCGATTTTCAGCTTCTTCACTTTCTTGTGTTTCCCCATTGGTGACTAAGCTACTTTAGCATATACGAAAGAGATCTCTGTTCATGGTTGACATTGCACCAGCACACACCACATTTGTCATTTGCATGTTTGATAAATTCATGACATGCCCCTAAGTGTTGTAAAGGTTAAGATAAATAAGTTATCAGAAAAAAGCTAAATCAAATTTAGACATTTAGCCATGTGTGATCTAAATTGATTTCTTGTTTCTGCACTAGCGTAGTCTGTTATTTGTTTTATGTAAATCTATAGTTAGTCTGTCTTTTTTCAGGTGATTTTGGTGAAGAGAATGTTGAACTCGTTCAGAGCATTGCAGAGCTCGGATTTGCTAAAGCAGTTATTCTGGGAAACCATGATGCCTGGCATACAAAACAGTTTTCTGGAAAGTAAGTTCTGGATAGTGTTTCCATATGTTTGAATAGTCTTTAATTCTTAATTCATGTAGTCACACAGCCTAGTATAGTCAAACATGTAACTATTAATATGGTGACTTTAGCGTGTACCTCAACTGATCAATCTATCCCTTCCCCACCGCCCCGCCCCTATTCTGTGTACCCTTGCATCAAGTATGTTGATGTAATTCTAATTCCGAGTTTATGATAATCTGGTTAATTTGATATTTTAATTTTGAATATCAGGAAAAAAGATGCCGTTCAACTTCAGCTAGAATGGTGAGCTTGTCTTATCTTCATGATTGTCAAACATTCTGAAATTACCATTTGTGTTACATCTTTGTTTATCAGTTATTACTTGTCATTCACATTAAAAGATAGTATTTTTCCTGTTCAATTCAATGCATTCACAGTTGCATACAGATGTCATGGTTGCCAATGAAATATTTTATTGTTTTCATTGTTTTTCCTTGTTTTGCAATGCATTGAAAATGTTAGAGTGAAGAATGTGTCTGACACAAGTTTTTCAATCATGCTCTCTATGATTTTCCTTTTAAAAACCAAATTCCCCAGAATTTGAGGATTCTTTTGCGTACACTAACGCCAACTTGAGTATTCCAGTCCTTTTCATAGATTGGTGAACATTGTGTCATATTGATTGGCTTTCAAAATTAATTTCCAACTGCTTCCAGGGAACCAAAAGAAGCTCAAATTTGGTGAGGGGAGAGATTTTAGTTTGACATGAGATGATATCGCTACTAAACCAGGCTGAAATGGACATTAATGAACAAAATCAGGTCAAACAGTTCCAACAGTCCTAAATGATGGAACGTTGGGGGACCGAATTATTTACATTCGGAAGGCTACATGTTATTCTTACATTGTTGCAGCTTTAAGTTAATTGTGTTGTTGAGTGATAATACTTATAATGCTCAGTCTCGGCGAGGAGCATGTAGGTTATCGGCGTTTGGACTTTCCTGTGGTAAAACTGAGTGTTGTTGGTGGGCGACCATTTTCTTGTGGGGGAAAGCAGTTGTTTCGGCCAAAGCTTCTGTCTGCAAGGTGTGTAATGGTTTTAGCAGCTGTTGATTAAACATGAAACTAGAGTTTTATCAATTTGCTTGGCCTCTTATCCAAAAATTTGTAACCATTTTTCATGATACTATGCATGGGTCACATTTATGATGGAAAATTCATCAGAAAAACATTGTGTTCTCCTCAATGATGGCTTAAATTATGTGTTGAAACAACCTCTTAGGTATGGGGTCCAAGACATGGATGGAAGTGCTAAGAGAATATGCAAAGCAGCTTTGGGTGCTCCAGAGGACCATTTAGTCATACTTCTTGCACATAATGGCCCCACAGGTTTATCAGTCTGCTGAAATAAATCGTAATCTGTCTTTTTAGGGAAATTTTGTTACTTCATGCAAATGCAAATTTCTGAGTTCACTCTTTGTGCAGGTCTTGGTTCTAACTTGGATGACATATGCGGAAAAGATTGGGTGTATGGAGGTGGAGATCATGGTGACCCAGGTAATAATTAAGTAATTGGCTCTACATTGGTATGCATCTCTACGTTTAGGTTGCCAACCCCATAAAGGCATGATCCGAACCTCTTCAGTGAATCACTGAAAGGGTTTTTGTTATTTTTGCAAACTTAGTGTTACACGTTAAACTGATGTCACTTCCTACTAGGTCTTTTGAGTTGCTGAATGTGACTGGTGACCCGACGAATCTAAGAGTCTGGTTATGGAAAGGAGACGAGTTACGTCCTTCATGTGATTTGTTCATCTATATTAAGATGTAATAACATGAACACTTTTTCTTCTGGTACAGATCTAGCACAAGCCCTGTCCCTCTTAAAAGAGACTGGAAAAATCTGTGGTCCATTGGTAGTGTTTGGTCACATGCATAAACAGCTAGCAGATGGAAATGGTCTTCGGAAAATGATAGTGGTTGGAGCTGACAACACTATATACCTGAATGGGGCCATTGTTCCGAGGGTTAAGAGACTAAATGATGAGCAAGGAACTAGCAACAAAAGCTTCATGAATAAAGAACCCCAACTTTCAACACCAGAGTCCTGTGGCACCATCCGTGCCTTCACTATAGTGGAGATTGTGGACAGAGCAGTAGATAAAATTGTTGAAAGTTGGGTTTCAGTTGTTGGCGATAGGATCGCATTGGAAGAGGAGCACATGTTATTTAACAACGCCCGTTAGATTTCTCTGGTTTTGATTTTAGTTTCATCCATATTTGTATGTATGGAAGTATGTTTTCTGTCCACAATATCCTAAGTGAAAGGAAAATAGTTGTTCAACCCTATATGCTACTAGGGTTCCAAACAAAACAAGTTTGTATCGTTTCTATAAAATCTTATTCATGTCTCAATTTCATTAAAAATCATCAAAGCAAGCACAATCACAGGAGCATTGGCATACTGTTGGTATTTGGTTTTCCGAAGTTGATCAAATTCAATGTTGGATGATGTTGGTTGGCGCCCAGTGACCTATTCAGTCTGAGAGTTCCTCAATGTGCAAAAACTGACCTGTATGGATTTTACCTTTTGTGGACCCTTTGTGTTATAATTTCAGTAGATTATTGAGGGAGGTAAGGCAAATGTATGATGTGGTTGGTAAAGAATCTCATCCGTGCCTTTTGGTTGCCTGAGATAACCAATCTCTTTTTGCTGATTTGATGGCCACCATTAGCAAAGGAACCTTTTGTTTCCCCTTCGATCTGTTAATCAAACTTAATTAACTTGAAAACTGATTAACCATTTCATAAATTTCCTCAATTTTGCAATTATGTCAAGCAAGTGATGGTACAAAACACAAATGATGCTCTTTCTTCTTTATTTTTTTTCGTTTGTTTTTTCTTATCAACATCTTATTATTGCATTTCTCCTTTTCTCCCTTGGTTAGTGCACATTTTCCAAGCAATCTATTGCTTTTTTGACCCAAATTTCTTTTCCTTGGTTAGTGCACAGAATTAAGACTTACCCTAAACCTTTGGCTGTACTATTCACTTTACTTATTGACTGTTAGTGGCCAAAATCACTCAATTACTCATAATTTGTCAACTTCAGTCCTAATCATAGTCAACTAACCATAGGGATTAACTTCAATGAGATGATAATTATCAAATTTGTAAAAGGAGGCCATATTATTGCGAGATATAAATACATCTTTCAGTTCATTGATTTGGTCCCCCAAGCTTAAAGCGCAAGGTGCCCTACACTACTGCTAAAGGCCAGTCACCTCATTTCTTGATGACATGCCCCATCTGGGCCATTTATTTTCAAATAAACTATTATCATTGTGCAGCAGGGCCCAGCCAAAAATAACAAATACATTTATCTCATCTCAAACTCACGACAATTAAGTTATTAACCATTAATTTTTTCTCTAAATGCTTTAAAAAATTCTGAAATTTCTATGTTTGATCTAACTGTGTGTTTGGACGAGGAAATTTAAAAATACAAAGGATTTCATAAATGACCGAATTTAAAATGACGGAAATTAATGTTCTAGAATTTGTAAAGTTTCTTGTTTGGGTGACGAATTTAAAACACGGAATTTAACCTTTATTTGTAAAGTTATCTTTTTTAAAACTCAATCTCTTTTGGGATTTTAGAAATGACGACTTTTAGATGGAATTTAAAGTTGGGATTTATGATCTCCAAATTCCATGTTTTTTCCCACGCGGAATTTCTAAATTTCTATGTTTTTTTAATCCAAACACGGGAATTGGTTCATGTCAATTTAGAAATTCCGAATTTTGTCAAAATCCCAAGTTTATTTCTCTCATCCAAACGCACCGTAAAGGTTTTTACTTTTTTTGTTTATTTGGAAATACACAGAAGTAGCACCCTCTATTATTGGACCAACTCCATAATCACCTCAAGCAAGTTTGCCCTGTGAATTGAAAATGGGAAAATCTCCCATGACTAATTTAATATCAATATGTCAAACTGTATTAGGCACAATTACTACTTTACAACCTTGTACCTATCATTAGATTAGAATAATTTCAAGAGTTACTAATAACAACTACAATCCTAGTTGAATACAACTCTAAATCCCAAAATTTCCAAACTTTCCACTTGTGATTTTCCCCTTTTTAGGCAAATCAATCTAGTCCAAAAAAAAAAGGGCTTAACCAAACTCTGTACTGATTTTCTTTTAAATTTATAATAAAATGACAGATGTGACATATGTTCCTTTGTATATAATTCTGAAGACAAAAAATCTAGTTGCAAATTTACAATGGAAATACACTATTTTGTTATCTAAAAAATCAATAATCCTATGGAAATGTTATCACATATGTCATAGCATTATTAAATAAAATAGCAAAATCAATTATGCATATATAGGTTATAATTATAGGAACATAATGATTTTGGATCTAAAACTAATAATAAGTGAGGAAAATGGGGGTTAAGTGGGTAATTTGGGTCAAAGCTTGTAGGGCGGAGCAGTTGTGAACTGACGGAATGAGAGAAAGGCAAAGCAACCCAAGTGTCATCTCTTTTTGGTAAAACATTGGCTCAACAAAGCAAGCAAAATGAGGAATGTCAGACTCTGACATTTCTGCTGCACTTCTCCCTTTCTTCGAAGATCCTCGACAGTCTTTGACCGAATCTCGCCCGTCCATCCGTCCACTTCCTTGTGATCTTCCCCATCCTTTGTTATTTCTCGAAGAAGAAACGTTTTTCTTTAATTATAAAATACATAAATACATAACCAATTTTTGGTCGAATAAATACATAATTAACCATGGTTTATATATCATGTATATAGGGATTTTGTTTTACCAAATAATTTAACATGCAACATTACTAACCTAAATGGTTAATGAATATGTCATAATTCAGATGTGTTAATTTAATATATCTTTTTTCTTACGTAAACAGTGATTATGAATCATCTGGTTTTGCAGCTGAAGGGTGAATGACTGAAAGTCATGAATTAATGATAATTATTTAATTTAATTTTGTGAACGTGGTGAATTCAACCGTCTTTATCAGTTTTTGAATTCAACCAATTTTCAGTTGATGTCGACAATTTATGTTGAGGGGCAAATATGACATTTGATATATAGTTTTCGTCTCGAAACAAAGGAAGTGATAAAAATAGAGAGAGAAGTTGTAACTTGTACATAACATACATACAAATCATCATCAACCAACCTCTTGTTTCTTGTTATTCCCTTTGAAATAACAACATACATCGATCCTTCAAGTTATTCCCTTTGAAATAATAAAACTAAACTAAATTAAAGTATATACTTACAATAATCGTGATTCATATTATTATTAATTAATAATTATAATACAAGAGAGAGAGAGAGAGAGAGAGAAGAGAATACACAAGACAATAAGATGAGGATTCTGTGTTTAGATTCTCGTAGTCTTTCATCTTTGTTCCTCTCCAACAACATCATTTCCAGCTCACCCGCTTAGATCGGATCTATTTTCTGCCACCCCCCTCCCCTCCTCTTTCACCTTTAATTTCATCTGACGCCACCTGCTTTGCCTTTCATCATCCCCAGTAAAAATATTCACACAAACCAAAACCCCCCACCCCACCCCACCCTCATAAAATTAAACACCAAAAAGAAAGAAAACCCCATTATTGGTTTTGGCTTTTAATTTCATAATGAGCAACAACAACACAAACAAGCTCGGATAAAAAATAAACAAAAAACTCAACCCCCCCCCATTTTAGCCAGAGCTCTGTTTCATGCCTGAACCACATATCCCAATTGGTGATCTGTGTTAATGGGCAATGTAACGTCGGGTGTGGCTGCAAAGTTTGCATTTTTCCCTCCAGACCCACCCACCTATGATGTGCACAAAGACGACGGTGGTAAGCTTGTGTTCTCGGGAGTTACAGCTGACAAGAACATGGAAGTGCATTTGCTTGATACAAAAGCAGGGAACAAGATCGTTGCCACGTTTTGGAGGCACCCTTTTGCCAGGTTCACGCTTCTCTACTCGCATGGTAATGCTGCTGACTTGGGTCAGATGCACGAGCTCTTCATTGAGCTCAGGGCTCACCTGCGTGTCAATATTATGAGGTATTAATTATATTCTATTTCTCCTTCCTTTTTCCTTTTTTTTTTTCCCTTCTTCTTGTTGTGTTGCTTTGCTTTTTTCTTGTTTTGGAAATCTATTCTGGATTTTGATGGGTCGGCTTGGTTTTTTATTAATCTGAAATGGGCCTTTTGGTTTTGGCCAATCTGTCATTTGCAAGGTAGTTTCTCCTTTTTTTGCTTACAAAAATATTGATTGAACACCAATAGAGTATTTGGATTTTGCTATTGGTTTCAAAATTTCAGTTTATTGATTGTTTTCCTCGTTTTGTTTGGATAAATTTCTGAATTTTGATGAAATATGAACGGTCCTGTGCTTGCTTTGCTTGTTTCCTCTGTTTCATTTGTTTCTCTGCATATCCGGGGAACTTTCAGCTTTTAAAGTTTGATTAATGGCAGTTAAAGCTGCCGGCTTCATAATCTTTTCATGTTCGTTCCGTTTGGCGTGAGCCTGACTCCTTCAAAGAGAGACCAAACAGAAAATTATCTGTAATCCAGTATTCTATTTGAAATTTCAACATTGGTTTTTCTAGTAAACAATGGAGGCGAGTACAAACTTATTTTCATTTTGTTAGTCTTCTGTTTTTGTCTGTTCTAAATCATAGATACTTGTTTAAGCTTTAATTTTTGATTGGTCATGGAGCTTTAAATTTTTAATTTCATTTGTTTGGTGGGGTTTGGGAGTTGGAATGGATGCATAGGATGAGAGTGTTACTATGCCAGCATTTATTACGTACTTGAGAGTTCATTCTTTATTTATTTATTTATTATTTGTAAAAAATTTGGTCAAGCAGCCAATGAGAATCTTTGAATGTAACATTTAAAAAAAAAAAAAAAAAGTCAGCAACTTTGAATGTAACACGCAGGCAGCTGATATGCTATGAGTTTTCTGATGCTCTGTGCTGCAGTAGTTATGAACCTTCCCATATTATTTACATCAGATATTTTTCTTTGTGGCAGCTATGACTATTCAGGATATGGAGCATCAGCTGGTAAGGTAAGTGTTAAGTAATCTATGAAATTAGTTTGCACTAAAAGTTTCTCTTTGATTTGAAAGTTTAGTGCAGGCTCTGAAATATGACATTACAGAAGTATAGGATTTATTTTATTTAAAATCTTAAATTTACATCCCTTCGTCAATCTATTGACCTGCATTGCATTGCAAAACTCAATGACTGAAAAGTGTTAATGTTGGTAAATTTTTAGCCATCTGAGTTCAACACATATTATGACATAGAAGCTGTGTACAATTGTTTAAAGAACGACTACGAAATAAGACAAGAGGATTTGATACTGTATGGCCAATCTGTTGGAAGCGGACCAACTCTGCACTTGGGTTCTCGCTTACAGAAACTGAGAGCCGTTGTTCTTCATAGTGCCATCCTGTCAGGCATACGAGTCTTGTATCCCGTCAAGTTGACGTTTTGGTTTGACATTTTCAAAGTAAGCTGTTCTTTGAATCTCTTATTCTGTTACAGAGCTTAGTTTATTGAACTTGTACTGAAAATCCCTCTGTAATATTTTCAGAATATAGACAAAATACGGCACGTCGACTGTACGGTTTTAGTTATACATGTGAGTACTTAATCCCTTCAATTATTTTGTTTTGAGTACCATTTTAGAATTCAAAGTATTTGTGCTGTGGTTCTATTGTTTTCTCCTCCCTCCTCACCTTTTTCTTAACTTCTGTTTGATGAAAAACAGTAAAGAGTCATAACTTAAGAATGAAAAGCTATTTTGTTATCAACTAAACTGAACAACATTTTGCTTCGGATTTGAATAAGTTTCATCTGTCCAAAAAGAAAGGAAGAAAAAAATACTAGAGCTGGCTTAATTCATATGCTTTTGTTGCTTGTTTCCTCAACCAGACTAATGACAGTTGCCATTTGGAAAGGACTGGTAAAAGATTCTTTTCTGGTAGTTCATAAAGGGGCCAGGAAGCTTGGAATTGATCCTACATGTGAAGTTTCCTTGTTAAATAATGGAAATTTGGATACAAACTAGTAAACTCCTACAGGAACTACCAAATATTACAATTATACATATTTCACATTAATGGATCCTTTTATAAAATGATTTTATGAAGTGAAAAACTTATCAAAAACATCATCACTAGAGAAAGTAGATTTTATATCTGTATCAAGAACCTGTTGTGATTAGTGAAAGGAAAAATTACAGTTAGACACCTCCTTTGGATTTAATTCCTAACAAAAGGCTTTAACTTTAACATTTACAACAATTTGTGTAATCCTAAACATGCAATTGAAAGATCTTACACTTGTGGTTTTATTCAGATTCCCATTGTTCTCGTATGAATGGTTGCTTCTGATTTGATTGATCGATATGCTGCCATTGGTGATGCATGTTTAAACGGACTATTTTGCAGGGAACAGATGATGAAATTGTTGATTGGTCCCATGGAAAGCGTTTATGGGAACTTTCCAAGGAAAAGTATGATCCCTTATGGGTCAAGGGTGGAGGCCACTGCAATCTCGAAACATATCCTGAGTACATTAAGCACTTACGCAAGTTCATAAATGCGATGGAGAAACTTGCGCTCGGTAAACAAACGAAGAAACAACTCACTTCTAACCCAAGCATCACAGAAGTAAAACACAACAAGTGCTTGAGATTTGGAAAAAGATAGC
>CM031923.1:35788299-36214251 GCA_018703695.1 Prunus fruticosa
GGTCCCATGGAAAGCATTTATGGGAACTTCCAAGGAAAAGTATGATCCCTTGTGGGTAAGGGTGGAGGCCACTGCAATCTCGTATCCTGAGTCATAACACTCACAGAGTTGCATTAAATGATGAAACACTAGCTAATAAACAAACAAAGAAACAACTCACTCTAACCCAAGTATCAGAAGTAAAACACACCCAAGTGCTTGAGATTTTGGAAAAAAGATAGCTGGTTTTCTTGATATCACTTGAGAAGTAGGAATGGAAACAGGATAGTTCCACTGCATTGTCACCCTGTCTACATGAATAGCTATGATTGCTTTGACAGCAAGGTGGCTCTGCAGCCTGGTATTTTTCTGGGTCAAGGAACAGATAGGAGGAATCATACCTAAATGTTTGAGATGCAGATATAGTTCAGTTCAGATGAGCATTTTGAGTAGGGAATGAACACATGCTACAATTTCTTAGAGGTTTGGGTCGTGATACGGGGTTATTTGTATAATTTAAAGAACTAAGCTCTATCTCTATGTAGAGGACTATAGTAAATTTCAGTAGAGAAATACATAGGGTTGCTTTGATTTTACTTTCTTCACCCATCAGAACTTGGTCTCACTAATTTATATATGCATATCCAGTGCTCCCTCTCTGAAGATCTTCTAAAATAATTTATTTGGACGCAAGTTACCAGTTTCCTACAAATCTTTTTTCAACAATCCAAACCATATTTTTGAAGTCTGCCATTCATAATCATCCTTTGCGAAAAAATTGAGCGAATGGAAATTGTTCCATCACTGCTATTACTCCAAAAATAATGAATATGGTACTCCAAAGAAAGTACTAGAAATTTCAATAAGTTCAAGTATAATTAATCAAATGATCTCGATTTCAAGTCATTTTTTGTAGAGATCATCTTTGAATAAATATCTACAAAATAAATGTAACTTGATTAACTTAAATCCAATATGAAATGACGCTAAAAAAGGTGTTCATCAATAAAAGTTACATTGTAATATTAATATATATATGAGATTATTCTGGATAGTGTACTTTTATATGTTAAGAATTTGTTACATATTCTAATCTTGATCGTTCAATTTCATTCATTTAAATGTGTTGGTAGCCTACTAGATGAATCCAACCGCCAAAAATTGGAAGTCCATAACCAATTGCATTAAATATTCCAGAGAATGTATTCTATATCCATTAGTTAGCTTGATTTGGCTTTTTATTCCCAAACAATTTTAATAAGCCTGCTGCATCAGTTGTAGTAGCATGTTTTATGCACTAAGTACTATATTATTACAGACAATGAGACGTGATAATTATTATTTTAGACTTTGCTGGACTGAAATTACCATGAACGAAGGTCAATCCAATAGTGGTAGCATATAGAAACTGCAAAAAAGTGGAAGCATATGTTCTTAAGTGGCAGACCATATTAAAATAGCATGTTCTCAAGTGGTTCGTGCATTTGCACAACACTGATGCAAGAATTCCGGCTGCATTCTTAGAAAAAAATATATATTTAAAAATAAAAAGGTTGGTATAGAAACAATTTGGCTATGTTCATGACCTCTTGTTTTTTTCTTTTCAAAATCTAAAATTGGTCACAGCTTCAAGTTCATGCCATCGATCGCATTTACATGTAGTCGCAAGTTGCTAGGCAGCTGCATTATGAGATTGAACAAATGTTTGAAATGAATCAATTCCACATTATGAGGTTATTCATTTAATTCATTCATTTAGTCATTATTGTTATTAACAATATCATTACTACTGATTGCTAATTTACTGAGTGTATGATATGATAGCCTTTTCCCAGTTTAAACCCTAAATAAATAAAGTCAATGGGAAATTGAATAAGTCCACTCCCTTGAGCTCACTTCTCTGAGGTCACGTGACCTAAACCCAGAGGCCCGTAACACGTGAATCGACCATGTCTTGACCAGCGGAGGCCCACATGAGCTTATGTAATTTTCCTTCCTGATTTATTTATGTCCTCTCTCTCTCTCTCTATTTCATATCCTGGGACCGACGTGTCGTTTCTCGTGAAGGCTGCATTTCCTGGGCTTCTGAAGGTCTCTGGAACTGGAAGCGGGTCCCACCGAGGACTCAGTCTCCCAATGAGAATCCGAAACGTGGCATAGTCCTAACACATACTGAGACGGCTTCCGTTGTGTTGCTGTTTTAGGCACTTATTTAGCTCAAAGTCTGGGACTCTCTTTTGGAAATGTGAAGTACACGCTCCTCCTGAGTAGTAAGTAAAATAATAATGCCCAATTATACGTTAATTAACACCTAATTATACTCCACCCTTTATTATGAACACAAAATAGTGCCCCCGCCATACTCAAAAGAGGAAACACATTGTAAAATAAGAGCTATAATCACGCGCTTTTCAAAAAAACCAATTAAGGAATTGTTCCGGATAGATACAATTAATTTACCAAAAACGAGGAAAATTTAAGGATAATTTGCATTAAATCCCCAATGAATTAAGGATGTGTCAAAGTAACCTAAACAGAATGTCCTCTGACAGACCATAATAATATCCCAAATCCGACGGACCGTTTTACCCGCCATTTCCATTAGAAGCTACTTATCACAGGCGTTGCTGCTACTAAAACCAGTAATAACCCTACGATGTCATTTCAAAATTTCACTTTGACTAAACAAGATGCCAAAAAAACATTCATGATTGGTGATTACATATTAAATGCCAAAATGATAGGGTCCATTGACCTGTTAGGGACATCATATATATATGTTATATTACAAACGAGAGATGAGAGAGGAGGGGAAAGAGTTTACCTAATTAAAAGGGCACACAGCTTGAGAGAAGACAAGCTTTGTATTATAAAATCCATTAAAGATCCAGGCTTTTCTGTTGTATTTAGAAGAAAAAGCGGAAGACAAGGACGCAGAAGAGAGAGAAGAACAAACACCTCTGAGTTAGTGAGAGAGAGAGAGAGACTTTCACTTAAAATACTAAAAAGATTTCTGTTTTGTGGGTTGAACTCTTCACTCTGTTCTCTTGGCCATCACCATTCATTGTCCGTTTCTACAGCTTTTCACTTCTACCCACATTCTCTCTCTCTAGCCACTTTCTTAGTATTTAATTTTTTTTTTATCCCTCTCCATTTCTTCTTCTGGTCTATTGTTCATGTTCTTTCTTTTCTGGGGTTGTTGAAAAATGACCCGGAAAGCAGAATCTGTTAATAAAAATTGCAGCTTTTGCTCGAGCCCTTAATCTCTGTTTTCTCCTCACGCTCTTTGAAGTTGTTGATTCACTATGACTGTGAAGGCCCAGAGGGGAAGGTTTGGTTGGTGAGGATGGGGCTATGGACCGTTTCCCGGTGGGTATGCGTGTCCTGGCTGTTGACGACAATCCAATTTGTCTCAGATTGTTGGAGGGGCTCCTCGGAATTGCCAGTATCAAGGTTTGTTTCTTCCTCCTCGTATTGTTTTTCCCTTGGAGGAATTTGCATTTAGTTTTCTTCAAGTTGTAGTCAATTTGTTCTAACAAATTGTGTGTGTGTGTGTGCGCGCGCGACTGTGAAGTATAATGTAAATTCCGTTCTTTAATTTTGAATTAGTTTGTTTATCTATATATAAAAGAAGAAGTAGCTTGTTAAACTCAAACTATGCATAGTCTCGGTAGAAAAACTGTGCATGGTCTCGGGTAGAAAAACTATGCAGAGTCTCAATTTCCTGTTCATAAACTATTTATTCAAGTTTTCGTCAGGCTCTTTCCACTGTTTTACTAAATGGGGCCGAAAATATCCGCTTAAATCCAGTAGAGGTTAAACTTTGGTACTGGAATCGTTTACGTGATTTCTGGTTTTTGCAGTTACTACGACCACTCAAGCAGTCGAGGCACTGCTAATGTTGAGGGAAAGCAGAAATAGGTTTGACCTGGTGATCACTGATGTAGTATGCCAGACATGGATGGCTTTTAAGCTACTTGAGCTCTTAGGGCTGGAAATGGACCTACCTGTGATTAGTAAGCATGAACTTATCCTGGATCCTTGGACATAAAATACATCTTTTTTAATCTCGTTAGAATTGGATTTAAGTGCAGTGAAAAAATAATTTGAGTTTTCTTTGGTATCTGTTACACTTCTGGCTTTTATTTTAGTACTAAAAACCCTGCTTAGGCCCCATTTCAATTTGAGCAGTAGATAGTGATTTGTTGAAGAAGTGGGAGATGAATTGGTTACTAACATCGTTTTTGTGTTGTAAAATGGTCCCAGTGTTGTCAGGACATAGTGATAAAGAGCTTGTAATGAAGGGAATCTCCCATGGTGCTTGTGACTATTTGTTGAAGCCTGTTGGAAAGGAAGAGCTCACGAATATCTGGCAACATGTAATCCGAAGAAAGAAGTTCGACTCCAAGGACCAAAACAAGTCGTCAAGTCAAGACAAGGCTTGCCATGAAACTGGAGAAGGAGGACAGGGGGTTTCACCAGCAGGCAGCTCAGATCAGGAATGGAAAATTCAATAGAAAAAGAAAGGACCAAAATGAAGATGAGGAAGAAGACTATGAAGACGATGAACATGAGAATGAGGACCCATCCACCCAAAAGAAGCCTCGGGTAGTTTGGTTGAAAGAGCTGCACGGAAAGTTTGTTGCAGCTGTCATCAGTTGGGACTTGAAAGTGAGCCTTCTGCTCCAGAGAAGTGATGTGTTGCTTTTGTTATACAGATTATCTTCTTGACTAATGTTTCTTCCCCCTCTTCCTTAATCTATATGCAGAGGCTGTTCCTAAGAAAATTCTTGACCTGATGAATGTTCAAGGACTCACGAGGGAAAATGTGGCCAGCCATCTGCAGGTACTAATATTTCCTTTGCCTTACTTTTAGAATAACTTTACTACCATGTAACTTTGCTGCAAGAATTCTGAAATTTAGAAATCAAATATTTTTTCGAACCCAGGAATAATCTGTATTTTCATATACATGTGATTTAATAATATATGTATATAAATATGATGTTGTAATCACCATCAAACACTTAACATGGAATATATGGAAACAACTAAAGAATCATTCTAGTGAGAGAAGTGATTGCGATAATGTTCTATTCTAGCTATTCTTTAATATTTTAACACTGTGACTTCTTTTGGGCTTGTCAGAAAACTAGGTTTTGCGACCATGCTTATGCTCTCACTTTGTGTTGCAGAAATATAGGCTCTCCTCAAAACTCAGCAGTCTGCAACCCAACAAGCTAGCATGGTTGCTGCTTTTGGGGGGAATGATTCCTCTTACATGCGCATGGGTGCACTAGATGGATATGGAGATCTACGGTCCTTAGCTGGATCACGAAGACTCTCAAATGCCACTTTATCACCATACACACCAGGTGGGATGCTTGGTAGATTCAACTCCCCGGCTGGTTTGAGCATACGAGGAATTACTTCTTCTGGTCTGGTCCAACCTGGTCACTCCCAAAACTTGAGCAACTCTATTAGTAATCTTTAAAGCTCCAGCCAGCTCTGCCTGCAAACCAAAGTCCAAATTTGTATGAATCAATTCCAACATCATTAGAACTCAATCAATTGCAGCAGGGCAAGCATACTGCTCACATTGGAGAAGTCCAATCCCAATAATGATCCAACAAGTTATTCAGTACCCTCTAGCTTTCCAGACACTTGTGTGTCTGTTAGCTCAATTCATTCTGATTCCACTACTTCAAGCAATCCTTTGATATTACACAGGAACCCACAACAAGCACTTGGTATGGGGAGTATTTGGAAATTGGTCTTCTCTTAGTTTGGATTCATTGAATCCAGAATCTTTTGACATTGGAATCTCCTCTAATTTTCTGGATGACAATCGATGTAGTGAAAGTTGGCAGGTTGCAGTTCAGTTATCTAAGTTTCCATTGAATGATTTGCCAATGAGCGAGCGTTTCGATCATGGTCAATTGCATGCGAATAACTTGGGTCTTTCTTCTACTAGGCCTCAAATTGGGAACAGTCCAAATGATTTTTCGTCTTTAAGTGTTCTTCCAGGTCCTGCTGAGGAATTAAGAGGAAATATGTGGAACCAAGAAGGCTTGATTGGAGATGTTGTGCCAACCATGGATTGCACACCAAAGCAAAGGTGGGAAGAACATAAGCGAGATTACAACCACAACTTGAATCAAACTTTCAGTGCCACAAATCCCACGGTTTCTGCTAATGTTATTGTGAGTCCCCTAAGCCAGAGTTTGGACCAAAGTGATGCAGTCTGCAGTAAAAAGATGAATTCATCTTTATTTGACCAGTTAAATGGGGCCACTCCAACTGTCATGCAGCTCAGTGAGGTTGAGAAATCTGCCATGGGAACAAAGATGAAGCCCAGTGAGGACTACCTGTGGGAGCAAACAAAGTCGCATGGTGGTTTAGTTCAAAATAGTTATGAATCGTTGAATGATATCATGGGTGCAATAATGAAAGGGGTATGATTAAAAAACTGCTTATAACAAGGCCGTTCCATTATTGATTTGTTCTCATATTTTGGCTTAGTCATATTGAAGTGGGTATTAGATCTTATATCCTTATTGATGTATGCAGTATGATTTTTCCATAGGCCATATTGGAGTTAAAAAGAAGATCTCATTTTTGACAGTAGAAGCTCTATAATTTGATGTTGAATATGGTCTGGTCTATACATTGCATTATGTCTTGCATCTTGTCTAGAATTAATGTATCTATTTAAATTCATGGAAGTGTGTTAAATAAGCAGTAATTTACATGGCGCAATTTTTGAAAGGCACATTTATTTTAGTAGTAATAGATTCGGTCTATTTTCCTTTATTTTTTCCTTTCTCTGTATTACTATGTGGTAGAGGAATTGCTGGAGAGTGGAGAATGTCTAAATATGCAGACTGTATATAGAGATATAACCTAAATTACGTTTTTGTGCTTGTTTAAGTGTCGTGTCCTATCCATATTAACATGTTCTGTTTTGTGTTTGCTTTTGAAAGTTGAATAATGACTATTTATCTCATTATAGAAAGAATACCTGGTTTCTGTTACACCTTATTTTCAGTGTCTGTTATCTGTCTTGTATATTTGTACTTTTTATTTCTCCTCCTCTTCGACAGTATATAATATGAAGGCTGTTATACAGGGACAAAACGAGAATATGCTAATGGATGGAGAGTTTTGGATTTGATGCTTACTCTCTAGGATCATGTATATGATCAGCCTACACTAGTGCTAATTCCTGCCGGAGATAATGGTGGCGGCATTCGCAGCAGTTTACTCCTGCTCTATGAGAAACTTGTATCATTATGTAATTTCTTCATCTCTCTCGTGTAGTTTTTCTTCCTATCTTCGACTCTCATGTTCTGTTGCCAACTTTTCTGTCCTTGCAAATTGCAAACAGCAAACTCGCATCTTTTCAGTTCTTTCTTCTGTTTGGAGTAATGGGCTAATGGCATAATAAGTTGTCAACTTTCTGTATATTATTTTTTCATATTTTCTTCCTTGTTTCCTTTTACAATTATTTTCGATGAAATAACGGACTCTTTAGCTTTATGATTGTTAAACATCTTACTGTTTTTGGGGCCTTTCTCGTTGATACTTGGTCTAATCTGCACTTGCCCATTTAATAAGGGAACCCGAGAACGAGGTTCTGGTTGCAATGGAAAGCGACGCTCAAAGGTTCCATTATTTTTCCTGTTTTGGCATGGGAATGGTGAGGTTTCTAAAATATAACATTTGCCAGGTGGTCCTTGCCTCATACAGTATCAAATAACAAGTTCTGGATGAAGAAGAAAAAAGAACATTGAAAATTTCCAAAATAGAATTAAATTCCTAATTTTCATTCTCTTTTCAGCGTGTCACTTTTGAAAGCAAATAGAACATTAAGCATCTCAAATCAACAAACACAAATGATTTCTGTGATGGCTGCGGCGGTTGACATAGGAGGGACCCAACTCAAGCATTTGATTCAGTCTAGCTCGGTGAGCTGAGCTCTCCTTTCTGCAGCTCTCTTCCTAATAAATATTCCCCACCTTAAAGCGGCTTTGAGCTTAAGCCATCCAACTACAGCCTTTCCTGAGCTCTTTGCTTGCTCCTTCCTGAATGACTGGCCTATCTGAGGCTCATACTGTACACTGTAATTGTAAGCCTCATCAGAAGCACCAAAACCCGCTCCTGCTCCTACACCGACTCCCATACTAAATGTCTTGAGCAGTCTTTGCATGTCATCACTCTCCAACATCTCTGAACTCCTGAAACGGATTTCATCAGCCACGAAATCTTCCAATCCATTCCCCGTTGTTTGGCCGTGACCAATCTCCTGAAAAATGTGAACCTCCAACTGGCATGTAACCCATGCTGCCAGATAATGCTGCTGGTTCTGGGTTATTAAATTTAATCAATGCTGTTTGATCGGACCTCACAAATGGAAATTCAATGTACTGAGGGACTGATGGGTGGTTATTTTCTGTTTGGAACTGTTCGCCAAATTGAGAGGTATACTGCTGCCTATTCTGAGTAGCTGCAGCATGGTGGTCTATAGCATAATTGTTGTGGTCGGCCACAGTCACAGGTGCAGCTGAGGCTCTGGTAACCTTTTTGTTGCTGACAAGAGAGTGTAAGACTTTTCCATCATATTCTATGACTTGATGCCAATTATCATATGCTCTCTTCACCAGAGAATCCACTGAAACCTGCATGTAGAGCTCCAAATGAGTGAGCTATGTTTAAAGAGATAAGTAATTATCACAGCATTTCCCAATAGTTAAAAACATCCAACCTTTTGACTGTGGGTAAGCGACTCCAAAGGAAGAAACTGCCCATCAGCAATAAGGCCCCTGAGCTCATAAATATGGTTGAAAACAACACCAGTGCTGTGAGTTTGATCAGTGTAGTAAACATAGAGCTTCCCACCCAAGACACAAGTTTTTGCATGCTCCACTGTATTTTCCCACATCCTATTGGACATCCCACTCCCAAGCATCTATATTTTGAAATTTAGAAGTAAGAATACCAGAAAAGCAAGGGAGAATGGTGTTTAAAGATAAATGCAAGAGATGCTTACGCTTCTTAATTTCTGTGGGTCCTTGACAAGAAGGCGAAGAAAGTCTTCAACAGTTACAATCTCAGCCTTAATCAGTTTTTTGTGCAGAGCTCCATCCTTCGCTATTCTATCCAATCTCCAAACTTCGTCATGCAAAGCCGGTGGGTAGTGTTTCTTGTACACTTCAAATGGCAGAAACAGTGACTCCATTAAGACAAGCTTTAAAGGTATTTTGTAATACATATAAAGGAATAACGGCATATCAGACTCAAGGTACACTAACCAAAATGTATGACACTGCAAGTTAGGAAGATATATGCAAGAATCCAAAATGACCAACTAGTTTATGTCATCAATACCAATACTAGAGGAATGCATTCTGAGTCTGATAAACTAATACTGGGTTATGCTCTCTGCCCCAGGCAGACATAGTGGCTCCTAGACCCCCTAACTTGATTAGCATATGTACTGCAGACTGTTCTATCATAAGTAAATACTAAAATGGCAAACTTCAGAAAACTCACATTCTCCCCTGTGATCTTTAACAGAAAAAGCATCTGTTTTAGCCTCACAAATACGAATGCCCTCACAATATCCAGAGGAAATCTTAACACCAAGCCTGAATTTCCTGCTCCTTGTCCAGCTAGAATTGTCAGTGAAGGTAAGATCTCCAAGAGTACCTACCCCTTCCTTGAGAGTAATTTGTAGATCCCCTGTCAAAAGTGGCCTTTTCCCCTCACGTTCCTTTACTTCATGGTTTTCAAAGTGTTCTTTGGTCCAAATATCATCAGCGTCCTCATTAAAGTCACCTTCCAGCACCACAACATTCAGTTTTGCAGCTGATTCAGGCCCTGTTTGCAAAACAGTGCCTGTGCTGTGGTCTAGCAAGACGACATGAATTGCTGCTCCTTGCTCTCCTTCAACCTTTGCACCTGTGAACAGATGAGGAGGCATTCTTGTTTTGAATTGTAGTTGCAGAGTTCTTCCTTCTGCGCCCTGTATTCTTGGTGGTGGAGGAGACCTGCAGTATTTTGGAAAGTGCAAACAATGAATTTGTTGATACGGCTTCCCACCCCTACCTTCCAACCAACACACCATTACAGAGAAAGAAAGAAACAAAACATGATAATTTACGAAAATCCGAAGAAGAAAGCATAACATCTGCTTTAAATATTTTTAAATTCTAATTGGAACCATAGTCTATGGCTCTCAAAATGAACCAAGGAGACAATACTACGGTTGAAACAAACCTTCCAGCCAGTTCAGCATGGTCTAACTTTGTCAAAGCACGCTCCACTTCTTCACTAACCTGTTACTCAAAAAGAATTTCAGAATGATCAAAAGGATGCTAACTTGCTGCAAACAATGCATGGTTTTACACATAACTGAAGGCAACGTTTTGAAGAAAGTATAACCAGGAAATACTACGTGCCACAGATTTTTTCGGCATTATCGATGGCAGGATACTAACAACTTAAAGTGCTTTCTTTGTTTAAATGAGTGGGAAAAGTTAAACACACGGAAAGCCATACTATGCAGAAAGTGACTTTGCAGGAAAAATCAAAATGAAATGCTATAATTGATTGTTTTGGAAAGGTGGGAAAGGGAAGAAAACAATGATTTGCTATCCCAGGAAGGGACTGATCATCATCTGAGTGCAGCTACTTTCAACCTCAACTCTACTCTAATAGGCAAAGGGTGACAATCTGACTCACAATTCTGCGGAGAAGAGGCTCCAAAGATGAGCAAAGTCTTTGCAAGCTATCTACCTTCAAAGATTCCACAATTACACTGCAAATAATGAACTGTATAAACAATAGTCTTTAAAGAAAATGATATTGAACGCTTGCATAGAGATGATTCAACAGGGGGAGTGTAAATGCAAAATAAGTCAGCCTAAAAATTCTTACAATTGAATTAGCACCTACCACTTAATTAGCAGAAACAAGTCTTAAAATCCAAATATCAAAATAGGAAATAAAAACCTTGCCAAAGCGGGCAATCTCTGCTTCTTTGGCTCTGGCTGGTGGCCTTCTAATGCATCATCATCCAATTCCACGCCCTCTTCATACCCTCTCTTCTCCACCCTCATGCTTCCTGAACTTTCCATTTTCAGAAACTTATCCAACCCTAGCCGCCAAAACTCTTTCAAAAAGACTTCCCCAACTTGGAAACCCAAGATGGATCAAAGTATATCCACGTATACAATCACAGGAGCTTCATAGAATGAAGAACTCAATCAAAACCTATTAAGCGTCGAGTTTTCAGACCCCAAACGACAATTATGTTTTTTTTGGTTTTCCTCCCTGATCTGGGTATTAATTGAAAAGATGTATTTGTTGAGTTTTTGGTGGATCTACATCGATTTCTTTTCTACTTTTATATTATATTTGATCTAAAAAAATATTATAATAATGGGTTTGCATGTTATAATATTATTGCCCCTTATAATAATTCAACGTCATAGCCTCACAGCTCGGGTTGGATGTGCCTTGTGAGTGCATGAACGTTGAAAGTCAGTCCGAACCGCGTCTTTTGGTGCAACTTTTGGATTTGTGATATATTATATATTAATATTTACATATGTATAAGTCCTTTGAACATCATTATGTTTTGTGAGTGTTGTGTGGAAGAATAAGCGTCATGCACAAATGGCGGTGAGGCAGTGAGAGCCGTTGATTACTTGATTTTGCGTAAAGATGGATGAGGAAGTCAATGGCTGTCACCTGCGCCGACAGAAAAGACCATTTATGAGTTCACTGCGAAACCCATGTTCAAGTAATTTGAGGTTTCCTTTGGTTTTGCTAATAGCTGTGAAACCCATGTTCTTGGAATATTGTGTCGAGTCCAAAATCTTCACCTTCAAGGTTTTGTCTTGTTTGCTCAAATATAATTGATGACTTGAGTGGATTGAGTAATAACACTTGATGCTGACATATGATATGCAAGTATATTCTCAAACACCACTTTATTCATCATGAAAGTAAAACCTGGGATGACATTGCTTTTCCATTCATTTCTGTTGAGTAAACACAGCTTGATGCTGACATAAGATATGCAAGTATATTCTCAAACACGACTTTATTCATCATGAAAGTATAACCTGGGATGAGATTGCTTTTCCATTCATTTCTGTTAAGTAAACACATTAACATGAGTAATCCGTAATAGCAATTAATGCACTGGCAGATTGTAAACATCATCTCATTGTTATAAAATGGGCAAAGGGATCCTTAACATTTTGTTTATAAAGTAAAATCTGATATCTATATGCCATTTGTGGGCAACACAGGTACAACTACACTTGGAAGAGAGTGAGAGAGAAAGAGAGGGATCATTTTTGCTGTAACAGGGGAAGGAACAATCCATGCAATTTTGCCTGGTTGTATGTATAAATACTGCAGAGAAAGACGAATCAGTAGTTGAACTGAACCGAAGAACTTGCAATCGGGTTTTACAAACTATCGCCCTTCCCAACCCATTTGACGGGCTCGTTTTTCCCACAACAACGTCACCTTTCTCTCCTTGATAAACAATGCCTGAGCACGCTCTCTTGCCTCCTCACAAGTTTCTGTTGCAGCATTGCACTTTTCTGCTTCTTTCTGGTACTGAGACGCCACCCTCTTTGCTTCAGCAAATGTGATGTTCATGTGTCGGGTGTGCTCTGCAGCAACAGCCTCTTGCAACTTCAATTCCTCTGTTAAAAGGTCCACAAACTGCTTCTCCATTTCCTGCTTCAGATCTGGGTCATTACTTCCACAATCTGTTCATCAACAAAAATAATTACAGACGCATGTACCTATACATAGTTCGCAATAAACAACTGGGGAAGGCATTTCCCAGAAGCAGTGGATGAAAACTTATAATGGCTATTAAATATTTGTTAACAGGTTACACTGACCTTGTTGCCAAGCTAATACTAATGAATGTAATAAAGGAAAAGGATAACACAATAAGTTGAATGATAGGACGGATTCTAACCTGTGACTGAGAGATTGGCCAATCCTGCAAAAGAATAACAAAAACCAAACCATGACATAAGTTATTATAGGAGTAAAAATGAACTCTCAGATTATAATAATTAAAAGAAGATAGGGAAATCAAAAGAAAAATCTCAGATTTTGCATGCAGTTTAACAGCTGAAACAGATTTTCCCAGATTCAATATACACAAATCAATACTCATTGCTAGCAACTTCAGTCCTAAATGCATATCAAAAAGATCCATCTAACCGTTTGAACAACCACTTACGATACGATAGTCACACCCCCCACCAAAACCCCCCCAAGTTTGAATGACAGGGCAAAGCATATTTGAGAATCATTGTATGTTGAAGCGAGACTTTCCAGCTCCCAGGAATAAAATCCGAAACATGGTTAACAATGTCTGAGTGCAGAACTGGTTAATATTGCCACAAAATGAGCGCATTGTGGATTCATAAACTCAGATCAGAAAGACTTCATACAGCCCACAGCAATTTTAAAGAGTGCACATATGATATGCAGGTAGTGCTGTATTTCCTTTCAAGCACCAAAGTATAACAGAGTAAAGACGTAGTATAACAGTGCAAGTAAAGACAACACAAGGCAAGATCTCAACTTTACTCAAAACTCAATCAAACAAGAATTACCCAACAAAAGAGAACAGCTCGGATTAAAAAATAATAAAAAAACAATAACACCAGATCAATGCCACAAACCTATCAAAAGGGAAATTATCATTTCACTCTATTCAGCTTAAAATCAAACACAATAAGAAAAAAATGAAAGTAAATCTAAACCTGAATTGGGTTCCACTTCCCACATATATTCCCAACACATAGGCAGCTCCAAATAAACAATTAGCAATAAGAAGGATTTAAACCCCAAATTGATGACATGGGTAACCATAAGTTTCATTCCAATCAAGAAAAAATCAAATTTTCAAAAGAACCCAGAAACGAAACATAAGAAATCAGAAATCAAAGCGACAAGAAACCCATATTGAGAAAGAAGGAGAGAGAGAGTGGTACCAGGAGCAATCTTGAGAAGGGACAAAGGAGGAGGGCAATCACAGTTGCAGGTAGGGCAAGAAGTTTTAGAATCCCCCAACCTTATACTCTTCTTGAACCTCCAATACAAGGCCGGACCACATACCCCCAATGCTGAAACTACTGCAAACACCACCAAACAACATCTCAGACAAGTAGCAGATCGCCTTGACATCTCTCTCTCTCTGTCTCTCTTTGATGTGTTTTTCCTTCGTTAGTGTGTCACTGTATTTGGGGAAAGTGAGATCTAACTTGGAATCTATGACTGCTAGTTTTGTTAAAGCAAAACTGTAATTTGAAGAAGTCAGTGGCTCCCCATTAATGAGCTGTAATCATGAAAAATAATGTTACAGAGGGAGAGGTAGTAAGTTTAGTTTGGTAAAGAACCTCTGTTTTTAACTAAAGTCAAAGCAATTATTACAAGATCTAGTGTAACTGTATGAGTGAGCGAAAGCAACACGTATTCTTTAACTTCTGAATTCTTATAAAAAAAAACAAGGTAATATTAGATAAAGCGGGCCTGTTGTAAGCTTTTCCTTTGTGGCGTTTTAGTCTCTCGAGCTTTCATGATGAAAGATTATTTCACCCAGTCCAGAAACCAAACTTGTGTTGAATTGCATGTGTTCAGATTCAGAACCAGGCCCATGCTTAAGGTTTAGGTCTTTCCATCTTCCATGGAGAAACGGCAGTGAATTTGGGCCGATCACTAATTATTGGTACGGTAAAGCTTGTACATATCCTATCGATTGATCTTTTTTTTACTTTTTCTTTTTTTGGGGAGATAACTGATCACTTGATCTTATCGGTTACAAAGATGCTACATATGTGTGGGCCATGATCTAAGAAGTGTCTGGGCTCGAGATTTGACTCCGTTTTTGTCACCCACACCGGCCCACCCCTCTTCCCCCTTGGATTTTGATAATTGATCTACAAATTCTTGGTTTCACAAGGCAATGACAATGATAGAGCTTAATGCTTCGTAGCAAGCTTGCTTTTCTTTGAAGCTACTAGCACAAGTTGCTTTTTCTTCCTTCCCAAGCTTGAAGTCTTCAAATCAAAACAGATTTCTGGAAGGGGAAAGGGGAAAACAAAATCCACCGTAATGTGATGCAAGCTCAACCATTCACAAACCCTACACGTGTTACCTTTTGCCCCAAACAAAAGCCATTAAGCTGACGACACCTCCACACCTTATCAACAGACCACAAACATAATAAAACCCCCAAAACTCTCCCATTCTGGTCACTCACTTTCCCGAAACCTAGAAACAAGAAGAAACAATGGCGAAGAAAACCATGGATGTGGTGAAGGGTCTGGATTTGCAGAGGTACATGGGGCGCTGGTACGAGATAGCCTCATTTCCGTCAAGGTTTCAGCCCAAGAGTGGAGAGAACACGAGGGCTACCTACACTCTGAGAGATGATGGGACTGTGAACGTGCTCAATGAGACTTGGACTGATGGAAAAAGAGGCTTCATAGAGGGCACTGCATACAAGGCCGACCCCTCCAGCGAAGAGGCCAAACTCAAAGTGAAATTCTACGTGCCTCCATTTTTGCCCATCATCCCTGTTACTGGTGATTACTGGGTTTTGTTTATTGATGAGGATTATCAGTATGCTTTGATTGGCCAGCCTAGCAGGAATTACCTTTGGGTAATTTTTTTATTTGATTAAAATTACCTTTGGATATTTGTTGTGCTTTGTCTGTATTTGGATTTAACTTTTCTTCTTTTTGCTTTTGCGGGGTTGGGGAATTTGATCAGATTTTAAGCAGGCAGCCTCGTCTTGATGATGAAATTTACAACCAGCTAGTTCAAAGGGCCAAGGATGAGGAATATGATGTTAGCAAACTCCACAAGACACCACAGAGTGAGACTCCACCGGAAGAAGAAGGCCCCAAAGACACCAAGGGCATCTGGTGGTTCAAATCCCTCCTGGGAAAGTAGACAGTTTCTGATAGCAATAGCATATTTGGGGTTTGAGGATGTGTAGGTATTTGTAATAAGAAACACAAAAAACCCCTTTTGGCAACATCAATCAAGACTAGGGAGTGTCGTTTGTTAATTTGTGTATGTTTTAGTAGCTGTTTGTTGCAGAGTCGAGACTGTTTCTGTGTGCATGCGATGAACTCTGAAGAAGCCTATTAGTATTGAAAATATTCCTTCTGTTTGGTCCTACGTAATTTGTACCTGTGGATTTTTAATGATATTTTGATGAGATCACTCTTTACTTAAAATTTTTCTGTCGGTTTGATTGTTATGAGCTTCTGCAAGGGAGGAGGACAAAAAGGGGAAGTGGCTTACAGTTCAATTGACGTGTAGGTGTGGAGTATATCTCTTGAGAGAGTCGTCTTTTTCCATTCTTATCAACATTTTATCCGTTTGGACGACCATGTCGACAGGGTTCTATGGAAAGTAAATAGAACCAGTTACAAACACGTAGCTCTGCTCACATGGATATTTGTTCGGTGGAGGCGAGGCAAATGAGGACGATATAGAGATTCTTATAGGATTTTGAATGAAGGGAGGGTAACGGGGCTGCAATGGACTTTCAGTCATCCAAGTAGGAGAACTCATCATCCATAAACATTCTGGACCTTTCACTTCTGCCCGATATAACTCTGAATTCTTTTCCATCCTCTAAAATCTGAAAGCAATGACATATATTTTATAAAATTGTAATGAGAATATCACATACACCCAGGCAGATGCGCAAACTCGTGTTTCCAAACAGAAACAATATTTAATACTATAATAGCAGGAGACCTCTATAAATATTTGGTTTCCCTGCTTTGATACCTAGGAAAATGAGGAAAATCCACACAATTCTACCAAGCAAACAATTGACAAATGTTATGAACATATTACAATCGTCAAATTGTAATCCATCAACTTCAGCACCATATCAAGGGATTGTAATTGCAGGATTGCTACTCGCCTCTTACAATATGGTACAACACTGATTGGCCTGTTTTGCCTGCTTGTAGAACATCTGTTTCAAAAAATTCCGTCATCATCTTCTCACATTAAAAACAAACTTTAATTCCAAAGGCAAATATTATGGTTTAACATATTTTTGTTTGCATCGGGAATCACAAATCCATAATCCCTTCCCCGCCAAATAATTAAAAATAACAATGGAAAAAAAAGGTAGTAATCAGTCATGAGATGTGTGTGTTACACAGCCAAGACAGACTGGCATAAACAAATCATAATACATGAACCTAATCTTCAAACTAAGACAAAATTAGGTGGGAGATCTTCCTAGCATCATGTCGTTGGGCAATAATGGTATTCTTCCAATGTTAAATATTGTACAGTGAAAACTTGACATTGCTTTTCTAGACTCAACTAGGGTAACATAACCCTGGTTCAAGCACTGCAACACGTTTGGAAAGCCAGGCAACAAGTCATTTTAAACAATGATGCCTTCCCATGATCTCATCATAAGTGCTATTTAACAAAATAATATTGCAAAATAACATATTGCATTATCTCACACCTAGACACACCAAAAAGTTGTGTTCTATCAACTTTTCTTGATATTGAAAGATCCCAAAGCCCTTGACATCACACTTCAAATTATAGGTAATTAACATGACATGGGCTTACACACATATGAAGATCAAATGTACTATGTGAGAGTGTGCAGTGGCAAATTCATAGTCATTCACAATAATGGTCTGTACCTGTGACGCTGCACTAAGATCTGAACTCTTCTCAACTAAACTGTCAAGTCTCTCACCTCGTGCAAGCACACTATCAATGGTCTTATGCTGAACCAAGGAAAGAAACAACAAATAAGCCGGGTGAGAAATGTAGGAGATGACCAATAAGCAACGGCATATACTGAATAAAGATAAATTTATTACACAAAAGATATCTCCAACTTATTTCAGGAAAAAAATTCAGCAGATAAGGTCCATAAGGGTATTCAGTTGAAGATCTTCTTTTGGCCATTACTAAACAAAACAAATATGCCAAGTTGGAGGTTCTACTTAAATACAAAAGAATATTTACAACAAACAAACAGACGTACTGAATCCACCAATAAAAAGATTATAAAAACAGACATGACAAAAATATGAAGAACAAAATGTAAATGAAATAGTGGACTATACTCACAAGGATAATTTTGGTTTCATCTAATTCCCTCTGAATTTTCAACAACTTATCAGCCTCTGCGGGGTCCTGAAAATTGAAAATAAAGAAACAAGAAAGTAGCTTCAGTTATAACTCATGAAACTTCATCTGTTTTGTCGAATCAGAAAGCATAATCTTGGTTAACCATATGTTGCCTTATGACTCCAGATAAACAAACGAGGGCAAAAACAGATTAACAGACACACCTGGAACTTGGTCAGGGCCTCACCCAAATAGGGCCATGTTTGTGTGCTGTCCTGTTGTGCAGTCCTCCAAGAATCACCAAATTTTTTCTGATATTCATCTAGCACCTGCCAATCGGAGGAATCAATCAGATCTTTGATGAGACAAACATAAAACAAGCTTGGAGCCCTATATTTAAGGTAGTCCATGAAACCAAGTATGCAAAAACCTCAGGCACAACTAATTACAAATCAAAGTCAATTGGATCTCAATTTCTCACTAGGGTACCATTAAGCTGAAGCAATTAGCCATCACAAAAATATGGGAAGCAAGGTATGGCAAATGAAGGGATTATTCAATGTATGGATACACTTATGCTCCTAGAAAAGGTACATATTGTGTTACCTGGTTGAGCAAAGAAAATGCACTTCGGACAGGATAGTGGTCATCCATAAAGCCCACGGCACAAAGACCATTGCTGTTGTAAGCATGCACCTTATACTCTATGAAGAAACAACACAAAGAAATTCAGAGTTTATAAAAGCATACTGAAACTCCGACAAAAGATAAACAAGAAGAACAAGAACTTAAATGAGCGTCTAAGAAACATATTCAAAATTATAACAGTAATAACCCTGAGAGCAAGACAATCTGTGCCGTATGTTTTAGAGACCTTATTTACAGAAATTTCTAGTAAAAACGTGCCAACAAACTCCAATAAACAATTGCATCTGATGCCGAATGAAATTGGGGCAATGCAAATTCAAGCCTCAAATTCTATAATCACTACAAAAGTTTACAGAAACCCCGAAATTTGCAATTGCAACAAAATTCCCCAAATCCAGGAAAAAAATTGACAAACAAACAATATCACACAAAGACAAGAGAGTTGAAAACTCCGGAAAACCGAGATCCCAAATCAAACCAGATTAATCAGCTAAGGATTTAAAACGCAAATTAGAATGATCAGAGCTTTCATCAAATTGGGAAAAATTATTAATATCGTATAGAGCGCATAGAACACCTATAGAGTTGAAAACAAAAGTGACTGCAAGGGGGATCCGCGAAAATTGGGGGAACCGAACCGAAATAAATAACGGACCTTCGTGCTTGACGGACTGACGTTGTCCGGATGGGGTCCGTTTGGCAACGGTGCGACCGACAAAGACGATGAACTCCTTGACGCTGGACCTCTGGAAGTAGCCGAAGTGACTGGTATCGGAGGCGTTGGCCAGAATGGTCGGGTCGGATTCGTCCGGGTTGCACTTGAGGACCAGCAAGGCCGTGATCTTCATCTTTCTTCTCTGTTTCTCTGATTCTCCGTCCCTCTGTTACTCTGTATAAAAGATCTATTGGGGTTCGGAGGTTTCTTGTAACAGAGAGTCTGAAGTCTGGTGTTTGATTTGGGAATTTGGGGATTCGGATCGTGGAGAGGGTGAAGAAAGGGAAAGTAAGAATTGTGTTCTAGCAAGAGACGGGTAGAGATCCAGTGCACTTAAAGAGTCTTTGGATACGGTGCAATTAGGTCGGCATCGCCGTGCACTTATATGACTTAATATATGCCTTATGCTTTTCCTCACAAAAATACCCTTAATTTTTTTTTTTATATAGAAAATATATTTTATTAAAAAATAATAAGTACTATAAGAGTGTATAAAAAATATTAAATTTAAATATTATAATAAATATGCCTTATACCTTTGCTTTGTTCCCTACACCATATTCCATACAAAATCCAACTCATTTGGACCGCCTTTAAATCAATTCCTTATTCACATGGCCAACAATTATTAATTCCTTATGCTTTTTCAAAATTTAAATTCCTTATGCTTTTATAAAAATTTGAATTCCTTATGCTTATCTAAAGATATATCTCTTTATGGTTAACGGGTCTAGTCCACTAAAAAGGGCATTAATTTGCAGACTAATGATCTCAAATTCAAACCCTCATAGAACCATTGTAGTGTGACTGTGTGAGCGAGAATCCCTTTCTCTTATAGTTTATCTTGATAGTAAATTCTTTGTTGACATTTTTTAAATCAATTAAGAGGAATTTAAATTCCAAACCTAGTTCAACATTGAAAATATAAGTAACACTGATATATTCACTTATTAGCTATATTCATATGAATTATATCTTGTTCGTACAAGATCGGAAGCACATCGAGCCTAAGAGCACTTCCAGCAGTTTGCCCTTTACCATGGCAAGGGGAAGGCTAGGGCAGCTACTATTCACATGAATAGTGGCAACCCTTGCATAAGGTTATGGTGTTTCCACCAATTGCCATGACAACAACTATTTACATGAGATATAAGGAGATAAATTTGTATAGAGTTTTGGTGTAGGAAGTGAAAAATATGACTAAGTATTTATTTATAAATAAAAAAATTGAAATTGTTTGTTTGTTTGTTTTATTTTATATAAATTTTGTTGCTAACGTCAGCAAACCCGAACTTAAACTCAGGCTGAACTCCTCCTCGAGCAAGCCCAATCTGCTGGGGTCCACCACCTGCCCGAGCCTGCATGCGCTGCTGGAAACAACTTTTTCACCCAAACCCCCCGGCCAGCCCAAGCCCAGCCTCCACTGCTGGACTTGCTCTAAGAGGGGCACATGCCTCCTGCGCCCTTGTTTTTCATTTGTTATTTTAAATATATATATAACTTAATGGAGTCTAGTTACAAAATTGCTCCCAAAACATGACTCTCATATCCCTCTTTTATTCTTTTCTCACTTATTATGGAGAATCATTTTTTTTAACTCTCTTCATCCCTTAAAACATGTTCTTCTCTCTCTCTCTCTCAAATTTTCTATAAATACTATAATGAGTTATTATTGAAATATTAAATGAAACAAGCTAATAAAATAGAAAATTATAATCCAAAATGTAGAGTTTTGTGACAAGTTAGACTCTCAAAAAGAAAAAAGATACCTGACTTGTCTAAGGTGTCCTAGTGTCAACAACTCATGGTTCGCCTGTATATGACAGTAATCCTGTTAGAGGACTCAATTTTGAAAAAAATAATCCCTGTAATTTTGACTTATGATCTTATATATTTGTTAATTAAAGGTCTATATTGTTGTTGCTCGCGTGATTGAGAACACACTTGCATGAAAACGGAGATAACATTATTTTGCTATTTCCAGTCAATAACGCTATGACACGCATGATAACTTTTCCACATGACATATCGTTATTCGCCAAAGACAACAAAATAGTGATATTCCATTGCAACCAAGTTTTTCTGCACCCGATTGGATAATTGTGAAAGACAGCGTTACGTGTAACTGGTTATCCTATTGAAGATTACTCCCGTTAGATCTTAGCCATTATGGCATTATGAATGAATGAATTCAATTTGGTTTTATAACAAACTTCTCAAACAATAGTGAAGCAGAAGTAGAATATCTGGAACTGGAATTCATGCAAACCGTGTCAGAAACGCCTAATTATAGAAAAGAGGGGGTTTCAAAAAACCGTTAAGGCTTTTAAGGTTACAGATGCCTGGTTTCCCGCGAAAGAAATACAAAGCCAACTGGTCCAACTCCATCAGTCTACAAAAATAGTAAATACAGGAATTGACCCAAAAACTAAAAACGGTTCTCCTTTAATAGTTATTCCGGGGCTGCTATTAATGCGAGAAATCTGTGCTGAGTAAATTGGTAAAAAAAGAAAGAAGAGCCCCTATTTGGGCTTAAGCTTTTTGTTGATACCTTTGGGGGTAAATTAAATTCATCATCTCTCACCTTTTTTTCTCCCTTTGCCCCCCCTTACCACCACTTCTTTTTCCTTTCCATCACATTCCCTTGATAGTTTTCCAGAAACTTGACAGGGAGTGCCTGATTCCTCCAGAAGTAAGTTCTTTTGGGTTTCTTCTAATTCTCTCTTCTTCTTTTTTTTTTTTTTTTTATATAAAATTCTTTCAATGTTGTTTATGTTAAGAATAGATCATTTGTTTGAGGCATTCTCTAACTTTAATTAAGATAAGAAATATTTTTTTGTTCTGTTTGATTATATGAATTCTCACCTACGAATTCAATTATGAAAAATGTGAACATATAAACACACATATTCGACATTCTATAGAAATATATATAATAGTTTTGATAATTGTTATGATCTGCCTCTCTCTTTCTCTCTGTTTTGTTTTTCCTAGTATGTTCTGCATTTGATAAATTGACTGTTGGAACCTGCAACAGAGTCAGAAGAAATGATCAGGTGTTTGCTTTTCATATCCTTGTTGATCCACGCAACTTTAGCAGCGAAAGCACCAAATGCAGGACAGAAGGCCCCTGCGGGGTCTCCAACAAAGAAATGGCTGACTTTAAATGGTAATAACACCTTTTTGTTTATATTTGGAGCTAACGAATTGGCCATTTCAAAACGAAAACGAATAAAAGAATTCTTCAACCAAAAGTTGATCTACTCTGCAAAAAAGAAAAGAAAAAAGGCAAGAAATTGTGCTTCTCGGAAGTTTCATTTAAGTGAATAAGGCCAATCTCAAGAAATAATTTCATAACTTGATATTAACTGAACCAAATTATGAGACAAAACAACAAGGTTTCTTCAACATTTGCAGGAATGTCCAAAACGTCTTTGACTTCTTTGTTAACTATAACTAGTATCAAGTCAGTGTAATGACTTTCTGCAACTCATGATTTTACCTGCAGGACAAGAGCCCCTCGTTATAGCTCGTGGAGGGTTTTCGGGACTTTTTCCTGAATCCAGCGCCTATGCGAGTGACATGGCAAAGTCTCAAAGTTTGCCAGGGTACGCTTTCTTCTGCAATCTGCAGTTAACGAAAGATAGCGTTGGAATATGCCTGTCGAACATTCTGCTTGATAATACAACAACTATATCTATGTTCTACCCTAAAGGCCAAAAGACTTACAATGTGAATGGGAAGGATATTCGTGGCTGGTTTGCTTTGGATTTTACAGCTGATCAGCTGTTAAACAATGTATCACGTAAGTTACTAACTAAGTAGACAACAACATTTAAGGGTTAAGGTGACTAGTAATCATGCTTTGTTTTCTTGTGTTCAATTCTTTTACAGTGACTCAAAACATTTTTTCCCGACCAAGTCACTTCGACGGTACCCTGCCAATAGCAACTGTTGAGGATGCTTTAGGAATTAAACCAGACAAATTCTGGCTGAACGTTCCGGTATCTCTCTATCCCTTTCTATACTACCAATGAGTTATTTTTGTAGAGTTGTTCTTCATCAATCATAAATCATTTTCATTTTCATAATAAATGGTTTTGGTGTTTGGTTTGCTGTCTGTGGCATACAGTATGATACATTTTATAGCCAACACAAAATCAGTATGGCATCATTTGTTGAAAAGGCAATCAGATTTGCGTCTATGAATTACATCTCATCTCCTGAGATTGGTTTCTTGAAAACCATAAGTGCAAAAGTGAACAAAGGGAGGACAAAACTCATCTTCCAGTTCCTAGATCCTGAAGAAATTGAACCCACAACCAAACAAAACTACAGCGCACTTGTGAAGAATCTTGGGATGATCAAGTCAGTTGCAGCTGGAATCCTTGTCCCAAAAGAATACATATGGCCTGTCAATAAGAACAACTATTTGGAGGCTGCCACTACACTCGTGACTGAGGCTCACAAACAAGGGCTAGAAGTACATGCTTCTGGTTTCGCAAATGACATCGTGCTCCCTTATAATTACAGTTTTGATCCAACATCCGAGTACCTGCAGTTTGTAGATCAGCCAAACTTTTCTGTTGATGGGGTGCTTACAGATTTCCCTCCTACCGCATCTGAAACCATCGGTGAGATATCAGCCTGTATTTATCTTTCATTCAATTTAATAGCACCTACTTGACACAGACATTCATTTCACAAAACAATAATGGATTTCTGCCCCAATTAACCTGCCAATGTTTTCCTGGTGCAGCATGCTTTGCACTGAACAATAATGGTACCAAGCCTAAAAAAGGTAAGAATATTCTAGTAACTTTTGTACTCCAACAGTTGTGTTGTGAATCCTGTAATATTTTTGTTACGAAGTTTCTTATAGAACTTTTGACTTTGCAGGACTTCCTTTGATCATAACAAGAAATGGAGCAAGTGGGACTTATCCTGGCAGCACAGACCTTGCTTATAAGCAAGCAGTAGATGATGGGGCTGACATAATAGATTGCTCAGTTCAACTGTCAAGTGATGGAGTTGCCTTCTGCTTGGATACCATAGACCTCAACTCAGGCACTAATGCATTGTCTCAGTTCATGACCAAGAGTGAGACTATCCCTGAACTTCAAGCAGAAGCTGGAGTCTTCTCATTCCAGCTCTCATGGGATGAGATTCAGAGCTTGAAACGTAAGCTTCTTTACTTCAAAATCTGATATTGCTAGTAAGTAGCAAGCTTCTGAAAATCCCATCCCATCCCATCCCATCCCGTTAACGGTTCATCTTGGCTCTTTTTATTTCAGCTCAAATACAAAGCCCGTACGGAACTAAGGAAAAAGTATATAGAAACCCAGCTAACAAGGACGTGGGCAAACTGGTGACCCTCTCTGACTTCCTGGAGTTTTCTAAGACAAAGGCAGTTACTGGAATCTTGATCAACATTGAGGCAAGACTTTTAATAGTTTCATTGATTTTGATTCTCAAACTCTTCTTATTATATATTCATTTTTGCTCAAAGTTAACGATGTTGTGGGATGAATTGTCAGAATGCTGCGTACCTAGCATCAAAGGCAGGTCTGGACATTGTGAAAACTGTAACCTCTGCCTTGAGCAATGCCACATTTGACAAGCAATCCACTCAGCAAGTGTTGATCAAATCAGATGACACTTCAGTGCTGTCCAAGTTCAAAGATGTGAAAACATACAGAAGGGTGCTCAACATTAAGGAGAAAATAAGTGATGCACCCAAGGCATCCGTGGATGAGATCAAGAAGTTTGCAGACGCAGTAACTGTCTCCAAAGATTCCATTGTCAAAATTGGCGATTACTTCATTTCGGGGAAAACGAACGTTGTCAAGGAAATGAAGGCCGCAAACATCTCGGTGTATGTCCATTGGCTGAAGAATGAGTTCGTCAGTCTCATGTTTGATTATTTCTCCGACCCCATCATAGAGATTGCATCATATGCACTAGAGTTCCAAGTTGATGGCATCGTCACCGATTTCCCAGCAACTGCTAACAAATATATGAGTAAGTATTATTGGTATAGTAGTGTTATTTTTCTGTTTAGTTACATAATAAAACCACCCTCACAACAAGTTTTGACATGAACTTGCAGGGTGCCCATGTAATGATATGGACCCCAAAGCCAATATCCCATATCCCATTTTACCAGTGGAACCTGGTGCTTTGCTGGGTTTGGTAGCCCCCGAGGCATTGTCACCAGCACAAGCCCCAAGCCTAGCTCTTCAAACCTCCAATGTCGTTGACCCCCCGCTTCCTGAAGTGGTGAAGAAAAACGACACCAGCCCACCACCCTCCAGCAGCAGCTCCGATTCAACTAATTCCGGCTCCAAATCTACACCTGCTCCTGGATCTTCTGAAAAGTCAAGTGCTTTCGCAAATGCTGCCAATCTCTGTCTTTCTTTAGTTGCCATAGTGGTTCTCGCTTTGCTGGCAAATTAAGTAACCTTGGCCTTGAGCTTCTAAGATTACGTGAGTCTGTAATATACTTACATAATTTATATAGTATAGTAAATATCGCAAATTAGACAGATTTATTCTGACTAGTTAAATTTATATCAATTCAATTATGTTGTTTTCAAGATGTCATTCAATTCATCCCAGTCAATCAACTCAAACCAACAATACTAATCTGATTTTTTTCATTAACCATATCCCTTACCCTTTATTAAGATCGACTTGATATCAAGTAAAGGTCAAAATTTTATTACATCATTGGATCAAGTTGAGTATTTAACATGGTAAAAGGTATAATCTTTTGGGTCGCTCGCTCATAATTTTCCAAGCAAAATTTAAAAAATTTAAAAAAAAAACAGGGGAAAAATAATAATAATCGATAAAATATGGAAATCAACAAAGAGACAACGAGGCTCAGATTCGCCTTTTTTCAGACAAAAGAGGAAGGAAACACGGCCTTCCATGGCTGCGACTACGGCGCTACCTGTGGGTGAAAGGACAGAACAGTCATTTTCACCAACAGAGCAACCGGGTCGCCCCGCCAAGGAAACCGGGTCACCATTTCCACGGTCTGGTTTTACAGAAGCTATAAATATCATCACCGCCTCTTGACTTTCGATCACTATTACAGAGAGAGAGAGAGAGAGAGAGAGAGAGAGTGAGAAAAGAAGAAGAAGCAGAAGATGATGATGATGATGATGATGAGGAAGAGGAAGAGGGAGAGGGCTGTTTAGTTGCATCGCATGTAACATAAGGTTGGGTGAAAATCATCGGCTCCGCAGACATTCAGAGAGGGGGCAACCAACCCTCAGGAACACCCCAAACGGCCTCTCTGAGAGCAAAGCCTCATTCTTAAACTAATGAGCCTTAAACCCTAACCCCCTGCTGTCTCAGGCCTATTTTATAATGCTCCGGACTAGGGGGAAGGGTATTTTGGTCAGTCAGGTATCATGAAACTTTCTGGGGCACAATGGCCATATCATGAAAAGATGGGGACATAAAAAAAAATAGCTAAAGAGATATTCGGACACAATTTGTCTTTTGGTTTTCACAATTTGGACTTGAGAAGAACTTGCATTAGGGATTACAAAACAGTACTATTTTCGTTGTATACAAAATTTTCTTCTTATTTTACCTACTTCTTTGGCTCCTATTTTGGATGATATAGATTAAGTTGGGTGTCGACTCGAAATGTTATTTGTTATTTCTTTTTAATTTTCAGATTCGTCTCGTCTTGTAACCTAAAGAAAAAAGTTGGTAATTGGTATGAGAGTCCAGAATTTAACATGCATAATAAATATGCAAAAACGTTTTGTTACCATTAACTATAGAAATCAGAAGTCCATAATTTGCATTTTGCAATGGCTTAGAATCTTCTAATGAACACCATTAACAGGACTCCTCAATCTCATAATCTCAATGACAAAAAATTTTCCTTGTAAATTTAAATTCAAAAATCCGAACGATCAAGCATATCTACCAGAGTCATCCTCCTTGGGAACCTAGGTGGCAGCCTCAAATACATGGCATCTTCAATCTCAATTGGCTGATGTGTTGCCACAATCACAATTCCACCTTTCTTCCTATGCTCTGCAATGATATATTCAAGCAACTTCAGCCCCTCAGTGTCCAAAGCAACAGAAGGCTCATCAAGCAACCAGATTGGCCTATCCATTGCCAGCAACCTCGCGAGCTGCAGCCTTTTCCGCTGCCCCATCGACAGCATTCTTGCTTTCTCCTTTGCCAGTCTCCCAAGCCCCATCAGCTCCAAAGCTGGCATTGAATTCCCCTGCTTGCCTTCAAGAACTTCAAACCACTGAACATTGTCCAGAACTGTGAACTTCTCCTTCACAGCATCTTTAAGGGAGAGCCAGTTAAGTTGAAGCTTGTACTGGTGGAAAACACCTGAATCTGTGATGTCATGCCCGTTCCACAGGACCTGACCAGCTGAAGGACGAGAAAATCCAGCCAACATACGCAGGAAGGTAGTCTTGCCTGAGCCATTAGTGCCCATCAGTACAAGTGCTCCACCATCATGAATGGAGGCATTTACATGTCTCAAGATTTGTTGGGCATTCCTCATGCAAGAGACATTGTCGAGAAGGAGACGGGGAAGCGGGGGCTTTCTGAGAGACATCAGGGTCTATGAAACAGGAAAACTGCAGCTAATGCTAGACTATCAAAGAACTTTTGAAGTGTTTATCATCTGCAGTTGATGTTCAAGTGTCTATTATAGCTGTAATCAGAAAATTTCTCTAAGAAAGTTGAGGAAAAATAAGGAGAGGAGAGTTATACTTGGAATAACTGATGAAGCAAAAGAACATGTTGAAAATCAAATCTCAAGGTTTAATTTTTCTTTGAACAAGTTACAAAACTAAAATCAAACTGTAATTGCATGAGGAGGAACGGAGCAAATTTGAATGCAATGCAGTATCGTCATAGAAAGTTTTAACCCAAATGAAAAGAAGAAAATCCATTGCAAACTTTCCTGAACGATTTGATTACCATATCATCTGAATAAAATGCAAAAATCAAGAGAAACGCGATCCGTATATGGATTGGCATAACAAAACACAAGCATCTGGGTATTATCCATAATCATGCAGACAGATTCACTGAGAAAACAAATAAAAACACATCAGAATTCTCATTGAATCAAACACAAACAGAGGCAAATTACATGGAAACAAGACAGACAGAAGCACAATATGTTATCTAATGAAATAGACAATTGAATAATTAAATTTCATAAAGTCACACAATATTGCAAAATTAAACAGAGCCGCGAGGTCAAAAGGGGGTTTTTATTTATTTATAATAAAAACCCAATTTGGGATTGATGTTCATATTGGGTATGACAGTAACGGATTCAAAAAGTCAAAAGAGCCAAGCAAAAGTGAGGCAGACGCTGATGAAAAGGAAGAGCAGCTGGTGCAAGCAGAAGGGAAAATTGAACTCAAAACAACTCAACCTATAACTTTCATTTTGTAATATTTTTCACACTTCTTTCTGCCAGGAAGAAAGTAAACAAATTCCATGAAAAACTAGAGAAACTAAAAAGGATGACTAACCGGCGATGGACGATAGCTCAGTGAGTCAGTGCTGGCAAAACAGTCACGGATGGGGATTGATTTTATCTAATTACCATTTGAACACCAGCCAGAGATCATGAATTCGAAAGAGGAAAATCAAAGTTACAGAGAATGTGCAATGCCCAGAAACAAAAACACATTAAAATTGCAAAAACTTATCAAAGAATAAGACTTCATACTATTAAGTGAGAAGTGAAACCTGGTTGCTGGAGTGTCAAGGTAAGCGTCGTCGTGAGTGAGATCAGATGCGACGATAAGTAATTGTAAAGGAAGGAGGGAGGGAGAGCACTGAAAACAAATGGGGTTTGATTTGAGTTTGGGTTAATTTGGGTGGTATGGCTATCGGGTGGGTCTCTCTAGTTGGGTAATATCCATTTAACCTTTTCACCAAAAAATACTTCTATAATTTTGTGGGCTTTTTTCGTTTAATTGCACTTTACTTTTTCACAAAAAAAATAAATACAATTTATTTCCTATGCTCTCGTTGATAAATTTGAAGAGTTATGATTTGATGTGATACTGGTCTTGGTCATAAATTTTTCATCTTTCTTTGTTTATTTAATAACTAACGATTAGCATTTCTCTTTGTGCTGTGATATTTTTATTTATTTATTTATAGAATCTCTATGCCTACGATTCAAAATTATGACATTTTCTCTGTAATCTCTAATTTTTAACAACCTGGGTTTCCATTAATCTGCTTAGCAGCAAATGTGTGACTCCCTTTCCAATGGTCTAGGTTGAGAGCGCAAAACGCGACTTTTATAAGAAATTATTGAATGTGACTGAAAAATAAATAATAAGAACTAAAGAGAGACAATAAAGTATAAGTGAGGAGGAGGAGGGGAGGAGGAGGGAGGAGGAGGAGGAGGAGGAGGAGGAGGAGGAGGAGGAGGAGGAGGAGGAGGAGGAGGAGGAGGAGGAGGAGGAGGAGGAGGAGGAGGAGGAGGCTCAGATTGATAAATGGATAGGGTGTGGCTTATAGAAAGGAGTTTGTAAATGAACGAGCAGAAATTGTAAAGGAGACTTCAATAAAATAGTAATGAAAAGAAAGAAATTGCAAATGTCATTCAGCCTGCCGTTTACAGAAGACACATTACATATTTATAGTTACAGATAAGGAAACCTAGATGATTGAGGACATACGGCAACAATCCTAAGGTAGATCTGTTACTCAGTATTATTCTCTTAGTACTAAGGAAAAACAAAAGACACTGCTCCCATAACAAAGTGGGCTTTAGCAATACTGGGCTTTGAGGATATGCGTAGGAAGGTTGTATCATAAATATAAATAGGTCAAGGGAAATGGAAGCCTATGAGAAGGACAAAAGCTTAATTTCACAGGCCACCCTTCCCTTACAAGCCGGTTTTTAAGGGCAAGTTCTACCATGGGCTCTTAACATGCTTGAAGCATGTAAAAGCAACATATGTGAACAAATAATCTACTCCTATTGTCAAAAAGATGAAGGTTTGTTTACTTAAAAATCCATAGCTTTCACTTTTACACTCAGAATAAATCTGAGAGACGGATTGTTAGAAGAGTGGTGGTAGTTTGTCCATGGCTTAAAAGAATGGGTAGAGCTTGGTACTCTTGAACACAAGTTACATGATCTCCTTACCCCTCTGATGGAGTACAGATTTATGCACAACTTCCCCACCTGAGCTAACAAAGTAGGTTACCTGCAGCCCAAAATAAGGAAAGAACAAATGTATCAAACATGATAGACAAGGGATACCTTTTTAATAAAATAAAGCTGTAATGAAACAGCACAAGAAATGAATACCCACAATCTCTAGTGTGCTGACTCTATGAAGAAGAAACCCATCCTCCATTCGGCCCGGGTTCCCAAGGTAGCTCAGGCTGCGTCGTCGGACACTGCTAGCGCAACCCTGCCCACTTAAGTATGCATTCTGGAGAATAACATGTATTGGTGAGGAGAGGACTTGGGAGTCAGATTTGGCAATTTACTTGGAATCGGTGCAGAAAAAAAATTACCACTTCAAATTTCAGAAAAATAAGTTGTAGAGACTCAAAAAATTTCTTTGCTCCCATTCCCTCCTCACCATCTTCACAAATAGCCAATGGGTGGAATCCAACGACTATGCGCCTATATGGCAATACAAGCCAGTTATACATTGGAAGATTAGTTATCACTTACTGAAAGAAAAAAAGCTCAAGGAGTGAGGGCTAGTTGGAAACCCATTCTTAAAGTCATATCTTCTATACCGCAGAAATTCCAGTTCATGTAAGCATCAGAACGAAAACCAGAATTTTAGAGTTGGATTGCAAAAATAACAGCTTCAAAACACAGAAACAATACGAGTCATGAAATTATCAATTATCAGAAAACACCAAAATTGAAAGAACATTTCACAATTTCTTCAAGCTTTTTTGTGTTTTTAAGATATTGCTAGCACATAAGATCAGAAAAGCCAAGAACATAAATCAACTACAAATAGCAGGGCCATACAAGTAATTAATTTTACCAGTTACTACTGGTTGCCTCTAGTGTCCTTTTCAGCCAATGTAACTGATTGTTTCCGAACCGAGCTAATGATCCGGTGCCCTTCACGTAGAAAATAAGTTCAAGTAAGAAAGTAGAACAAAAAGCTACATATATACAGCAACCGTGTATAACCCTTGGATGAACTGCCAGTCAAGCAAAGAAGGAAATCTACACAGGACATCTTTATATGACTTGAAGGAAAAAATAAAGATAAAAACAACTCCTAAGTCAAAAATAAAGATAAAAACAACTCCTAAGTCATTAAACAGACAAACAGCTTAGAAAACAAAATAGTACATACCTGTAACAATCCAGTATCCACCACAATGACATCTAAGGTTTTCTCGTAAGGTAAATTGATCTTCTTTTGGAAGTAACCTCCTCCGTGTCTTTCTGAAACTCTAGTGGTGTACCTACAAGTGCTACTATTCATGCCTTAACCGGGAAAAAATAAACAACAGTGCAAACAGCGTAGCTGAACCTCAGACACGGCAATAAGAACATTATATTAGATAAATGTACCCAATTCAAAGAATATTGCCTAGAGGACAGCATACCAGGGAAGTTTCAGTGATGAGAAAAGCAGAGTACCCTGTAAAAGAATATATCCACTATTGTTACCAACAGTTGAAACCAAAGAAAGGAACAACTTCTAGTCTTTAACAATTGTAATCTATCAACTTTATCCATTTTGTTGAAGTACATAGAATATACCTCCATTTATGATTAATCCCATCATATTAAGATTCTTAAAAGATCTTTCTTCCATGTTGAGAGATACATACTTCAATAATCAAGCAGAATGGTGGCTTTGCAGCTCAAATGTTTTGAGAAAGAAAAAAAAAACACAACCTTACATTCTGCATGAGCGGATCATCTTTCCCAAGATCACTAATGTCCACCACGAACTTTGCCTTGTACTTCTTCACCACCTTCTCCATCTTTATCAACAAGAAGAACCACAATTAATCCAGGGAAAATATAGTCAAAGCCCTCACAACTCTGCTCACTTAAAGTAACCAAAGGAAAAAGTGGAAACAAGATTCCTCTGCAAACAATATCATAGTACTACTCCCACAGAAACAGCGGTAACTATCCGGCTATTCAGCTGAGCCTTTCATTTAGCACCAAAACAAAACCACACATGTATAACGTAGATTATTTCCTTTAAGTTTACCCATATTTCCTAACATTAACAGCAATCATATCCGCCGAGATAGCATTAGAGGAGATAAAAATCTTTGCTTTATAGAATATAGGCCAAATTCCTTACTTGATTATTCAAGAAGCATTATAACTTAAGAAACTGACCTGTTTGAGAAGATGGGTCTGTTGATTGACAGGTCTGAAGCCCCCTCCAACGCTGATAAAATAAAGATCAAGGGGTCTCGTCCCACTTGTACCATGGTACATAGGCTTCTGAGGCTGACCCAGTTGAAAAGCAAGGTAGAGACTAAAGCACAAACATGCCTGCGCCGCCAAAGTAGGAACCCAAGAGGGTTTTTCCATTCTATAACAATCTCTCTCACTGCCTCTCTTTTATTTTCTTTTGCCCTTTTTGGGTCTGAATCTCACTGCCTCTCTTTCTGCTCAGTAAGATTAAGCTAGCTAGACTTACAGATCTGAATGAATGCCTGAGACGATGACATGTATCGAGTTCGCCTGTAGTATTAGTATTGTTGATGAACCTGCACTGCACATGATGTGCCAGTACGTTACCGTGAGTCTCGGGAAAACCACACAAAGTGACTTGATTTTGAGGGTATATATATTCCATTTCCATTTATTTTCAGCGTCTAAAGTTTATCCTTTGCTATATTGATGCTGATAGATACTCCATTGTTCATTATTGATGATGAACACGTCTTAACATGCTGTGAAGATTCCAACCTGACAAGTTTCGTCTGTGTCTCGGTATTATTTACTCTAGAGCATCTAGAACATGTTCCTTATTTTTTAGTTAAAATTTATCTAAAAACATACAAATGTTATTTTAAGAACTCTCTATAAAATTTGAACTTCAATCATACTCCCTAGTTTAGAGAGTCATAAATACTATAATTATTTTTTAATTCAATACAATTGGTCTATCTCTATACAAAATATTTATAAAAAAAAAGTTTACATTAATTAAAAGTTTAAAATATGCATAAAACAAAGCAACATTAAATTATAGGGAGCCACTAGAGTCCCTTTCTTTCTCCTCAAATTTGGAAGCTCCTAGAGGTCTTTGTATTTTAAGAGGTAGATAAGGAGCATGATTAGAGTTGTATTTTTCCAATTCATCTCTAAAATTTATCTAAGAATATAATTTAGGAAACCCATTATGGATGCTCTAACCATTATCACCCTAAATATTTTCACAGCCTTCCTAAAATTCTAGGTGGGGTCATCCTTAGTTGGCAAGGCCCCACGTAAAACCAATGGGTTTCCAAGCGAAGTTCTTTCTTTTTGGTCAATCACCAAGGTACTTTTGTGAAAGGGGTAAACTACCGAATATCGCTTGAACTGTCACGCTTGTCGAATTCTTCATCCTGAATTAATTTTTCAGCCAATTTAGCCATTGTATTAAATTTATTGGCCAATTTCACCCTTGCCGTTAGCTTTTTCACAATTTCATCCAAATGCCCGTCAAATATACGGGTAAATTTGACATTTTAAAAGTTTTTATTTTTTATTTTGTGAATATTGAACAAGATATATAGGAACAAAATACAGTAATAAGGCGTGTCTTTCAACAGAAGAAGTGGGGATAAACAACACAACCCCGAGTATCGTAACTTGCGAAGATATATCCCAGGCTCCCAGCCTTCTTGGCAACGGCATCAATTCCGTTTTTCTCTATCGTTTTCAATGCTTTAGTTGACAAACGTAGTTTAAGAAAGCGCTTCCCAGCTTCCCACCAAACCCTCTTCTATTGTAGGTTCACAAACTGCAACTTTTTGGTCTTGTGAGCTGAGAAGGAAATCTTGTTTGCCCTGTTTGATTTCTTCCCAGTGAAAGGACAAATTTTACGTGCAACAATGGGCTGAAGGGCAGGTGGGAGGTGGAGATGGACTTGGGCAGCTGAGACGGCATGTATTTATAGCTTTACAGATAATGTTTTTGTTATATAAAAAAAAAGGAGTTTTTAATTGAGTGAAGAATTCATGGTTTTGTCAATTTTGAATGGTTCATAGAGTTTAAAGCTTGACTAGGATTGGGTTTTGCCGGTTCTTGGAGTTCTTTTTCTAGTTTCAGATTTTTTTATAAATTCTAGTTTCCCCTATTCCCCCCACCCGCAAAACCCAGAATCAGCACCCCCTCCCCCCGATTTCTTCTCCCTCATTCTGATTTCTTCTGCCCCCATTTCCCAACCACCAACCACCACCCAGACCCATCCCCCCTCCTCCCACCCCCCACCTGCAGAAACCAGAATCCCCCCCCCCCCCCCCCCCCCCCTCCTCTCCATGGTTTGTAAATTTCTAAAGCCAAAACCCAGAAAGAGGAAGTAGAAGAAATCCCTAAACCCAAATTGGTTTGCTTGAGAACATTGCAAATTGGTTTGCTCAGAAAAACATAGCAATATCCATGGCAGTGTTGTAGAGGTGGGTATATCTTCAAGTCCTCCTTCTCCACCTCCGCTGCTGCTCTTTCACTGGAAAAACCTTGCGGATGTGGGATTGCAGAGAGAGGGTCTGGGGGATGGGGTGGGGAAGACATCGATTGCTAGGGTGTTTTTTTTTTCGCTTTTTCAGAAAGATTTAATTATTTTTAACGGAAAATAGGATGAAACTACATGGAAACTAACGGTATTGGCTAAATTGACCATTTAAAATATGGTTAAATTGGCTGAAAAAATAATTTAGGGTGGACATTCCAACAAGCGTTAATAGGGTTTTCGATAGTTTACCCATTACGAAAGAAAAAAAAATTTCCCCCTCTTTCCGGGTGCTAAGGAGGGCTTTTGTGAAGTTTTTAGCTTAGAACTTAGGACACATGACCCACTTTGATTCGAACTTAGGACAAAACAGTGAAGGGCAATCCAAATCACCAATTGCAGCATCAATTTAACTTTAAAAAAATGATGAATATATGGAGAAAAACCAAGCAAAGGATCCGAATCCTATATGTATATATGGAACAGATGGTGACACAAAAGGAAGAATAACAGTGCTCCTCACTGCGACATCATAACATGTACAAGAAGAGATTTATGTAATTTAGAATAATACCACTAATTATTCCTTTTTCTATGGTTACATTAACTTTCTACTAATCCGTTGTTTTTAAAACTCACTTGTTCCAAAAATACAAATGGGTTTCAAATGTCGTGTGTTTCAAGCTCACCACCAGTTCTCTGTTTCTTTTAACCATAAAGAGAAAAAGGGGTAAAAGAATCTGATCAAGATACAGTATACAGATATAAGTTCTAATTCATTTCACCATCACCGGTGAAGTCGTCATCTCCAAACACATTGGAAAGGCTTCTCTCGTGTCAATTGGCTCCGCACTCTCATTTTCTTCAGCCTTGAAGCTTCTCACCTGTATCAAGTTCTTGCATTGCATCCAATGGCGCCTGGCTTCTACATGGATCCAATGAACAGCATTTGCCAGGTCTGATAGAAGTCCCTCAAATCAGGCCAAGATTATACCTGAGCAACAAAATTAAGAATAGTTGCTAAAAGCAGTCCTGCGCCACATCAGTGGCCAGTTCAATGTTACAATCACCAGTATATACAAAAGAAAACATTGATAAGTATGCTGTGGCAGCACGGTTACAAGATTATATTACTGCAGCAGAGGTACACGGCCTTCTAGGGAACCCTACAAAAACCATTTCAAAACAAGCTGAATGATTGCACTGCAAGGGAGTTGGGATGCATAACTTCCCTCGTGCCACAGAAATTCAGCCAACTAACCTAAGTTCCTTAATGTTCGATTCAGTTGCTGATCCACCTTCTTTTCCTAGCTGGCCGCTCTGGTTTAATCTCAGATTCCACAGGAGTCTCACTATTGGTGGTAGGCAGCACTTCACTCTCCAACTTTTTGATTGTTGTTGCTTCTTTTTCACTTGGCATTGGAAGCCTGAAACGCTCACTTCTTTTCTTCAACTTCTCAACTGTGTCCAGGTGCCGGTCCTCTAATGGTTTTGTGTCTGAATCCAATTGTTTGGTGTCTGCATCCTTAATATCCTGATCACCGGCATCTTTTTCCTCATCCAATGAATGTTGATTATCAATAGCCTCAACTGATTTGGAAGATTCTTCCGGAAGTTTACTGGCATCTGAGGATCCTCTGTTGTGGCTCCTATCAAGCTCTTTCAACTTTAACGATGATTTACCGTTGATACTGAAATCCCTCTCCTTATGGCTCGTCCAGCGTTCCAATTTGGAGCGCCCCCTTCTTAAATCCTGTTGTTCATCATCAGAGGAAGCATCTTCCTTATGCCTTTTGGAAGAGTGACGGTGCTGTGGGATTCCCTCACCAGTTCCTTGCACACGGGTACCTTTCATGCCCTAAAGGGGCAAAAGAAGCAAAAATGAGAAAAGAGCCCACCCCAGGAGGAAACATTCTTCATTAATAAACTAGGGTCAAGTACAAAGGACAAAAAGTGATGATGAATAACAAGCACAGCTCAGCACGAAAATTCCTGGATTAGTCTGTAAGTTGTCAACTAGTAAATATAAATGTTGTTCCATTTGTTATTGTTCTATCCAACTGCAATATGCAGGAGCTCACTTCCGTCTTCCCTCACATAATGTGGGTCAGTCATCCCCTTCAGTACGGCCTACACTGATTGAACCACAAGTTGAATGGAGAAAGATAGCATGAGCAAACTCAAATGCAGCTAAAACATGATTATTAGTCTCAGCAAAGTGTACCAAATCACTGAATATGTGATCACTGCTGACCCTGCACATACATGTTATTTGGGCGAAAATTCCATGAGCAGAAGCTACCACTAATTAGGGTAAGACAAGTATACAATCTTCTGATTTTAGCACTCGTAAAGAAAGGAGGAAATGAAAAGCTGAACCCACACTCCAGCTGTGAAACATGAAAGAGAATAGGTCCACACCAGTGAAAGTTTACTTTGCAGTGTGGAGTATCCATTTGATATCAGAATTCCATTGTTATGACAAAGAAAAAGAATTGGGATTTTATTAGAACTGTCATCCAAAATCAAGCTTGCACCCTATATACATTATTTTTCAAGGAAGAAAAGCTATACAAGAATTCAAAGGAAAAAACAACAAACAATTAAACAAGAGAACTGATGTCAAGAAGGGAACATACCATCTCCTTACTGTGACCACTATGATCTTCTTGATGTCTCTTGGAAGTAACTGTAGTGCTGTTATCGGCAATCTCAGATTCTTTATTCTTCCTTGTATTCTCTTTAGGTCTTCTATCATGGAGCTTTTGGTTGTCAGCACGTTCATTACGAGTACTTGATCTCTCCTTTCCAGATCTCTTCTCATCATTATTTAATTGATTTCCACGTCCATAAACATCCTCACGCCCCCTATGATTCGAGCTTTCTTCCTCAACCCTATCCCTCCTTTTAGATGGTTCACTGTGTCTCACAGTGTCTTTATATTGGTGCTCCTTATCAGAGCCTTTGCTTTCATCCTTTGCCCTAGTATGGCCCACCCATGCTTTGTCTTCTGCACCACGCCCACCCCTTATAGCAACTCGTCCTTCATCTCTTTCCCGCTTGGGTATATTTTCCTCATGGGATTGTTTAACCCTATGCCACTCCTCCCTTTCTCTTTGCCTATCACCTCTCTCCCTCTGCAACCAGCTTTCATCTTTGTGCCTGACAGAGTGTGGATCATCAAGATTATCTCTAACTCTCTGCTGGTCATCTCTCTTACGCTGATCCAAAATTTCATCCCTTTCACGCTTTCGGCGACTGGTACTTTCTCTGTGGCCATGCACAAAATCTTCTTTATCTATATGGTCTCTCCTCATATATTCCTCATCTTTCCTTCTCTTGCCGTGGTAATCATCTATACCCTTCAAACTACCTTCTCTTTCCCTGGGTCGTGAGCCAACATCCTTATCATGATAAACCCTATAGCTGCCATTATCTAACTGTTTTCTTGACTGAAGATGTTCATCTTTGTCACTCCGCTCACTTTCTCGAGCCTTACTCCTGTGCCTGGATCCCATTTCATCACCACGCTCTCTCTTCCTTGTTTCTTCAGTTCTAATCCTTCTGCCATAAGGTTCATCATCTCTCCGTTGCCATGGCCCATCAAGATTGTCCCTTTCCTTTCGCCTATGAAGCCCATCATTTTTCAATTGCAATGGATGAGCAGAGCTAGGATCCCAGTCCCTATAAGGATAAGAGTCCTCCCTCCCTTTTACTACCGTGTGACTTCTATCTGGTTCCTGTCTACCATCACGGTTTTTCCTTTGGAATCCCTGTTCATTTTCATTAAGGTGCCTCTTGATGCCCCCCATGTGTGTTGAACGTCCTTGAATGACTTCCTCCTCAACCCCATCCCTCCACTTCTGATAATCCTTGCTGCTTCCAGATCTTGCTTTGCTGTTGTCACTACTTCTTGCAGCCTTTGAGTCCTCAACATCATCAAGTTCTTCATCGGCAGATTGTTCAACTCTTGAACTTAATTTTTTATGCTTTGGAGGCCCATCTTGCAGTTCATCATTTACAGTAACTGTAGCTATTTCCTCCTTTTCCATTCCAGAGCTTCCATCAGCCAGCACAGGCTCATCTTGGTCACTATCTCTATACTCAACACTTGACTCACGGGCACCCCTATTTGTGACAGGAGACGATATCAGCGGACTGCGTTTACCATCCATGCTTTCCACTGATTCTTCCTTCTGGTTGTCAAGAAATTTTTTGTCCCTTGTACTCCGGCTAGGAGTCACACGAGGAGATCTTTCCCGTGCTCTTCCCTGTGTTCCCCTGTATTAATAAGAAGAGAGTTAAATGGCGTTCATGAAGTTTGTACTCTAATCTTGTTAAGTTCATATTTATAAATGCACCATAAAATCAAGCAAACAAACTATGCTCTCGCACTCTGTACTGAAAAAGAGTTCCTCATTATTAACCCCGTCCTGGAGTTCTTAATAAGGGTGGCAATTTTCAACATAACAATCCTAGTACCTTTCCTCAAAAGTGGAACCAAAACTTCCGCCAGGATAACTAGGAGTCTCTCCCCCAGAACCCGTATATGGGACTGGCACTTCTGGAGGGAAGGACAAGATTCCTTCTTCTTCTGGTATGCTATCATGGAATGGAATTTTTCTTCCAACCGGCTCCCTCTTTCGGTCATTATAAGAGGCGGGAAAACCATCAAAATACACACTATCAACCTGCGCAAGGTCTCCTTCACCAACAGCACTTCTACCAAAATCCTCTCTAGGGCGATCATTTTCAGTTTTCTCTGGGATACCATTTCCTGCAGAGGAATCATCATCTAAAGAATCCTGCAAGACAATCTGTTTACAGAAAAGCCAGCAGTTAACTTATATTGCCTAGCCAAAAATAAGAATTGAACACACAATGATGGGATCAATACACTAACAGATTACTACCTCAATAATTGCATCTGAATCACGAATTCGAGGTGGTCGGGTATCAATGGAGGGGAGACGCTCACCATAACCACCTTCCACCTGTATTGCTCTTCCAGTTGGCTGTCAAGAAATTTATTCAACCATGGAGTTAGGAAACGAGCATGAGCTCCGAAACTAACATAACCATTCATCAGGTCAACAAGAGCTAGCATTATCAATGCAATTGTACAAGATGCGCAGAACAATAATATAGATAACAAGAAATACAAGATCTGTGAGATAGCAAAACTTAAAAGGCAAGATACTGTCTTTATAGAAGAAAAAAAAAGTTCAGAAATGAAACCATCTATACATACTATAGGTGGACGCAGACGAGCAGATCCTTTCACTAAATCACTTTGCCCAACATCTGACTTTCCAGGATTTGCATTTTCAGCAGGAAAATCGTGAATGCCAGTTGCTGCTGCTAATTCTGGGGGTAGATCTGGATCATACTCCTGTGATGAACACAGGAAAAGGCAAACTTTCCTTTTTCACGTTTCACCAACATATGGTTGCAAAGAATAAATACTTAAAAACTCAAATAGCCAATACATTTTCTTGAGGTCCATAATCACCTCATTACCTGTTCAGTTCGTCCACTTTCGTAAACATCGAATTTTGCTTTGCATAGTGGACTCCAAGCGAAGCTGTTCCTGCAAATTTAAAATATAGGTGCAGTTATAGCATTCCCTTATACAATAGACAATATGCTATAGGGTTTGATTGTTACCAGCTGTTTGCAATAATCTTTCCAGCTTTCTTCATTTAAGCCAAAGTTGAAGAAGTCTGATGTATCAACGCCAGGATATTTCCAAGGTTTTTCCTCAAAACCATCAATGTCAACATCAAATATGGTTCTGGAAAACACAAGCAAATTCAAGAAACAATAATGAGAAAACCCAACTTTCAACTACCAAATGATTACACATGACACTTAAAATAATAGAAGACTGATGTCAGCTCCAGAGAGCACACACACACAAATTCCATCACCTATTGCACTTTAGCAATTTATAAATAAAGAAGAAAATGTAATCACTTCAGCATGATTTTTCACATATCATATGCAGTAGTAAAAACTTAACAATATCTTCTAACCCAAAAAATAATGAGAAGAAAACATGACAGTACGGCACTATCACGAGAGCCAGTAAAAAAACAAACAATCTAGCTCCCCGTGTATCTTGATATCTTAAAATCATGAATATTACTTGTGTGAAGGAAGCGTGAACTCCAGCCCACCGCCGAAACCGCGACCGCCCATATTGTTGCCCCAGCCAGGCATACCAAAGCCTGAATGAAAATTCTTCTGCAGTGGAGTAGCATTTTTTAATCCCGTCGGTCTCCAGTCACCTCTACCTCGACCAACTACAGGACCCACATTTACAAGCGAACGAACTTGACCTGGGACTCCTCCAGGGCCAGAAGTAGCTGGTCCAGTCATTGGCACAGCACCTGGTCTTACATACTGCATAAGAAGAAACAGTTTTTAGGTATAGAAGTAGAGCATTCAAAAAAAACGTTTACCAAATAACAAAATAATAACATCCAAACTGTTCCTTAAGTTGCTTACGAGAAACAAAATCAGAAATGAGATATGGTAGCAGAGTGAATCAACAGCCAGCCACGTGTAGCCTAGGCTCTTTGAAAAAATAGGGGCTGAGGGTAGTGAAGACCTATTATAAAACTACTTTTTAGGAATGGGGAACACCCATGCTGGGGTTCTCCAAATGAGAGCAGAACGCAACATAAACAATGGGACCTGTACTAAAGCTAACAGTTTCCCAACTGGGAAGATTCACCACAGTGACTGTTAAGGCATTTAGAACAGAAGAATCATGAAGATTCATTAGCACTAAACGATGCACTCAAAAGATAACTGTACAAAGATATTAATCGCTGAAAATGATGAAAACTTGCATGCAGTAAAACTGGTGACTTAACCTGTGAAGCAATTTAAGCTAAGCTCAGAACGTTGTAGCTAGTTTGCATCCTTCAAAATTGTATAGGTTATGTACAGACAGTGATTTCTCAGTTATTTTAAGGGCAAAATATAATATGCATTGGCAATCCAGTGCCACCTATCTAGTACGGTCTCAACAACTTGCACAATTACTAGGCTAGCATTTTCCAGAGTTTCAAGCAATATGCTTTATTCGGAAAAGAAGTGTTTCAGTATGTACTTGTTCATAGAATAATACTGTGCAAAATAGCTTAATAACTGCACCTTCTACTGCAGCAAGATTGGAAAGGGCAGAGGCTAGAGGGCAATGAGGCCTTGCTACATAAAAATTTATTGTGGTATACACAAACCTCATCAATTGCAACAACTTTGGAAGTGAGAGTAATTGTTCTTATGGAGATTCAGAGCCCATTAACAATATGTCAGCCTAGTTAACTATCATTCTAATCCTCAATTCTAAAGCTCTGTAGTTAATGTGCCTCAGAGAGGCAACGCCGGTGGAGGTAGAATCTATATTCTTCATATCATCATTACAATGTAGTATCAATGATAATCAAAGATTTATGACGGTGAAGAAATCTGAGGATTGGAAATTGTGAAGGTTTGTCAAATATTTAGGTGTGTTCTCAAACACATCATCATTGCTTAATAAATTGCCTGTTGTAGCAATATTACTCAAAAATAGCACGTTTACTACTGTTCCTCAATAAGTATCACCGCAGTTGTCCCCCCACAGCTAGCCTAGGTAGAAAGAAATGTAGTTACTGTCTGGAGTAAGGAAAAATCAATTTCATAGAATTTAATATATATTTGTCTCCCCATTTTCTATTTCGATCAGTGAAGATCTTCTGCACACTCCAAACTCCCAAACCCTTCTATCAGAAGACAATCTAGACAGCTGAAAGGCAAAGGCATCTACTTGGTATTGGGGGAAAAAATCTTAACACACTGCACTTCATCAAGAAGGTAATGCCCAGCTTATTTAAATTAAATTACTCAATAAACACAATCGGAGAAAAAATAACATATATGATTCTGTATTTTGAGCAAGTCCACTCTCTGTAGTGACTTCCATTCAAATTTTCAGGTACCATCGATTCAAGTAAATGCCACAATTCTGAAACATATTCAAATTATTAATTTTCACTTCAATGATAATCAACTACATACTCACATTGTACAATCATTACAAAGCATAATTTACAATTTTAATCTCTCATCAAAGAAGGGGACATCACAAGACCCCAGATACAAAAAGTTCCCTACATTAATCAACATATTAACAAAACTAAACTAACCTTAAACTGAGAATGAAATTGATGATACCCATGATTGCTATACCCAACTTGGGGGGTGCAACCACGCTGCCACCGCCAACAGCCTTCCCGGCTTCACCCATCTCCTTTCTCTCACCTTCAGCCGCCTGTGCTCCGTCTTCAACCCACTCTTGCTCTTCCATCGGTTGGTTCAGCTCACCATCAGCCACAATAACGAGCCCGTCTTCATCGTCATCGTCGTCGCCTTCAGCGTTGCCGCCTATTCCGCCTCTCTCCATAGCCATAGGCCCGTGGTTGTTATCATTCAACACTATCTGCAAATCGTCCTCGCTATCGTCACTGTCCCAATCATCTTCGCCTCTCTCGCCTTCCTTTCTAGAACCTTCCGGGTTTCCTATATTGAGCGCCGAATCATTCACCGGCAAGGTTTCCGATAGCCCTGGAATCACCGGGTCCAAACCCATATCATCAGTTTCATTGTTATCCTCCTCGATGTCGAAATTGACATCCTTGTCCATCAAATCCACACTTTTACCACCGATATTAGAATCCACGGAATCGACTTTTGGTAATTCAACACCTTTATCCTCCAAAACCCTAGACCCACCTGCTGAATCCGCATCTTTAGTCGAATTGGCGGGGGCAGAGTCGGCGGGAGCTAGGGTTTGGGTATTCGGTGGGTGGGGAAGAGAAGGATTAGAGTGAGGAGCTGCATATAGGATCTCGTCCTCTTCGTTACGGAGGTTGAGATCGATCGGACGGTGAGGTTGGGGTGCAGTGGAGGGTTGGTGGGGCTGCGGCGCAGAAGATGATTGGGGCGATTGAAAGGGTCTAAGAACGTCTGTGTAGAGATCTCCGAATTCGTCATCGTCTTCCATCTAAAGGACAGAAATTTAGAGAGAGAGAGAGAGAGAGAGAGAGAGGGAGAGAGAGAGGGTTTTGAGGTCTGCAAGACTGCAAGAGCCAAAGAGTGAAGCAATGGCCAATGTGTAAAACTTAAAATGTTGCTTCTTATGTGTTTTTCCCAGTTTACATTCCAAATTTCTTTCTTAAATTCCAATACCCAAAATGTATTTAATAATTATTATTATTATTTAGGTGATAGAAATATAAGCTCCTAATTTTGGGTTTCTCTTTCCACTTTTGCTTATGGGAATGGGTAAACATGACATGGGCTGCCAATTGAGATGTCCTCTGTTGTTGATGGGTTAAAGACTTGACTTGAGAGCTCTGTTGTTGTGCCACTTTTGGGTTGGCTACTTGGATTGAACAACCTTTTGTTGGTGCGTGTTGTAACTTGTAACTTGTAACTTGTGTTGGGTTAATAACCAACACTTTTCTTTTTTCTTTTTTCTTTTTTCTTTTTTTGCTGAACAAAATATCCTTCCTTGCCCTACGGTTGAAAAGGCATTGAATTTTGGGAGTTTCACTAAAATACTCAAAATGGGGGCTGAAATTATAAAAATACTCAACACCCAAAACACTTTATAAACATACCCAAAACCCATCATTACACACACTCAAAACTCATTTATGGTTGATACCCAAAAAATATACAATGGTTGATTGTAGGGTTGATTTTGGGTGTGTTTCTATGTTTAAATAGTGGTTGGGTATTTTTATAAATACATATCTAGGATTGGGTATATGACTAAATATCTATTGAATTTTCACCAAAAAAAAGTGGCATTGTAAATTGTAAAAAAATTACTACATACAAAAAAAACCAATAAAAAAAACAAAACAAAACCTAACTTGTTCCATCATTGCATTCGGGATTTGATTTTTATGCAACATTTTTAATTTTAAAAAACCATTAAGGCTTGAGCATGCCTTCTCATTTTGGCAATTCAATACCAAATATCCAATTCCAAAAAATAAAATCCAAATTTAAGACAAACAAGGTAGGCCTCTAGCTTTTCTGGCTTGGACCCTCTTCCAAATGGTATTTGGTCTTCAAGCATAAGGTAGATATTCGATAATCCAATAGCTAGTTTCATGTTACTTATTTTTATTCTACACATTCTTTTGTCATCAATTTAGTTATTCATCTAGTAGTGTACTTTTGACTAATATTAGAAGATGTCCTATTTGAGTCTTCGTCCCCATCGAATGAAAAAAAATATGAAAATACTAGGGAGAACAACTTTAGATACCAACTCTCTAATATAGCGTGGGACCCATTGTATTGGTGGGCTCCATCTCTATTAGAGAGTTGGACACAAGTTGATATCTAAAGTTGGTCTCTCTGACCCAAAAGAATAACAATATCCTTGTTTGGTGGGTAAGATAAGGAGTATCATTGGATTGGCATAATTCAATTTCATGTTTGGTGTTAAAAACGAATGTGAACAGGATAAAGGATAATTTCATTATGTGTTTTTTTTAAGATAATTGTGTTACTATTGCTCAAATCCCTTGACATTAGACTCAAGTTTAAAGAGTCTACGCACACTTGGGACACTAGTGCCAATAAATGAGATATATATATATATTTATATATATACCCCTTATATTGAGAAACACCCTCTAGGGTACCTTACAAATTTTTTTACAAAAATTGAAACCATCTATTTTTTTAAGGAGTGCTGCTATTTCCATCCATTTGTCATTTTTTCCCACTCAACATGTAAATTTGAAATAACACAAATTTATCTTTCCACCCACCATTATTCATAAAATATCCTTTAATTATTAATTCTAGTAAATTCTCTTTGCTAATCATTAGTAATTTTTTTAAAAAAAACATTAATTGTATTTTCATATTTTCCATTACAATTAAAAAATTCTTCAATTAGCCCATCCCCACTTAAGTCTCTCCCTCCCCATCGCGACCTAAACCTCTCTTCCTTAAAAAATATAAACCCTCAAAACCCAAATAGAACCCATTGTACCATTGTATTTTGATTCCCATGATCATGAATGGTTCCTTTGCTTATCTCTCTCTCTCTGATATTCAAAATAAACTATTAATTTTATCTTATTTCCAATTATTTATCTCAATCAGGAATTCCTTCTTGTCTTTTGAGTTCTGATGCCTAGATATGGTTGAAGGTTCTATTGTTTTTGGAAGAAGGAAGTATATTAGGTCTGATTTGAAAACAAATTAGCCAAGTAGAAAAAACTAAAGATTCCAAAATTCTAGTTCGGAAGGAAAAGTAGAGGGATTAGATTTCAATATGGCATGAAACTAGACAATAAAAATGGATATTTGAGTTTCAGAGTTTGGGTGGATTCTGTTCATCCTTTTTGAAGAAAGAAGCGGGACATTAGGTTCCTTTGCTTTATTTTCCTCAAGTAAAAGTGGCGATGTGTCCTCTTTTTTTTTAAACCTTAGATTGAATTTTAATGATGTGTCAAGCTAATATTAATAAATAGAGAGAGTTTTAAATTTGTCCTTAAAAGTCATTTTGCAAAGTGATAAATTTGTTTTTAAAATTTTGAAGATAAAATGGGTGGGAAAATACGACAAGTGGGTGGAAATAGCAACACTCTTTTTTAAGTCTTCATTCATTGATCATCTTTGCAAAAAATTAGACAAATCGAAAATCATTTAGAAAGGAACTTCGAATAAATATCTACAAAATAGAAAGTTTGGATTAATGAAATACAATGTATGGTGGGCTCTACAAAAATGTCCCTCAACCGAAGCTCACTATATATATACTATTAATACAAGCGATATCCTAAACCACAATGGGAGGATGGTTTCTCACACACACACACACTCATACTCACATACACACACTATTAAGGTGTCATGAGTTTGAACCTGAGACCAATGAAGAATACCAATTCTATTCAATCCAATCTAATTCAATTCAATCATAGTCACCAACAATAAGGAAAAACAAATAACACTGATAAAAGAATATTGGAGAATATTAAAAAGTAAATAATGTTGAGACACATAAATTTTTTTTTATAAATAAAGCTGCCGGTCCAGACCGGCACAAAGAGGAGCGAGTCGAGTGAAAATACTGAATACAGAAGTGAGTTGCTTGTGTAAAAGTTGTGCTTCCGAAATCGGATCTGCATCACCACCACCATCTCTGTATTCTTCGAAATTCTTGAAATAGAAGAAGAAAAAGGAAGAGGTGGATAAGAATGATTGGGGTTGGGAAGATCAAGCAGTACTCTAATGTCCTCGACAAGCCCCTCAGCAAGGGCAAACAAGAGGTCCTCTCTCTCTATCTCTAGTTTATTCAGTTTTCATTATTTCATGCATTTTATCTGGAACCAAACTGCGTTTCACATCCTTATTGCATCGCTATGATATGCTTGATCAGATTACCGTAATCCTCACTAAATGGCTGCATCTTGTGGGATCTCTGTATGTTGGGTACTGGGATTTAGGAAAGCAAAATTATAATCCTTAATTAAATATTTAAATTCCATTCATTTCGAACTGTTATGCTGCAAATTTATACTCAATTGACCTTTATCCGAGTTCTGAGCACCTGGGTCTTTTCCTTTATTGAATTTTACGATAGATTGTGATTTGGGCAATTTGATCCGGGTTAAATACTCACTTGGTTGCCCATTTTTGCGTTTGATTTTTGTTCCAGGTCAGTTTGAGTGCATTTGCATTCTTGTTTTCGGAGCTTGTGCAGTACAACCAGACACAGGTTGACAACATTGCCGAGTTAGAACGAAGGTGATTCGAATTACTATCATAAGTACATGTACATTCGAATTTGGTTATTATAAGGGGTTCTGTCAGGTTCCTAAGGTTATAAATGGTTCTACGACATGTTCTAAGCTGTGGGCTTACACTTTCATCTGAAATGAACTTCTGAGTTTGATTAGGTTAGCTGGTTGTGCAACTCTTAGCTGGTAATTGAGTAATGAAAAGATTATTGCTCGGAATCGTTTGGTTTACTAGTATTGCCAGTTTCTTCTGCAACCTAAAAAAAAGAAGCCCAGAGATGGAATTGGAAAATGGAAGTGAAACAGCATGAAAAAGAAGATCTTGAGATTTGGTGTGATAGAAACAATTAGCAAAGACAATTTCTTTCCTTTTATCTCTTCATCGACTTCTCTTGACATTCTAATATATGTTTGGAACCATAGTTCAATAATGCTTTATGTAAATTGAGCAGGCTGGAGGATGCAGGATATGCTGTTGGGGCTCGAGTTCTGGAGCTACTTTGCCATAGGGATAAGGTAGGAATTGTTATTGAACAGAAATATCCCTAAATTAAGTTTTTATAATCACAATATCAAGAGACCCTTATTTCATTTTGGGAGTAAGTAGGGATGGCAATTGGGTACCCATCTATTCTGGCTATAACTCTAATAAGGTTTTCATCACCACCACCACCACCACCCACCTCCACCATCACCTCCACCACCACCACCATCACCTCCACAGGGTATTAGCCAAAATAAATAGGTACCCACTTGCCATCCCTAGCAGTAAGTGAGAAATAAGTGTTTTTGGTTTATGAGATGTTCTCTATTATTTCACAATCAATACTCAGTACCAAGAATAGGTATCTTCTCCATTTGTCTATGTCGTTTTAGCCTGGATGCATGAATATGTGAGGCTTCCATCTCTTCATTTAAGTTGGCAAGTTCCCACTTATTGAGTGTTTGGAGCTAACGATTACTGGATATGTTGTTTTAATCTCTGTACACTTTGGATACATAATGACACAATTGGATTCTTTGAATATACTGCTAGTTCGTAGTTAGAAACCCAATTTACTTAACTTAGCAAATGCTTTCAGTTGTGGTTATAAACTCATTTCTAGGTGGAAGAAGAAATTGTACTTAAGGATTAATGCAGTGTGCTCATCTTCTTGGAATTGTAATATGACAATGTTATCCTGATGTTTTGGAACCTAGAACTTTAATGGTCCAAATCCATAACAAACTATATGTGTTTGTGGATTTGGATATAATCTTTTTATTGAGTTTGATTCAAATGCTATACTGATGGTTTTTTTCTGCCACAGGGAAACAGAAGGGAGACAAGGTTATTGGGTATCCTGTCTTTTGTGCATAGCACTGTGTGGAAGGTGTTATTTGGAAAGGTTAGTGCTTTTGCTTTGCCTTCTTTTATCTTTGCCATGATTAGGGGAGCTTAATGGCTGAAATACAACACTATGTACTTATCCTTGGGAACTATGTTAACTGCTTCCCGGTGCCTGAAAATTAGGTAGCCGATTCCCTTGAGAAAGGCACTGAACATGAAGATGAGTACATGATTAGTGAGAAGGAGCTCCTTGTGAACCGGTAACAGTTTCTGCAGTAATGATAGTTTATACCTCCTACTGTTACAATTAACTGGATCTATAGGTTTTGGTTATCTGTTTCTTAGGCTTTGGTTATCCAGCTAATACACAATTTTTGGGTTGTAGATTTATTTCGATTCCAAAAGACATGGGAACCTTTAATTGTGGAGCATTTGTTGCTGGAATTGTAAGGGTAAGTTCCATGGTACTTTCTTGCTTGTTAATTGATTTATCTGGTGCTTATAAGGTCTGATTGGCATTTCCTTCTCCTATGAAGGGTGTTTTGGACGGTGCTGGTTTTCCAGCTGTAGTAACAGCTCATTTTGTACCAGTGGAGGGTCAGCAACGACCTCGAACAACCATTTTGATAAAATTTGCTGAAGAGGTGACTGATTATTATTTACATTAATCTTTCATACACAGGCAGATGGGTGTTTATTTACCGTGTTGTTCTTGTAAACGACAAAGAATGAATTTTCAGTTAATGGGAGTGAGTACACTTGCAAATTATACATCCACGGTTCACCTGCCTGTGTATTTGAAAGTCTGCTACGCTAGATGTAGTGTTCCATTTTAGTCTTTGTATTATAATATTGTCTGTTTCTTTTCCCTCTGCAAGGTACTACGAAGAGAAGCAAGGTTAGGTTGACGCTCGTGGCAAGACTATCCCGTTATAGTTTACCCAGTGCTTCTCCATAGTACAATGAAGAAGGTTGAAGCTTACAGCTGCATTGTCAAGCTAATGAAATTTCCACCTCTAAACTTATCAATCAGACTTGTGGCAATTCAAATTCCCACATTGGTTAATTCACTTTGTAAGCTATGGCTCGATGCTGATTTGAAAGTAGCTACTATTGTAAGTGTGGTTCATCTAAACAAGGAAAGAAGTAGGCAAAGAAAAACAGTTTATTTCCTGCGAATTTTTTTGTTTATAAGAACTCTAATGACTGTTGGCCTTGTCTTGAAACACGCCTCATTTTATCCTCAAAATGGTTAACAAACCACGTCGGGTTAATTTTTTTTTAAAATTTTTTGGTTTATCACATGGGGTTTTTTTTGTTTTTTTTTGTGTGAGGACTTTTCCTATTGAGAGGGGTTATAATACACTGAACTCACACACACAACACAGATGCTAAGACTCAAATCCAAGACATTGCTTGTTGGAGCAATTACTCTAAATCACTATACTAGTGGGACATGGTTATTTTTGGTCAAGAAAGAAACTTGAAAAAGGAGAAACCGATCTCACGACCTAATAATATATCCATAAAATCTATACCACTAAAAAAATCCCAATCCAATGTAAGCAAAGAAAAGATGGCTTTTATTCCAAAACGACATGAGAGGCCATCTCTCTTTTACCAACATAACAAAACCCCAAAATTCTGACAGCAAATTGGGGCCGTTTGGTATCTTATTTGAGTCCAATTTTATAAACTCAAAAACAGATCAGATTTTAAATTCAAAGGCCCACAAACTCTTTGGTAGGGCCATTTTTAAAAACCCAATCTCAAAACAAACTTAAAAAGACCCCTATTATTAAAAACAAAACAAATGCGTTTTTCTTGAATTTTTTTCTGGCGACGTTCGTTCGCTCGCTCTGCGCTGCTGGTTCGCTCTGCAGTGCTGGTTCTCGCTCAAGCTTCAAGCTTCCATGGGAGAAGCCTGAAGCTCGCTTGCTCCCTCTCTCTTCATCCCTCTCTCTCTACCTCTATCCTCCTCCTCTTTCTCATCAGTTCAAACCCTAGAAATTGGGGTTTCCAAATCAAAGGTCAGTTTGCTTTTTCTATTCCTTTTGTCTTTTGGTTTCTCGAATTCTTTTGGATAGCTGGGTTTTGTTTGTTGGTAATGTGAGTTTCTGTTTAAATTTGATAATGGGTTTCTTTTGTCCGTTAGATAGAACCACCTTTGTTTTCAAACTAGACTAGGACATTATCGATAAAGGAACCACCTTTGGATAGCAAATTAATCAAACTTGGACGTTGAGAAACTTTCCCCATCTTGGACGTTGACGGTCGACCCATCGACCCATCAATTTTCACTTGTCAAACCCAAGACGAGCCATTCATTCTCGCACCCTTCACTTCTGCTTTTGGTATGATATGATTTCTTCGACTGAATTGAATGTGTGGGTTTTGCTCTCTATGGAATTTGAGAATATATGGGTTTTTTTTTTTTCAACTTAATAATTTATATGCAGTGTAAGGGACGAGAGAAAGAGAGAAGAATGAATAAAGGGGGAGGTGCAGCGTCAGGTGGCGGATTGGGAGGTGGGGGAAGTGGGCCCACTGCGGCAGCGGCGGCAGCAGCAGCTCAGAAGCAGAAGGCTTTGCTGCAGAGAGTGGAGACGGACATCGCCAACATCGTCGACAATTTCAGCTCCCTCGTCAACGTCTCCAGGGTCTCTCTCTCTCTCTCTCTCTCTCTCTCTCTCTTTAAATTGAACAAAAATTACTGACAATGGGGAATGCCAACCAACCTTATTAATGCTTGTAGGTGAACGATCCTCCTGTTAGAAACTCTCAAGAAGCTTTCATGATGGAGATGCGTGCAGCTAGAATGGTCAAGCCTTTTCCTTTCCTTCCTGCTTTCTGATTTATTTTTATTTCATTTTGTTTTAGATCCTAAATCCTATTCAATTCAAGCAAGTATAATTGTTAAACTTTATCACTTTGAGTTTTATCTTATTCATTTTCTTCATAAACTTAAAACTCAGAAATCAGAAATGTTTTGTTAAATAAACAGTCGTCTATGTATGCGATGTGAAAGATGCTCCAATTTCATAATCTGTGTTTCAGCAATCAATTTGCTTAGAGATTCACAAAAGGAGTGGCTCCTCTGCTCTTGTTAATTGACGAGTTAGGATCATGTTTGGTGACTTTGCTATTCAGTTTACTCTTGTCTGGCCTTATCAAATGAGCTCCTCTTTAAGTTTACTGCAAGCTTGCTTGGTTACTGAGTTGTTTGGTCGTTCGCCTTTCATCTATGATCACAGGTTCAGGCAGCTGATTCTCTGCTCAAGTTGGTGTCAGAACTGAAGCAGACGGCAATCTTTTCGGGATTTGCCTCCCTTAATGACCATGTAGAGCAAAGAATAGTGGAGTTCAACCAGCAGGCTGAGAAGACCGACCAGATGTTGGCTAGAATCGGAGAGGAGGCAGCTGCTAGCCTCAAGGAGCTTGAATCCCATTACTATTCTTCTGCACTGAGGACTAGTGAAAACTTGCAGCCATGAACTTGACAATAATTTAAACTACGCATTAGTTTGGTGATTGTTCCTTGAATCATGTATACACAGGCAGAAACAATGTACTTGTACGATACAAACAGATTTTCACTCTTCAAATATCTTTTATTTTCACCCTGAATTGAATTGAATGAATTCTATCGTTATTTTTGGTTGTCTTTTCAAGCCTTAAATCTTAGAGGAATGTGATATTTAAAGCAATGACGACATGCCAGTTGATTACTCTTAGCAGAAACCATGTGCCGACGAAATGCAAATCCAAGTCAACAAGCAAACGTATTAGTCATCAACCATTGGCAGAATAGCATCACTAATGCTTCAAGGACCATAAATTTCAGTATGATTGATTATAAACACAAAATACCTTGAGGACTTGATGGAATGGAAGCGAATAAGGCAGCTAGCCAAATAGTAAAAGGCAGTTTTAAGAGAATGAGATGTCTCACATAATTACTACAGCCAAAGGCCTGCTAACTCCTCCTATTCCGATGAAGGACGCTTAAAAAGCCAGAAACAATCCCTGTGTGCTGGTGGGCGAGGAAACTCTTGCAAGAGATCCATGAAGTGAATTGCAGAAGAAAAGACACTAACCTGACATTATTATCTTTTACTTTCCAAGCTTTGTAAGTTATATAACACACAACAAAGTACAGCAGGGCTCCACTTTATTCTTAGAAACTTGAAAGAAAAGGGGAAGCAATTTAGGAAAGAACAAGGTCTCATCTCATGAGCACTAACAGTATAATTCACTTTCCTTTTTGGGTCCAGTAATCTCCAAAAAACAAAGAACGAGTGAAATTGGAGGATAAACATTGGGGAAAACTGTCAGTTTTCAATTAACACACTATGGTGCTGCTCAGCAGCAGCAGAATGTGCAAACCCTAAGAAAGACCATGGAACTTCAATCGTAGCTCATTCTAGCAATGGCTGCTATTCAACATCTAGCAGAATAAATAGTAGGAGGAGAAAATATAACAGATTATGATGAAATCACAACAGGCACACACATGTAGTCTACCAAATCATTTTTTTATTTATTAATATTACCAGTCTTTTCTTTTTTCAATGAGAATTATATCCATTCTCAACACCAAGACCATATAAAACACCAGCATATTTGTCAGGATTCCCACTAAAGAAAGTCTCTTTCAGTTTCATGAACGTACAACTAGTCAGCAAACTATCAGAACCAGCTTGGTGGCAAATACCAATTCTCTCCACATCTAGCAGCTCCGCCAGCTTGTTCAACCCACCATGAAGGCTGTTGCAGAACCTCATGAGATGCTTGATATCATAAATAGTAGGAAAATACATCTTGATCATATCAAAGAACCCCGTCTGTGTGTCCGGAAGGGTTTCGCCTTTAAGAAGCTTGAGCAAGTACCCGAAATCATAGCCACTGTGGAATGTCACCCAAACCACGTTTTCATTGAACACAACACCAGATGTCATCAGTAGCTGGCTGAACCTAACAGCATCAACACCCTTCTCATTGTTCTTCTTGAAATCCATACCGCTCTGTGACAATAACTCTATGGAGTCATTGGCATACACATCCTCATTAGGGTTGAAGTCGCGGAAATTGAATTGCCACACACAGTGCTTGTCAGTTTCACAGGTCGGAAGGTTCCCGTTCTCATCAGTAAATGTGAGACCCAACTGAATTAACTTCAAGAGGTCCACATTGGCCTTAAGGGTTTGATAATTATAATCAAAACTGTTCTTGAAAGTGCCTATGGGCCGCAAAACAATACCCGGAAACTCTGTATCCATAGCTATATAAGGGTAATCGTCTACAATCTTACGAATCAATTCGAACTCCTTCTCAAGATTATCATTCCAAACTTCCCTAATGTGAATTGAATCGCTTTTCGTCAACAAAGACATTTTATTTTCGCAGGAACACAAATTTATGCAAATAACAAGACCAAGAAGAGCAAAAACCATAAATCTGCAAATGAAACCAAGAAAACCAAAACCCATATCTCAAAATTCATACTGAGCAAAATCCACATATCGAAACCTAGAAAAGAAAAGCAGAAATCAAAGTTACGATAACTCACCTCAATAATCAAGGACTATGAAATTCTCGTTTCCGGTTTGAGAAATGATGCGCCGAGGTACAATAGTTTGGAACAAGATGAGGATTTTCTCCGAGAAATCAATGCGTTTCTCGGGAAAATTTGGGGGTTTTGGGTGTGAAAACGAGGGTTTTGTTGGAAAAGAGAGATGGGTTTTTATAGAAGAGGGATGACTAAAAATAAAGACTTTGTTTTACGCCGTTTTGTGATAAAGCGCTGTTAGCCTTCCTTGCTTATACTTTGTAACAGCAAGGAATAGCTCAGGGAGAATGAACTGGTGCGTTACTTATGAGTTGGTGCTTATATATACAAAACCTAGTATTTTATTTAGATATTTAGTTATATACTCATTCCAAACACTAACTAATAATATAGATAAATTATATATCATTTAATTTTTATAAGAAAAACCTAAAAAATGATAGCTGGCCCTATTGAATTTAATTTTGATTATTAAATTACTTTTTTTTAATAGGTTTTAGACTTTTTTTTATGAGGTTTTGTGAAATCAATGGTAGTTTTGTAATTTAAAGAAATTAAAAGCCTTTTTGTTATATTGTAAATATGTTTTAGGTGTGTTTTTAAAGTCCATTTCATATAAGGGGTTTTTAAAAAAAAAAAATTATGCTCCTATATTGGGTATGATAGTGAATCTCCCTATTTTATTTACCCATTTTATCCTCCTTTTTTCCATTTTCTTTTTCATTTTGTTTACCTTTTAATTCTTTTTCTTTTTGTCTTTTCCAACAAAGAATTATGCTTTTGTTATTTGGAAAAGTTGGAGATGTAAACCAACATTGCAGTGGTGGTTGAATATGCTGAGACTTCAGTTTCCATTAAACTTCAATATGGTTTTGGGAGTTCATCATTGAGTAAGCATTCTTCTTATCAAAATTTCAACGTTTAGTTAAGATATATGTTATTACTTTACAAAAATCATGGCATTCAAGTTTTCATGTTTATGTACCAACTGGCTATTATTCAAGTTTCCACTTCTCAATGTTTATGTGCCAACTGGCTTTTATACGGTCCAGTAAATTCAGTTGGGTAGAACATCTGTTTGGTATTAGTGTTTTCTTCACAAAAAGGAAACGAAGAAACCTTTTATATGTAGCAACAGATGAAAGGTAGTTCAAATCAAATCTCAATAAAAAGCATTTGGATTTTCTTTCCCCCTGTCCATCGATTATCATTTCTCACAGAACATAAAACCTTCTTGAGACATACTTATGTCTCGTTATCGTGACAACAACAAAGCCAAAATGAGATGCACACGAGAAGATAACCCCCATCCAAACAAACCTGCACCAATCATCTTCAATCATCTTCACTGCATATTATAGACTTTTACAGTGACACACAACATGAACACTTTGCTGAAATGCTCTTAATCTCTAAGCAACACATCACTTTTATAAGAATTGACAAACTTTGTGTATCCTTGATTGAGAAACACCTTTAAATACCGTGCAAACCAAACCAGCAGGTAGATACTAACATGTTCTCAAAAACCTAATCAGGAATGCTGCACCGCTCACCCACGCACATTCAAAGTTAGCTTTATTCTCACCGATCACTATATTTTATAGCTATTAGCAAGCCTTCCCTCAGTGCAACGAACAGACCACTGTAATATTTCCATCTGAGACTATAGGGAACTCAATTCCAGGCTCCCCAAGTTTCAACAGCCCAACAGCTCAATCAAAAACAATCAAAAGAACATGACATAGAGGTTCTCAACAACCCGCAGCTCACAAACACCACTTTGTGGTGTGGAACCAAAGGTGCAAAGTGGTGTGGAACAGCTCAGGTACTCTGCAAGTTTTGAATGTTTTGTTCACAAATCTACCACGACTTCAAATTTCGGCAAATAAAACTATACAACTCAGGCAACTCTCACTATGATATTACGAACGTCAAATCTTTAAATACTACACAAAGCATAAGTGAAGAACGACCGCCAATATGAAAAACATGCAAAAAAAGGGTTTCAAAAATGTAAAAATATGAAACTATTCACCTCTTATTTTATTAGTGTTAATGTTGCAAGCAAAACTTGTTTAGTTGAAGCATCAACATCAAAAAACCTATCTTCACAACTGATATTGTACATCAAGGAATTATGCTTGCTACCAAGCAGCAAGACAGCCAATGAGAGTACATAACAAGCCAAAAGTTTCCTATTAAAGATCAACTTCAAATTACAACAAAATAGGAATCAATAAAAACTGAAAATTCACATTAAAAATACGACAGTATTACGTTCTCTTCGACCTTACCATCAATTAGTTTCTACCGAGTGGGAGAGATCTACAAGAATATGTTTCCTTGAACTCCGACTTCCTTGACGACGTGAAGATAGACGCATACACTTCCTTAGTAGCATTAGGTGGGGCTATATCCACAGCCTTGAACCTCTTTGCCGCACCATTACTCACACCCTTCACATTATCCCCACTATTCACAACCTTCCCATGTACCTCTACATTTGCTGATGCCTTCTCCACAGCCTTAACATCAATGCCATGCTTGGTACCGCTCAACCGCGAGGCCTCAAAACCCACCCCCTCCTCTCCGTTCGGAGCAGCATCCCCATTTTTCGTCTTCTTCATCTTTTTTACTCTCACTTTCGCCTTCTCGGCCTCCATTCTATCCCTCAACGCTGCAACTTCCTCTTCGTTTCCGTTTAACACAATCTTATCCGCCTCAGAAAATCCAACATGACAAACAAGGCAAGTGGAGGATTTTACCTCCTTTAAAGCCTTTGCACTGAATACATGCCCACAAGTTTTCAATGCCAAAAACTTACACTTACCGTTAAACTCCACTCCAGAAATAGGGCATTGAAACCGCGGCCCCGCGGCACTCGATCGGCGATTGAATTCAGTCCCAGGAATTGGGGAAAAATGAACAGTGATCATGTCCTTCAAGCCCTTTATGTGCCCAAAGGCCTTGGGCACCTTCTTGCCCAACAAGGCCTCCACAAGAGCCTCCTTGTTAAACACATTCCCAAGAAAATCCACCACGCACGGTTCCTTCAAGGGCTCGTTGGAGAGCGAGCAATTGAGCCACTTCGACAGCCTCTGCTCATTTGGGTCAACCTTATCGGGCTTCTTCTCAGCATACATCTTGAGATAACAGTCGCGGGACTCGGCCCCCGTGGCCCCGCCATCGCCGCCACCTCCGCAAGCTCTAATACGTAAAACGAGGGTAGAAAGAGGGGTAATTTGGGAATCGAGAAGTGGAGTGGAGTCGTTCAGGGGTTTACCATTGAGGGTGAAATAAAGCGATGGAAGGGTATGGGAGAAAATAGAGAGCTTGAGGTGACGGAGAGTTGGGGTCTGAGTTGGGGCTAGGGTTATGGTTTGGGTCGGAATTTGGAGGTCTGGAGATTGGAGGAAGATTTGGAAATTGTGAAGTTTGGGATGCATCGTGTTTCTCGTTTTTCTACGGACTATGAAATCAGGGTTTCAAGGTTGAAGCTTGGGAGGGAAATTGCGGAAATTGGAACTAGGATCACAATGGATTTGTGAATTTGGGGATTTATACTTTTGGTTGCTTGGGTCGGTGACGCTATTGTCTTTTTTTTTTTTTTTTTTTTTTTTTTTTTAAAGGGAGTTTTATAAAAATAGCCAAAATGGGAGCTGAAATTATAAAAATACCCAACATCCAAAACACTTTATAAACATACCCAAAATCCATCATTACACACACTCAAAACCCATTTATAAACATACCCAAAAAATATACAAGTGTTGATTGTGGGGTTGATTTTGGGTATGTTTCTATGTTTAAATAGTATTTGGGTATTTTTATAAATACATGTCTATAATTGAGTATTTTTATAAATATCTATTATATTTATTTGCTAAAACGATTACAAAACCTCCAAAATACTTTTATCCGAAAAGGATTTCAAAAACCTTCATATAAAAAAAAAGGAATTTCGAAAAAAAGGATACAATTATAACAATTCATGTATTTGGTTTAGTCTCGATGTCCTTGTTGAATTGATTTTGACTTGTATGCTAAGATACTAAGAGGATCTAACTTTTAATGTGTTTCAGATTTCAACCAAGAAATAAAGAATGGTTAGCGACCAATTATCTTCGCAAACCATGTTATTTACAAATATTTTTCTTTTTCTTTTTTAGAAAAAAATACTTTGAGCTTAATTTAGCTCTAATTTATTTCTCATGTTAACAATTTTGTTTAACTTACATTTTTTTTATTGAAACTATATAATATATTACTAATCCGTAATTGAAATCAAAATAAGAAGTTGTATTTCGATTATGGATTACTCTTATGTTTATTTCATATAAATAAAATAAAATGCAAGTGGACTCACACAAAATTAGGAACTCAATTGCTTATTTTGGAAGAATTTGGCTCTTGAATGGGATGTGGTATTGTAATTCATGGAGAACTAACCTATTTGAATTTTTTAAGATGAATGAGACTTTAGTAAACAACTTATAAGGAATCAATACCATTCATACCCTGATTCCATATAGTTGAGTAAACATCTTAAATGGGAATCCAAATTTTGACGCTTCCATAATTGAATTCATCATCACCTCGATTATGAATTAATGAACACGCCTGAAATTCATGCACTACAATTATATTTTTTTAACCATAATTTATCAATAAACTTGTTATTATATTAGTATATATTTTTTTCAAAAGTTAAGAAGCGAGAGGGAAAACTGTTTTTCCAGATTGGTTATATTAGTACTTTTTTAGATTGTGTTTATTTTTAGCCAACTTGTAATATTACGTAATTATATTTTAAGACTGAAAACAGACTCCAACCAAACGAAAAAAGAAAAATCCTGGAAAAACAAAAGAAATAGACACCCAAAAGGAAAAAGAAGGAAAAGGGTAGTATAGTAATTTGAAGGTAGGGTTTTTAGGGTTCATCTTTGTTATCGTGTGAGTTATAAGAACGACCCCGTCGGCCTCATTCACTTCTCTTGCAGCAAATAGCAGTGCGGCTCTCAGATCTGTACCTCACCACAACCTCCACCATCATCAAGGTCAGCACTTATCTCTCTGTGCGTCTGATTACATTTTCCTCTTATTTAACTTCTACAACTACGTTTCGGTTTAGAAGTTCTGTGTGGCCGCTGAGAATTTTAATTGAAAAATGAAAAAGAAGAAAAGATGAATGGGGCATTAATAATTGTCTAAAATCTGAAACTGGCTTGAAGGGCATTTTGCATTCTGTGATTTTTCATGAAAGCTACAAAATTGCTTCTGGAAATTCCAAGTAACATTTAAGGTCCGAGGATTTTAGCACTAGCGTTAACATCTTTTGTGTGTTTGTATAACTGTTAATATCTTTGGTTGTCTGTGTTTGACGTGGGCACCAAATTTGACTTAGTATTTATTCTAAGCGCTGGTTATTGTGCATCATCGGCGTGTAAAGTTCACTTTAGTAAACTAACCATGCTCAAAGTATCTATCTAATTCCGTAAGATTCTCTAGTTATTCCTTTACAAGTCAGAACTACTAGTGTTATATTTTTGTAGGTTTTTATTGCTATAAGACTTGTTTAGGTTTCAGTGTTGGAGCTTGCAAGTCTGGTAATTTTATCTTTTGCGGAATTTTTTATATGGCTGACATATTTTTGGTTATTTTCTTGTAACCAGGGCCTCTAATTTCAACAGACAAGCACAATGTCAGGGTATGTAGATATTTCTTTTTCCGATTCTCCATACTCATTTTCGCTGTACATATGGAATATTTATTTTAATGGAGGGTGCGAGTATTTTTAGGGATCAAAGTGCGATCCTGATTACTTGGCCTGATAAGTAGCCTAAATTTATATTTTTAACTGGTAGACTGCCTTTCACAAATTTGATACATATCAAAATGAGGGTGCATGTTTTTGGTCTAGTACTGTGAGACCTGTGTGGTTTAGATCCAGATTTGCAGAATGTGTGGCAAACTGCTGAATTATAGTTGTGTGCCTCTAGGGACCTTTTGTTTTGGACTGTGGCCGTATGTAATGGATGAGTGAGTGAAGGCTTACTTTAGTTAATTATGTTTTAGATTGTGTGTTTTTTGATAGTAGGATCTGTGCTCTTGTTCTGCATTTTATGCTGTATGTCCTATAGAAGAAAAATTAAGAAGCCCTTGCAAGTTGTATTTTATGATATCTTCTTTGGTCCCTTAATACTTCACTGACTGGATAGTGCTTCAGTATTCTGATTTTATTTTATTTTATTTTTTCTGTTGTGATTTCCTTAGGATTTATTTGGTTTGCATGTGCATGTCTAATGTCAAGTCAATTTATTGCTTGTACAGAGAAGAAGAAGTTGTTGTTGCTGCTGAGCCTACTGCCGGTGCTGTTGCTGCTCCAGCTCTAGGTGAGCCCATGGACCTTTTGACAGCATTGCAACTTGTGCTGAGAAAGTCGTTGGCTCATGGTGGGCTCACACGTGGACTCCACGAAGGTGCAAAGGTCATCGAGAAGCACGCTGCACAGCTCTGTGTGTTAGCTGAGGACTGCGATCAGGCTGATTATGTCAAGCTGGTCAAGGCGCTATGTGCTGACCATAATGTTAAATTGATATCAATTCCTAGTGCTAAAACTCTTGGAGAATGGTCTGGTGTAAGTGAAAAATCAATTGACATAAAGCAGTTTTGTTAGTTTTAGTTCTTGCCTCAAAGTACTTGTTTGCTGATGTTAATTATTTAGCTTATTCGGGCGTTTTCCTCTATCTCTCTATTGCTCCTTTTGCCCTCTTTCTCCATAGCTCCATAATTAATCCACTTGTTTTTATACACATGCAATTATCTTCACTTAGTAACAATTCCATTTAGAGGGTATTTATTTACCAATAAATAAAAAATGTATGTCGATTTGCTTATCATCTTCAAACTCTATTTCCTTGTATCGATTTCCCTTTGGGCACATTAATTCTTTTTCTTTCTGATAATGCTTATGTTCTTTTTTCAACTTATTGTTAATTTTAAACATTCTTCTCACAGCTTTGTAAGATTGATTCAGAGGGAAAGGCTAGAAAGGTTGTTGGTTGCTCTTGCGTTGTTGTGAAGGTATGTAAACATTTATTTGTGTGCATTTCTGTTGTCTCATGAACCTGTGTTGCTGACAGATATGGGTCAGACAAATGAATCCATCAAAATTTTAGTGATTCACTAAATTAGATCAATGATTTTGTGTTTCTATCCATTTTCTTTTGTTTCGATGAGTTTCTTAATAACTTTATTATTCTGCCAATTTGGCTTAGGGAAGGTTTGTATTCATCCACCATACATGCTTTTATCACATGCTAAATTGGATTATTCTTCGTATGGTTTTTGTTTCCTAATCATATTGTCTATTGTTTTGCAGGATTATGGGGAAGATACAGAAGGCCTTCATGTTGTTCAGGAGTACGTGAAGTCCCATTAAACTAGAAGATATTGGAGAGTTAGCCCCATTTTGATTTGGGGGTGATGTTCTTTAGGTAGTCTTAAGCCTTTTTTAATATTGGTTATGATATCATCTGTGGCATGTCCAAACTTATAGAAGTGGAATTGAGTAACTGTCGTCTCTGATTTTCGAAACATGATGATTTGTCTGTCTTAACCTATCCTTGAATTGAATGAAGTAATTTTTGGTGTGGTTTCATTAGTGATTTGCATTTTTTGTCTTTTGGGTTTCTCGTTAACCATGCAAATGGAGTGTTTCAATAGTGATGGGGATCACGCTATGATTGTATGGCGTGCCCTTTCAAGAGATTTGAGGTTCAGACACTTTATGGTTAAAAATCTTTAGCAGCAGCTCTTTAACCTCTGAACGCAGACCAGACCATGATGTGGAAACTCATCATTCTCAGCCTCAGGCTTGGTGATAAAAATAATTGGCATCATCTTGTTTTTATTTTTTTTTCGAATTATCTTTGGGACAAAATTTAAGTGATATGCACCAGGCTATGGAGTAGTGGTCCATAAAGGGCGGTGCAATGTGTCCTCAAGCCACTGGTTGAACCTGCACCAGGAATACCTGTAAACCACATTAGCTTTCAACGACCCTTCTAAAGACACATAAGCCTTTTATCCAATGGAGGAAGAAAAAGACTTGGCTTTTGCAAGTTGCCACAACCCATAAGCGGCCTAAAACTGAAAGCTCGAGTATTTGGAAAGGTTGAGGGTCCACTTGGGGTTTTAACTCAAAAAAACGTTTCGGCCGTGCCTATGACTGTCAAACCCATTCGTTTCTGGAGTCTCCCTCTTCTCTCCCATTCTTGCATTGCATGTGAATAACTGTAAGGAACTCCAAACCCAAGCAACTCGTAGGAATAAGATGCCCATAAAGAAAGGATAAAGTGATCAAAATAAAGTTTGGAGGCTTCTACAATACAAGCCTAAAACCGTAGTTTTTGGCTTCGGATTCTCATTGTTTTCTGCATTTTTCAACAGATATTTTTTGCTACAATATATTTGTTTAATTATAACCAAATTCTCATGCAACTCTTCAATTCCATCGAGTCTGCAAAAGGAAACTATGTTGGACGGATGATTCTGATTGCCGAACGCGTTGAAAATATGCACACAACGTTATTGCCAAATGCCAGTGCAATGTGAAGCTGCATGCGCTCTCTCTCTCATTCTGTACGAATGAAGAGTGAGAGGAGGAGGAGGAAAAAAACAAAACATTAATTGTGAACAGGGACAGCCCAAGATTTTAAAATGGGGTGAGCTAAATTTAGGTATAGAAAACTCAACAATACTATGTGATTTCGTTATCATTAATAACAAAAAATTAAAAAAACAGCAAGAATAATAAAATCAATTACAAATCCTATTTGATAATTCATAACTCATAAACTGAAACTGATGCTCCAATTGCAAATCCTAATTGATACTTTATAAACTCCAAAAAAATCCTCAAATTAAAGCATCAAGAAATTGAGAGAAGCTTATATGACGAATATAGAAATTTGGTTCACTTGAATTAAGTCTTGAAGGTGAGTGCAGCATCAACAAGAGCGTTTTTTTTTCTCTACATGCGCGGGTAGGGTACTAGGGTGGTGCTTCTTCTTTTTTGTTTTTTTTTTCTCTTTCTTTTTCTTTTGCTGCGCTGTATAACTCACACCCAATCCACCCCCACCACCACCCCCCCCCCCCCTCTCTCTCTCTCTCTCTCTCTCTCTCTCTTGACTACGTGCTATGCAAAGAGAACTAAGACGAGGTTAGGTCATTTAAATTGAGTGAGCTAGGATTTTATTTTTTTAGCTGGAAAAAAGAAGCCACCTGGGCTATAGTCCAGGTTTGCCAAACTAAAGGTCCATCCCTGGGTGAGCTAGGATTTTTTTTTTGGCTGAAAAAAAGAAGCTATAGCCCAGGTTTGCCAAACTAAAGGTGTGTCCCTGATTGTGAATATCGATCCTCCAGAAACCAGGGAATTGGTGGTTCAGTTGAGGCCAATTTAAGCTCTCCGTAAAACACGTCCCATCCAACAAGTTGTAGTTTACCAAGTTATACATATATCCACCAACTCCGATCATTTAGGTTGCAGTTAGCTCACTACACCTAATCTTAAGCCAAAGACAACCTTTCATTTTTTTCATTTTTTTTATTTTTACATTTTATTTTTCGGTTTCAAGACATGCTTTAAGTTTGGAGCATTCAAGAATAATAGAATGTCCCAGCTTTTCTGCAGTTTTCATTCTTTATATTCAAAAGGCTTACTTCATTTCAGTCTTAATCAGCAGCAGGTTTTACTCTTTACACTCTCATTCTCTTCTACTTCTCTCTCTCTCTCTCTGGCTTTGCTTTATTTGGCCCTCCTTCGTCATTATGGCTATAATCATGGATTATTCAGTGAATATATAATAGTAATACCTGGTTGGTTATATTTAGAAATCTGAAAGAGTGCAAGCTTCATGCATGCATGCACATATATATATATATATATATATATATAAATTCTCTTATGCAGATGTTTAGACGTTATTATTGTGCGGACGTCATGTATTTTTCCTACTACCCTTCCCGCTTTCCTCCCTATTTACATTGGCGTCGCACGATAATAATAACATGTGGGCATCGGGATGAGAGAATATATATATATATATTCTAATTTTTCCTTCGTTTTGTTCTATGAAGCGATCTAATCAATTTCTTCATGTTTAATTTTATTTTTCCCTTTCATAATTTTAACTCATATAGGTAGGTGGCAACCGTGGTGTACCTACTTCATATATGGCCAACCACAGTGTCCTTCGAATTAGCTCATGCAAAGCCAACTCAGGTAGCCTTTAAGCTCCTACTCATCCGCGTAATAAATGCATAGATAATTTTTTACAAGTTGCAAACAAACAACTTCATGCATGCGTGCATTTCGAAGTAGATGCAACAGCTCTTCCTTGTCTTACATTTTCTTAAAATTACAAATTCAAACACACTTTGCTTCATCAGTGAAAATCAAACTCAAAATCTTCTCCTTATTTAACACTCTGTTGTTAACAAGGAGGATGGTGGCTGTGAAACTTTTATAGGAGCTCCCCAAAAGCTGTACTAAAACTTTGGACGTATATCGGTTTAAATAATAGGTAACCTAAAAGTCTTGCAATTTTGGTGAAAAATCTTAAGGGAAAAATGATTGTGTGGCTTAAAAGTGTACTAAAGTTTCAATTTTTTTGAGTTTGTATATATGCTATAAGTCGCCGACAGCACGAGGCTAACTAAAATTTTGAGTCCTTTTTTTTAACCGTCTGATATTAAAAAAACAGAGCGTTGCCATAAAGGAAGATGTACAGGCAGTAAAAGCTTACTTGTCAACCTTCGAACCACCTAACCGACTTCCTCCTCTGTCCCATTTCACTGGACAAAGCGTGGCTCACCTTCCCCTTATATAAACACCCTCAAGTCCCACCAAACCACAACCCCAAAACCAAACTACTTATCACCCACACACTCCCTCACTCCCTCATCTTCCAGTGTTCCATATCCGTCTCTCTTTTGCTGCCTTGCACAGTCCAAAGAGAGGCTGTCATACGCTCAATTTGAGCAATTTTTGTGTTGGGTTCTTTGTTGTTTGAGCTCTAACCCTTGTCAGCCATGGCTGGTACTGGATTGTTTTCAGAGATATTGGATGGAGAGGCTTACAAGTACTACGCTGATGGAGAGTGGAAGAAATCATCTTCTGGTAAACTCGTTCCCATCATCAACCCAACTACAAGAAAGGTTCACTACAAGGTTCAAGGTGATCATCTGTCATCTTTGATTAATCATCATGTTCATGTCGTGGTTTTTAATTTTGCAGGGTTGCTCTGTTTTCACTGTTTCGTTTTACAAAATTACAAGTACCCTTTGTTTGGTTGTCACAGCTTGTACACAAGAAGAGGTCAACAAGGTTATGGAAACTGCGAAAATTGCACAGAAGTCGTGGGCAAAGACTCCACTCTGGAAGCGAGCTGAGCTTCTTCATAAAGCTGCTTCTATCCTGAAAGAGCACAAAGCTCCAATTGCGGAATCCCTTGTTAAAGAAATTGCTAAACCTGCTAAAGATGCAGTTACAGAGGTGTATAACTTGTTCTGTTTTTGCACACAAACTAAATGCGTTTCTGTTTGATTTTCCTTGAAATTGATATGGGAATCTTGGGTTTTATGAAGGTTGTGAGGTCTGGGGATTTGGTGTCTTACTGTGCTGAAGAAGGGGTTAGGATTCTGGGAGAAGGGAAGTTCTTGGTGTCTGATAGTTTTCCTGGAAATGACAGAACAAAGTACTGCCTCACTTCCAAGGTATCTTTACTTTCAATTCAACTACTTATTCTTGTTTGTTTCTCTTTTTACTGTTGAATTCATGAGTTTGTCCTGGAAACATGCATGAAAAGCTTGATTTGATGATGTAAGCATTAAGCCTATGGAAAAAAAAAAAGAAAAGGAAAGATGATGTCAGCCTAAAACAAATTTCCACCAGAAATTGTTGGTGTCTGTAACTTCCAACTGTCTGCGATAAATAATTCTCAGTAGGCCTGAGCTCAGAACTCATTAAACTAATTCTCATCATTTGAAAAGGAGCTGCTATCCGTCATGCTATATTAATATATTATCTGTTTGTGTCACGTTTCGTCTGATACTTGTGACAGATTGAAGAAGTGAGAAACTAACACACAAAGTGTCTTCTGAAACCATCTGTGGGATTTTTCTCCCTTTTGTTTCCTTCGCCAACCACCATACTTCTATTATTTGCTTTAATTCTCAGCAGTTGCAGCTACTTTTTCTCAATTTCTTTGGTCATGTTGTCATGAATTCTACAAACTGTAATTGCTATCTTTATCTACTCTCACCCTGCTAATTATCACAACGCACGTCTACCTTAACCGTCTACTCATTCAAATTGATATAATTTTGAAAAGTCTCATCATTATCCTTATTTATGATAAGTTTTATTGAATGCAACTGTATTTTGATTGCAGATTCCACTTGGTGTGGTTTTAGCCATTCCACCATTTAACTATCCTGTCAACCTTGCTGTCTCAAAAATTGCTCCTGCACTCATTGCTGGAAACTCCCTTGTGCTGAAGCCTCCAACTCAGGTACTGCCAGTCTATGGAATTACACTTCGGTCCAGCAGTTATTACTTGATCGTAGGACATTGTGTTTGAGACTGAGTAATTCGCCAATCCTTCTTGATCACACACATAACTTCTCAGTAGTAGTATGATGAAAAACCAGAAAGGTGGAAGCTGGCCTTTTTTTTCGAACTATGTAAATTCCTGCAAAAATGTATATTTAAGTACAGAACAGCATTAAAAAACTGTGTCTAAAACCCTCGATGAAAATATTGTTTCATGATCTGAAAGACTGAATCATACCCCTAAATTTCTTCTAGGGTGCTGTTTCTTGCCTTCATATGGTTCATTGCTTTCACTTGGCTGGTTTTCCCAAAGGCCTTATTAGTTGTGTCACTGGGAAAGGATCTGAGATCGGTGACTTCCTTACCATGCATCCTGGAGTGAATTGTATAAGGTAATCCCAGATTATTTTCTTTTGATGCTGCAATAGACTCCCCTTCCTTCGTCTTGATATATCATTACTTACTGATGAATCCCGGTTTCTCAGCTTCACTGGTGGTGATACTGGTATTGCAATTTCAAAAAAGGCAGGCATGATCCCTCTTCAGATGGAGTTGGGGGGTAAAGATGCCTGCATTGTGCTTGAAGATGCCGACCTAGATTTGGTGGCAGCAAACATTATAAAGGGAGGCTTTTCTTACAGGTGAAGGAAATTAATTATGTATCTTCTGCTTGTATAAGGCACCACCAGAGTAGCAATTACATAGTCTAATTCTTTCTGGTGCAATCTGTAGTACTCAACTAATGAGATTTCTTTCTGACTCGCTTGGTACTCACATTTGTAACAGTGGTCAAAGGTGTACCGCTGTTAAGGTTGTCTTGGTGATGGAATCTGTTGCTGATGCCCTTGTCGAGAAAGTGAACAAAAGGGTGGCAAAACTAACTGTTGGACCACCAGAGGAGAACTCTGATATCACTCCAGTTGTTTCAGAATCATCAGCGAATTTTATCGAAGGGTTAGTTGTGGATGCAAAACAGAAAGGAGCAACATTTTGCCAGGAGTACAAGAGAGATGGCAACCTTATCTGGCCTTTGTTATTAGATAACGTCAGGCCTGATATGAGAATTGCATGGGAAGAGCCATTTGGTCCAGTTTTGCCAGTTATTAGGATTACTTCTGTAGAAGAAGGAATCCACCATTGCAATGCCAGCAATTTTGGACTCCAGGTAACATTTCTTTCGGTCTCTCCACTTGCATACCCTGATGTCTTATGCCGTAACAAAAATGATGATTTCTTCTGCCACAGTTGAAGTATACAGTTAACCTCTCTCTCCCCAATAAAATATTGACACACACATGACATGGGTAAAATGCAGGGCTGTGTGTTCACAAAGGACATCAACAAGGCCATTTTGATTGGTGATGCAATGGAGACGGGAACGGTTCAAATAAACTCTGCACCTGCTCGTGGACCGGATCATTTTCCGTTTCAGGTGAATCTTTAAAATTCCAGAAAATTAATTAGTTTACTTTATTTGAAGGCCACCATTTCCTTCCAAGAAAATACCACCATTTCCTTACAAGAAAAGACCACCATCTTGCTGAATACTTATTATGACTGATGTATTGACAGGGTATAAAGGACAGTGGAATTGGGTCACAAGGAATCACCAACAGCATCAACATGATGACCAAGATCAAGACGACTGTGATCAACTTGCCAACACCTTCTTACAGCATGGGTTAGTGTTAATAAAGAATCGATAGTCGCAACAGCTACTAAATATGGGAGCAGATTAGTAAAATGTTGTGAGTGGAATTTTAGGCTGCAGGCTATAAGAAATGTGACTTTTTCAGCAAATGAAGTTGAGAAAGGAGAATAATGGTGCTGCATCTGCATCATGTGTTACCAGATGTTTATTTAGCACTTGCAAGAACTTAGGCTTCTCGTGTACCAATTAGCTTATGTTATTAGCCCATGAATTTGGAAGCTTTGTTAATAAGATCTGAGGGACTTGCACTACTTTTCAGTTTGATAATTAAGCATCATTACGTATCTTATCTTAGCTATAAAAATGGTGTTTTGAGTCTTGCGTGGTGCCTTGGGCCTGCCTTAAGCCTTGTCCTTAATGACAAGTCAATGCTCGTGCGTAGCTGTGTTAAGCGTTTGATTAGCTACAAAATTTATATTCTAATTCATAAACTTATCTCTGTCATTTTCACTGATACAAAACTAACTAATTTGAAATGCTATCTGGTAAGTAAATCTGGATGGAAAAGCACTTGGGCCCGTTGTGATTGGTTAATGAAATGCATGCTTGGATTAGACATAGACTTTTTGGTAATTGATTAACCAAAAGATGAAATGCATGCCTACTAACCCCCTTCCCCTCTTCCCCCCTTCCTAGGGGTGGAATATGCTCATTCATGTTCTTGTTGTTTAATTAGACATGAGACATCTAAAGACTTCAAATATTTTAAGTACAAGTTCCTCAAGTTGACTTGAATATATAAATATATTCAAGAGGTCAGAGGTGGCCATGAATGAATGCCATGAGTTGAAAACTGATCTGAAGCCTCTTTCTCACCTTCTTCCTGATCCTGGGTTAATTAGACAAGCTTCAATCCAACCAATGCTGCCTGCACTGCATTATAATAAACCATGCACAGTCAGTCTCTCCCCCAACCCCCAAAAAGAAAAAAGAAAAAAAAAAAAAAAAAAAAAGAGTGAAGAATAATGAAGATTGCATTTGAAATTTGAGATGCCAAATCGAATTCCTAATTATCTACCAGATCAAATCAAAGTTGGCTTAGAATTCCGTTTGGGGGTGATTTGAGTGATTGATAGAAGGGAGTTGGAATATAATTTAGCATATAGACATAGAGGGAAAAAAGATACATGCTTTTGCATTGTCTCAAACTTTTTGTTTTTGTTTTGCTGGAAGTATCTGTGTGACACCATGATAATTAAGTAAGGGATTAGTTAAGCCCAAAGAGCAAGTTATTTACAAGTGCTTATTATTGGGCTTGGCAGGAAGATAATGATGTTTAATGATTTGGTTTAGGGATTGGGTTGAGAGATTATGTGTGAGGTGTAAAGACAGGCTATCTCAGCTGAAGAAAAGTGGGGATGTGATTGGAGCAGGACAAGGACATATACCTACATCTTTTCTTTTGGCCTTGTGCAATTGGGATTTGTAGGACAAATTAGGAGGAGCATTCACTTACAAAACCCATTTGAAATGTCAAGTCTTTCTGTGAATCAAGTAATTCATTCTCCATTACAAAAAAAGGAACAAATAATGTCTTGTTAATTATGGTGAAGTGGGGAACAAATCATGCTTATTTATTTTTTAACCCACATAATCAATTTATTTATTGGGATTCCTTTAACAGGGCAGGGATTGAATATGCAACATACAATGAATACGGGGTCAAATTAACAACAAGAAGTAAGATGAGAGGCCACGACAATTTCAGCATATCATCAACACTAGAATCCACTGGTCGTGCTTTCAGCAAACAAAGCTTTAGCATTTTTTTAAAATTTTAGTGGTTGAAATTCCAAATCCCAATTATTTTAATAAAAAAAAAATATGTAACCATTCCATTGGGTAATCTTTCTTTCCACATTGTCATTGTTTTGAATTCTGATGTGAATCTTGAACACGTCATATTGGGATTTATACAGTTATGTTTGTGCTCATTTTTTATTGTGTGAGTGTGACCCCAAGGTATTCACTATTAAATGCATATGGAAAATGGTGCATCTTTAAGGCTTCTCATCTCTCACATTATTTGTGTTAACCACGAAGTTTTTGTTGTTGTTGTTGTTGTTATTATTAGAGAAACAGAAAAGATTTATTGATGCAAAAACCCTGAATACAAACATTAATGACATGAATGGCAAAGGTAAACCCAAACAAATGTTATTTTTTGTATTTTGTTTTTAAAAGTAGGAAAAGCAACAACAAAAAAAAAAGAGAAAACAAAGAGAAGGCTACGCGCATACGCAGCACAATTGACGAGGTGGATGTGGTAGTCTCGGATATACGTATACTAGTCGGGTCTCCCACCAGTGTCCCTGACCAAATGCCAAAGCCCAAAAAGCCAAAGGCCCTCCTCAGAAGAGACTACTAGACTTGCGAAGCGAGCCCCACCCACCCCGCACACAGACAGAGTCACGAACGATTCACAACAATCACACCCAAACAAAGACAAACAAACAACCTCAGTAGGTCTCTCTTCTACTTTTTCTATTTAATATCTCTCTCTCTCTCCCCCAACAAACGGAAGCCCAGGGTTTCTCTTTTCTTCTCAATTCTCATCATCCAAACACACCAACCCAAAATCGCCATTCCCAAATGCTTTCTCCTTTCTCTCCTCCCCCTCCAATAATTCCACCCTAAAACCCCCCTATTTTTTATTTCATCTTCCACTTCCTCTAATTTGACTTCCCAAACCGCCCCCAATCATTTATCTCTCTATCTCCATTAATCTAATCATATATATCTAATTATATATATATGCAGCCTTGCAGCAAAGAAATGCAAGATATGAACTCTCTCTTAAACTCTTCACCTTCCTCCCAACTCTCTCTCCAAGACCACCACCACCACCTTCAACTTCAACCTCAACAACAATCTCACTCTCACTCTCACTCCCATTCTCATTCAAGGCCACACCTCCATAACTCTCAATCTCAGATGCATCCCCAAATTCCTTCCCCCTCCCCCGCTCACTTCGACTCCGCTTCCCACGACGACTTCCTCGAGCAAATGCTCTCCACCCTCGGCCCCTCCTCCTGCTCCTGGGCCGACGACACGCCGCCCTCCAACTCCGACAATGTCGTCTTCACTTACGATGACTCCGCCAACCTCGCCGCCAAGTTCCGCAGCCAGCAGATCAGCGCCGGAGCCGGTGCCTCGAAATCTGCTTCCGCCTCAGCCGCTGCTGCCGCGGCCATGATGCTCCAGCACCAGCTCATGATGTCGAGATCAACGTCCGCCGACTCTGGCTTCGTTCCCATGGCCTTGTCTTTGGGCAACGGAGACTTTGACCGCTCCAACAACGACGTCGTCGAGGGTTCCTCCTCCTTTAAATCTCCCAATCCTGTGGTGAGTTTTTGTCAAACTTACTTAATTAATTATCGCCTCCCCTCTCCTCTGCTCTCGTCTCCTTCCTGTATATAATCTGAATTCGCCAATCAATACCGATGGCATAAATGTAAATTAGAAAGAAGAAAAAAATAGTGTGAACTGCTGGGGTGGCGATAATATTATATTATAATAATTTTTACAGGGAGGTGAGGGGGCTTCTTCTGTTCAAGCCCTGTTCAATGGGTTCTCTGGATCACTGCATGGGGGGGCTACTACTCAGTCTCCCAATCAGCATTTTCACCAACCTCAGGCCTGCCCTCCCGCTCTATTTTCTTCTATTTATTCAATGATTATGATCTATTGGCTTCTGTGGCAGTGATTAGTAGATTGATTTTCTCGTCAATGATACAGGGAGGCTCGCTGCAGGCACAGAACTATGGAGGTCCAGGGGCGGCGATGAACCAAGGTCCGGCGAGTGGCTCGGGTGGGGGCGGGGGTGCACCCGCACAACCCAGACCCAGAGTCAGGGCGAGGAGAGGGCAAGCCACTGACCCACACAGCATCGCTGAAAGAGTACGTTGGGTTGTTTCTTTGTCGGTTTGTTTGTAATTTCTTGTGATCTGAGTGAAACATATGGGGTGGTGCTGTTGCAGTTACGGAGAGAGAGAATCGCAGAGAGAATGAAGGCTTTGCAGGAGCTGGTTCCTAATGCCAACAAGGTAAATTAATTACTTGTCAAATGAATAGTTTAGTTATCAATATTCCTTTAATTAAATATTTGTTGAAGCTGTTGAGTTCCCATTTCCCCAGTGGGGTGGGACACCTCCGGTTCTGTAAACTGACGCTCAGTCAGATTTATACTCATTTTTCTTCCTGTGGGGAGGGAGAAGGGGAGGAGAGAGGAGGCATCACAGTAGACACGTGTCACGCATATAATAGGGAAGGGATTGCATCACAAAGTCATGTTCCAGTACACTTAGCACCTTTGTTTTCTTTTTCTTTTTTTTCTTCTTTTTTATTTTAAAAAAAAACATAATCCTTCCGTGCGTATTTGAAAACGAAGCTGAAGAAAAGAAATTAAAAAAGAGAAGAAAAAGGGAAAGTTGAGGGCGAATGGGTTAGGCATAGTTAGTTATAGTTGCATTCTTGTATAATATTGACCAAAGAAAAAAGGTAATATTATTTAATGGTGTTATATATTGTACTAGCAAGCCATACTTACTGGACCGCAACTAAATAAGTTTAGCATATTATTTAAAAAAAGATTTGAGATTCTAGGATGCAATAATGTAATGAATTTAATCTGATGTGGGTTTTGGAATGACAGACAGACAAAGCTTCAATGCTGGATGAGATCATCGATTATGTCAAATTCCTCCAGCTCCAAGTCAAGGTTTTGTTTTTTCTATTTTTTCCTTTCCTTTCTGGAGCTGAGCCTGAGTTCATTATTTCTTAATTAAAGCCAAAAGAAAGATTCCCTAGTTGACATTGCTTGCTGGATTAGATAATGATAATCAAATAAGTAAAGTATTTTTGTTATGTTTACACGACATGTAGGTTCTGAGCATGAGCAGGTTGGGCGGTGCAGCTGCTGTTGCTCCTCTTGTTGCTGATGTGTCGTCTGAGGTAAATTATCATAGCAATTGGACTGGACCCAAAGCTTAGGTGGTGGTGTTGATGAAAAAGAAGAACCAATCCACCATTCACATTTCCCTGATTTCACCTACCCAAACGAAGGAAAGTACCCATTACCCAGCCAGCCAACTGAATAACTCAAAGCCCCAAACTTTCCATCACTACAAAACGACAAAACTAAAGCAGCACGCGTGCCCGCTTTCTCAGATTCCACCTCGCTTTCTCTCTCTCTTTTGGCTTTGTATTGTATCCTTTCCCTTTCACACTCAAAAAATATTAGTTTAATTTTTTGGTCTTTGCTGTAGGGAGGCGGTGACTGTATCCAGGCCAGTGCCAATGGCGGGACCCGCGGCCGGAGTTCTAACGGCAACCAAACGGCCTCCTCATCTAACGACAACAGCATGACGGTCACGGAGCACCAAGTTGCCAAGCTCATGGAGGAAGACATGGGATCCGCCATGCAGTACCTCCAGGGCAAGGGTCTATGCCTCATGCCCATTTCCCTGGCAACCGCCATCTCCACTGCCACGTGTCACACCAGGAACCCCCTCATCCACAACAACAATAATCATGCGGTTATGGCATCCAACGGTGGCGAAGGGCCCTCCTCTCCCAGCATGTCCGTGTTGACCGTCCAGTCAGCCACGATGGGTAACGGTGGGGTCGACGGTTCCGTTAAGGACGCGACCTCCGTCTCCAAGCCCTGAATGACGAGCGACGTCGTCAAGTGTCGGCGACCCTATTGGCTTTGGTTTTTACTTTTTTTAGGCGACAAATGAACACACGTAGTGACGTGGGACTCTCCTCCAAGGCCGTCTAATCTAAAGTCTACGAAAATAAGGCCTCACGACGACACGACGCCGTATTTGCGTAGACTTTGGGTAAAGCTAACTCACACACTACCAGTACCAGATGACGATCCATCATAAATCCTTTTCTTTTGCTAAAAGAGATTTTGGGGTTTCTGTATTTTAATTTTACTTTAATATTCTGTTGTTGCTTTTTCATGGTATTTTAATTTGTTTAATATTGCAAGTTGGCTGCGAGTGCCGCTGATTGTACTACTACTACTAATGCGAGCATGTTTATCTTGAAAATCACAATCATGTTATTATGAAATGATTAGAATTTTAATAACAAGGAGGGAATTATTAAGGATAAAAAAGGTGTCTATTATCTAAATAAAAGGAGTAGCTGGCTGAGCTAAGCTTTGGTTTGGTGGTGACTTTTGCTTTTGGGTTTTGTTAAAGTTTGTTTTGTGGCTTGGTTTTGTCCATGTGCTTTGGACTTGGAGTATGACAGTATACTAGTATTGCAACGTGGATTATATTTTTGGTCAACTGAGTGTCTTTATTATAGTTTTCGACAACGCCCTAAGTATTATTATTATTATTATTATTAAAGAAAAAAGGCCGCGGGTGATTTGATGAATTGTCACTTGACTTGGTAAAGACCAAAGACTTGTGGTAGGAAAAAATGACAACGCAATGCCAAATTTTGTTTGTTTGTTTGTTTATTATAGGTAGCTCAGAAAGAAGAAACCAAACCATCCGTGAACTCAAATTTTGTTTTGTTTAAGCGTTTGTTGGTCATAAACATAATTAAAAAAGAGTCAAGTTAGTAGTCTCTTGGATGTTAGGTTCAAGTTGAAGCAAGCAATATGCGAATATAACCTACCTTTTGTTATGTTTCCCTTAAAAGTGAATAATCATTCTTTGCAGCATAAGTTGGGTCAAATGGAATGGAACACATACGTACATATTTGGTTACCCTAAATCGCTCCGTCCATGAAGGTTAGGCAACCTACTAACTTAGACTCAGATTTTAACCCAAACCAATGCTTGCTTAATCATGTTATTCAAAATCACTAATCACCTCTCGCAGAGAGAGAGGGTCCTTAAATGTGCTTACGTATAATTAGTTAAAAATGTATACAAAAACTAAGAGTGACTTTTCTTTTGAACAATAATATCTTCTTTGACAAGTATATGATAAAATGAAAATAATTCAGGAGATTATCATCCGGTATAGATGATCCCACACGAGTGCTAGGCTAACTTTCTGTGCGCTGATGATTCAAAGCGTGCGAATAACACGACGCCGTATTGCCATTGTTGTCGTCTGGGTGGAGCCTATGTTTATCCAGCTCCAACCATGTTACAACTCATAATCTCAAATTAAAATGTCATTGTGAAGTTTTATTTTTAACTTTTTTGTTCTCATTAAATAATCATAATAATAGTAATGAACTAAAAAAGAAAAAACCGTCCACATCTCTGATATCGTTTTCTATATATTTATCCCCTGAAAAAAATAAAAATAAAAAAGGCCACTCACATGAATAGATTTAAATCGACCTTGGAAACATAGCAAGCCAGTGAATTTTATTCGCTTTTAATCTACGTCAGTTGTAACAGACTTGTAGTTTAATTGGTTAAGATAATATCGGTTGAATCGAAAAGAAAGAAATCCATGAGCAGCATCAAGTTCGAATCCCTTAGAGATATTGATTCATATGATAATGAGAGAGACAAGTGATTTGAAGGTTTGATCTTCTTCCGAGATCTCCTCAAATATGAAATTGAATGATGCACATGGATCATGGATTAAGAGACATGCAATCCACTACTTAATGTCACTTGATCATTCACACATTGACCCTCCAATACTAAATACTATTATTATTTTATTCCTGCCCATAACTCTATCCACTAAAACTAAGCCAGTCAAAGAGATTGCAATATATTTTTTTGAGAGTGCTGGTTCAGACTTGACTGACAACAACATAGGGGTGTTCATTAATTAAAATAAAGCTGTATGCAAATCAGAAAGAAATGACATTGAAAATTGTTGTTGCATTACTTGCACAAGTTTTAGTGGTTCCTTTTCAAGACTAACTCAAACTCTTTCCCTTTCTCTGTACCTTCCTCCTGTCTCACGATACAAGCTTCATTTCATGTTTCCACAGAACGGTCTAATTGGTTTGGTTATGCGGTTGATAGTCGTTAATATGAGTTGTGGGTTCTTCTTCCTTTATAGCTAGCTGGTTTTCTAATGTGATCCCTAGAGAAAAAGGGGGTAAAATTACCCAGCATTCAAGTTAAACTGGGTTTGAATCCATCGTGCAGTAAATTTCTCTTCAGCTGTCAGCTCCTATTCGGTTGTCTTCTTCATCATCACACTAAGTTTTAGGGTACATTCTGAGAAAATGCCATAACATACAATGGACAGCTAATTCACAGTGTGAAGGTCAGTTCAGTGGATTGTGAAAAATGGTGCCTCAGCCTCACAGTGTGAACTCATATGAGAACTTCCATAACAAAGTTTAACGTAAATAAGCTTCAGATTTGGCAGGAGAAAACAGAAATTTTTGTCCTCTCAACTGGTCATATCTAATTTTGTTTTGTTTTTTTCGAAAAGAGACGAAATTTTATTGCAAAGAAGAAAACAAAGGGTACAGCAAAAACAAGTGGCCAAGGAGGCCACACAAAACAGCTAGGTGGATAAGTTGAAAATTTATCCCACTAAACTAAGAGGAGGTTGAGGCCCAGAGGGATGCCCAGTATCTGATTCTGTCCCGGAACTGAGCACTATCGTTCTAATTTATTCTTTTCGTCCAAAAAAAAATCGTTCTAATTTATTCTCGAAAGTTCTTCTATTTCTCTCTCCCCAGACAACCCAAAACACTGCCATGATCGCGCAGTACCCCAACACCACCCCCTTCCTCTTTCCTCCAAAAAAGTTCAAAAGAGCTCCCAGCATCTCACTATCAATATCAAAAGCTAATACCCTCCTCAACTCTTTCAACTATATCTGTAGAGCATCTATACACGTCACAACACCTGATTATGAGCTATCTATCTCAATTCTTCAGTATGCAAACCAAAATATACATGTCCACAAGACAAACGCCAAGCAATTTTATCTAGCAACGAAGGTAGCTGGATAAGAGATCATTTTCCACCTTAGCTTGTTTCGATCATTTGGAATAGTCGAACAATTTTACAGAGAGTCTACTTCGAAAGCATATACCAAGGAGAAAACAATTTCACAAAGATGCAAACGGTCTTATAGGCTACAGCAACACATATATGAACCAACTCCACAAAGCTTTACCACCAGGTCCATGACTAGCTTGGAATCAGAACAATGGCATTGGCAACACTTCATTCTTGCAATTGCCTAGATGTCTCAGGTGCGTCAAGACCATCAAACTTATGAAGAATAGGAGATATATAACAACTAGCGTGAGCATTCAGATTAATACAATCAAATTTTACCAGAAACATCTTCTTATTCAAGCAAGCATAAATACACACCAAAAGACTCACAACTTTCTAACATTGTACCACCTCTGCAAGCCTTAAAACCATTATAGATCTCTCCCGCTGACTAATGAAGCACTCAGTAACTCACCAGGATGATTCCTTCTGTCTTCAGGGGCCAAGTCAAGCCTTATACCCCTGCCAAAATCGATAAAGGTTCCATTCACTTCGATTATTTTTTACAAGAGTTTCTCGTAAATCCGTTTTTCTAAGTTTTAATGTTAAAAGCAATCCTACTCCCACCCAAGTATTCCTAGTATAGTTATAACATGACAGCAAGGAGTCAAAATTAATGCATAGAATCATAGCAGTATTGTGATATAACAAAAGTGTAGTAATCTTAAAGCATCGACATTCCATCCATGAAAATAAGATCAGAAAGTGATACTACAGTTTTTCTTTATATGAAATCTTTAACCATCAGAAGTAAGCTTTAGGCAATTAATTCTATATCTCGCTATTGCTGAAGCCTGTACAACTACAAATCACCAAAGCTAATACGAGCAACAACATTTTAAGCTAACCCATCAAAACCAAAAGTTTAACTACTGGTGGTAGGCTTGAAAGTGTAAGGCTGTGGAAGTGACAACGGACCTCTTCTCGAATCTTTATCATCCAAAAGCCTCTTCAGACTCTTGTTCTTGCAGTAGAGAGCATCAAAATGCTTAACCTACACCATCGAACACCCCCGCGATTAGAAACAAACAAATAAATAAACCCAAGAAACTAAAACTAAAACTACATTCATTATGGTCCAAGAAACCCAAAAAGGTAAAATGGAGATTGAGACTTGAGAATGAGGATTTTACCCAAGAAGCACGGCAGTGATTGACAAACTCCTCCCTCGAATGTTTGCACTCAGCTGGGTACAACAGCCCCTTGGACGCGATTTCAGTCTGTTTTTTGTCCGATTCTTTCTCCAAACACGCATAGAAAGCGTCTCGAGCCTTTTCAAATACACACAATTGCAGATTATACCCCCAATTTCAATCCAAAGCATGCACATTTACATTTACAAAACAATAACGGATAGAGAGAATAAAATAGGACCTTATGGCATGCTTGTCTGGAACTAGAGAGTACGTCAGTGTGAATCTCATCCGGGTTTCGTGCCGCGTAAGCTTCCGTGGCCATGGCTTCGATTCGAATTCGAAAGCAAGGAAAACAAACCTCTGCTTTTATTGAGTTGCTGTGAAATTGGTGACTGCAATGCAACAAACGGAGTGTGAAAGGGTAGTTTGCGTTTGGGTTTGGGTTTGGGTTTGTATGTACGAACAAGACTGAATGGGGTTGGTCCAGTCCAACCCATCAAGTGGGCCTCTCTTATTTTTGTATATAAGCCTGATTGATTGTAAATTATTAAAATTCAACTGTATGGGGATAACATTTTTTGCAATTTTCAAGGAATAATGCAATGATATGTAAGATAACTTTTTCACGTATTATTGTGTTATTAGTTGGGAATAGAAAAAATAGTATTATCCGCATTATATGTAAGCTTTTTCACAAAAGTAGGGGTTGGTTTTTTGAAGTTAGTACATTCAAAAAAAAAAATCATAAAAAAAAATATTTTCCAATTTCGTTCCAAAGAATTTTGGAATTTCAACATCTATTTTGATTTGGAAAACTTGGAATTTTCAAAAATTACATATTTTTGAATTTTTTTGGAAATTGTTAAAAAAATAGTTGAACATTTAAAACATATCCAATGGTTTGAAAGGTTAAAATTGGCTATACATTGAAAAATCATATGAAAAAACTCAAACAATTATTTATCAAAACTTTTGAATGTCGGAATTGATTTAGACTCGCTAAAATCAGAAAATTCTAAATTGGAATTTCCAATTCAACTTGCACCCATAGTCATAAGGGATGTGACTTTAGATGTTAATGTATGAAACGCACAACATATCCAACTGTAAATCCTTATGGTATGTCTACTTATTATTAGAAAAATGGAAGTCGTGAATTCGTGAAACTTAGTAATTACGGAATAAGAAATTAGAATCACATCAACTACTCATTCTAATTGATATGATTCCACATTTTGAGGATATTTGATTACACATTTTAACATGGAACTCTATAATATTTTTTTTATTACTTATGTATAAGTCAATGCATGAAAAGTAAGAAATTGAAATCATTCAAATACCCATCATGATCCATGTGTTAGTATATACAGAATAAGAAAAAAATGTAATTATTTTGATAGCCACGCCATAATTTATCCGTAAAAGAAAATTTACATATAAACCAGAAAGATAAACAAACAGAAATTTGAGGGGAAAGAAAAGAAAGAAAAAGGGAAAGCAGATGAATGAAAAATGTAAAGATGGTAAATTGGGTTTAGCTAGGAAAGCAGTGGAAATGGATTTCTGACCTCTAACTCTTGTTGGTCGCCGTGCGTTAGTATTAATTTGGAATTGGTACTAGATCCTCCATCATCTGTCTTTCTCTGTCTCTTTCTGTCTCCATCTCTATCTCTATCTCTATCTCTGTCTCTATTTCTCTAGAGACTCTCCTCCTACATATATATATATGGCTGTCCATCTAATCTACACATGGTATAATGTGATATAAAATGTGGTATACATATCAGAAATGTAGTAAAAGTACAATTATTCTTTGTATTATATGTGGTATACATATCAGAAATGTAGTAAAAGTACAATTATTCTTTGTATTATTTAATATTATTACCAGTGCGGTCACTTTCCTCCTTTCTTTTGCCTTTTTGTGCTGGCAAAAGCACAGTCGTTGGTACACCATACACACCTGCCAAAGACCGTATAAAGATCATAAGACCTTCGACCAAAGAAAAAAAGATCATAAGATCGGCCATGAAAGAGCCCTCCTGCCTAAGAAGAAGCTATGTAGCAGAGAGAGGGAGAGAGAGCAGGAAGAGGTGATGAGACAGTAGAATGACTGACAGAAGAGAGTGAGCACACTCAGGCAATTGTATAAAGCTATACTTTTGCGTGCTGCGTGCTCACTTCTCTTTCTGTCAGCCCTCCATTTTCATTCATTTTTTTCTTCTCTTCTCTGCGTCCATCTTCTTGCTCCATCCTCTCTCTCTCTATCTCGCCCATCTTATTCCCCTTCCACCTTCTTCCAGGTCTACTCCTTCTTTCTTTCTTTCTTTCAAGAAGATAAGAGAATCGAATTTCATTTAATTTATATGTATTATGCCTCTCTCTTCGTCTGTCTGCTTTTTATTTAGATTTATTTTTCATTCATTTTCCCAGGCAAAGAGCCCCTCCTTCGTACCCTTGAATCAATTTAGGTACCCCTTTAATCTTTTGCAAGATGATATGTAAAGGGACTACCATACAAAAAGCGACAATAATGAAAGGAAAGGAAACTCACACACACCTACATATGTTTTTTTTTTCTTTCTTTTTTATTATTTTTGAGGAATAAAAAAAGAATATATTTTTGGAAATATAAATATATTTTCATGTTTTACAATAGATAACACAGTAACAATATCATGAGACATCCAGACCGTATTTTTCTTTTGTTTCCCTCTCACATTATAATAATAAATATATTTAATCCTAATAATTATCTTATGTACCATTATCATGATTATTATGATAAGATGTAATGATGGAGTTTGAAATTAGCGTGACTTTTGATTGTCCTTTGCTAATCAAACTTCAAACTAATGAACTAATTCCTCCTCCCTATCCACTCTATCTACTACTGTTCACATTTTAACGGAAACCCAGGTTCATTGTTCATTGTTCATGCCTCACTCACGTATTATGAATAATATCAAAAATCAAAACCCTTCCTCTTCTTCTTTCTTATTCTTCTTCCCCCCCACTGTCTCTTTAGACGCAGGAAATAGGCATAAAATCTCCCATGACTGTAGGATTAGGCACTTAAGGTATGCAATGCAACCCTATATATAATATATGTCTGATAATTTTTTTATTGAATTTTATCTTTTGTTTTAAATACAAAAATTGATAAATGTCAGGGCATATTTCGCCGTGATTTTCTTTTCCATCTGTGCCTTCTGAAACCTGGAGAGAAACCATTATCTACGACTTCAAAAGGGTACTTTCTCAAAAACCCAGACCATAAAATTCTTTCGTATATATATTTATGGTAATTTTTGCCGATTTGATTTTCTTTTTCGGGTCTAATAATTTCTTTAATGTATATTTATGGCGATTTTTGTTGTTGTGTATATTTCGGGTTTTCGTCGTCTCTCAAAGCGGCGGTGGAAGCTCGGTTTCAAAAGAGGAAACATAAACCCTTGTGGTTCACTCATCAGCGCGGTGCCAAAAATGGAGAGAATTCATTGTTTCCCCATCTGGCCAGATCTCAACTTTTTTTGTGTCATTAATGACACTTTCAAAGTTGAAGAAATTTCCTTATTCAGGTCACTTCTTTATTCAATTACCAGATTTTCCTGGATTCCGATTTTATTGCCTTTTTTCGTAAGATCTTTGCTTCGGTAACAAGGTGAATATTTAGGGTTTCAGTTATATAAGCTGGCCCAAATAGAGTTTTTGATTCTTCTTTACACTACTCCTATACATATATGTTGTTGGTTTTAATTTTTTTACTTTGATAGGAAGTACTTATTGTTGTTTTGGCTTCAAGGGCAACAGATTATTTGCTGCTTCCATTTATTTGCAGCAGGTTAATCAACAAGGTAACGGTCGTAATCTCCTTAATATTCATGATACTCTCTCAGTTTATTGATTTATTTTCTATCACTGTTGCCTTCTGTTTTTATGGCTTCGTTTAATGCTCTTCTTTTAAGTTTTTTGGTTGTAAATCCCTTTTTCTTTTTCTTTTTCTTTTTGGTTTTGGGGGGATGGGGTGGAGAAATTTTCCTTCAGTTTGCAGCACGGCCTGGTTACTAGTAGATGATGATGATCTCTCTTTTTTTCTTCTAGTTTTTCAATTTGTATTATTATCGGAACATGAGAAGTTGATTTGGTAGTGCACTTTGAGTCATTGAAGAAGGTTTCAGAAATTGATTACGGATTAGTAAGTATGACATGCCTTTTTCTCGGCTTGTTATGAAGGAACATTAACCATATCTTCTTTACCATTATATACTTGTTTCTACTCAATAGTATTCTACATAAAATAAATTTGCAGGTACTTTTTTTATATCTTTAAACTAATAATGTATTTAAGATGAAAGTCACAAGATCTGCTAATCTGTTTCAGAAATTGAATGATGAGATGCTCATTCAATACGTGATCTTGCTGATGCAATACAAGCATGAAGAAAATAGAAAGGCTTTAATTTTTGTAACAAATAAAAATGATAAGAGTTTCGTTTTAGTTATTCTCTCTTTTGGGTTTTAGGTTGGCTGCGTTCGAGGGATGCTTTCCATGTATGTGTGTTTCGTATCACAATATTGGTCTTACTTCATATGAGTTTTATGTCTTTGGAGTGGTCGTGGTCGTGGTCGATTTCACCTTTCCTCAAGGCCTATCTTAGGTTTGGGACCCACCAAAATCCCTTAAGTTTACCTTGGCATAAAGACAATTTTTGGAACAACTGGTACTCTTTCAATTGGCCTTGATTGGTGATAACTAAATGGTGGTCTGATATATATTTTTGGGTTTTATGAGGATGAGGAGAGTTGAGAAATTAGGAAGAGAATGGGATACATGGATTATAACCCTGAAAAGTTTAAAATAGTGTATAACCCTAATCACAATAGAATGCTAGTTGATTGGTCTTGAATTTGGAAAAGTAGTGCATCAGTATCATTGTTTAACTTTTGACTTAGCATGCTAAACTGTTCGTTATATCATGCATCTTAGCATCTGCGTGACCTTATCTTCCGTACAGTTGTAGTAGATATTTCCATCTTACCATCTGAATAATAATTGGCTGGCTTGCGAAGACATTTTTTTATATCCTGTTATATATGTATATTAGTTGATATTCTTCATGTTGTAGAATATATACTTTTATTTTAATTATTTATTTATCTTGATTTGGTTGAATTACATAAAGTTCCTATTTGACTGCAGAAGCATATTATGGAAGAGGGCATGTCAAGCGCTGTTTCAAACAGTGGGATGAAAATGAATACTGTAGGAGGAGTATCAGATTCAAGCCTGGCTGCTAATGACTCAACAGATGGTGCTTGTAAGCGTGTGTCTAAGAAGTTCAAAGGAGTTGTTGAGCAGCCAAACGGGAATTGGGGCGCCCAAATATATGCCAATCACGAAAGGGTTTGGCTTGGCACTTTCAATTCTGAGATTGATGCAGCCATGGGTTATGACAGTGCTGCACTCAAGCTTAGGGGTAGAGACTGCCATCGCAACTTTCCGTGGACAGAAACCACCTTTGAAGAGCAGCACTTTCAGAATCAGTACGCCACAGAAGTTGTGCTCATCATGATCAAGGATGGTTCCTACCAGACCAAGTTCTCGGAATTTCGAAGAAGCCGGTCTGGAATTGAGAGTGTGGGGGCTGATGTTCAATTTGGCAGCTTAGCTAGGGTACAAAGCAGCAAAGGAAAGGGAGAGCTGTTGGAAGACTTTCTTTTCCAAAAAGAGCTGACGCCAAGCGATGTGGGCAAGCTCAATAGACTTGTGATACCAAGTAAGTATGCGTGTACCTACTTTCCCACTGTTTCTGAAGCCATAAGAGGAAAGGTGGAGAGTTGCTCCAGCCAGCTGACGTTTTATGATAGGATGATGAGGTCATGGACATTCCGGTTCTGTTTTTGGAAGAGCAGCAAGAGTTTTGTATTCACCAAGGGTTGGAGTAGGTTTGTTAGGACACACGATTTGCGGGCCAAAGACACTATCAGATTCTTGCAATGCCAGTACAAGCAATCAGGGGACGGTAATTATAAGGAGCAGCCTCACTCATTCTGCATGATTCAAGTTAAAAAGGATGGTGGTCGAAACAATGATGTGAGCTGTTTGGTTGAGAATAATGCTAATAGTTACCAATATGATGGTGTTAGGAATGATGGAGGCATGATGGATTTGGATTATAAGTTTAAAGTTGAAACTGTAAGCCCAAATATTCATGAAGATGAAGATGGAATCCTCCTGGCAGATCAGAAGAAATGTTTCAGGCTCTTTGGAGTGGAAATCAGTGATGTCGATGTGCTTTCTTCGCATTCGATCATAGTATAGTTCACCCTTCAAATGGTTCAGAAGTTTTTGTTTGAGCTTTTGCAGGGAATAGGGTTAAGCAGGTTCTCATCTGGTATACTAAATGCATCCTTTGAAATTTAAGGATGTGGGATCAAGCTAACTGATCAATTATTAATTGATATTGATGTCATGGAACTTTAAATTTTTACCATAACATTATGCATGCATATGTTCGCATCTGTCAGTCTGTCTGATATTTTTTTGGAAGGATGGATGATGATTGCCTGCGGCTAGCTAGGGCTGAGTTACGGTAATTTTTGAGCCGTCTTTGGTGCCCTTTGTACAGGTTCAGTTGTGTTGTGTTGGCGTTCTTTTTCGTTCTGATTCTGAAAGAAAACGACTTTGTATTTCAGGCATGTGTATTAATTTGAATTGGATGCAGTTGCTGTTTCGTTCGTTCGTATGCCTTGCGGCTCTCTTAGATATTGTGAGTTGCAAGTAGGTTTTGCAAGCAAAGAGTGAAACATGGCCCTAACAATAGCTTGTTTAGATGTGATTCTAGATAGGCCAGAATCACTTACGGGTAGAATCATTTTTTATGTGATTCTCCGTATAATCATTTGAAGTGATTTTGAGCAAAAGCACTTCAAAAAATCACTTAAAATCGCTGAAAATGATTATTTGAAAAAGTAATTCTCTATAGAAGTGATTTTTAGCATATTCAGAATCACTCCCAAACGAGCTCAAATCATGTCGTTTTGTTTTGTTGTTTTCTTTCTTTAATAGCCATTTGGGTTGGGTTTAGCTTATGAAATTCATGAGAAGTTATTTTTAAACCCAATCTGCATCATCTAGATTCTGGATATTGGAGCACGTTGGGTTTAGCCTATGAAATTCATGAGAAGTTATTTTTAAACCCAATCTGCATCATCTAGATTCTGGATATTGGAGCACAATAACCAAGAGTTAATGTTGGATTTTAATCCTCAATGAATTGGAACTTGATCCTTGATTAGTACATTCGAAATATCAGGGGTTTAGCATAAAAATAAAAAATAAAAAATATATGAGGGGTTTAGTAGCTCCACGTGGAATGTGGCAAAATCAACTATACGCAAGTAAATGCTAGCTACAAAACGTTGTCCATCACATCACACTTTAAAGTTGTGGGTCAGTGGTGGAAGATGAAGAGATAATAATCGTGGGTAAAATGACATGCGTACAAGTGGTATTATGCTAGTGATAATTCTTGAGGTGGAATTAATGGGGTTAATTGCGTTACAAATTATAATGTATTGAACCCAACGGAAATGGATTTTGGAATGTGGGGGGGGGGGGGGGGGCAACAGTGTGTTTGGAACCACTTCATAACAAAACACTTATAAACACGAACTCTACATAGATAAATAAGTTTAAAATATACTATGGAATTCAATAATGACGGAAATTTACGTCATAAAATTTGTAAAGTTCATTGTTTAAAAAGTGGTAGGTGATAACGATGGAGATGAAGAAGGTGAATGTCATCATGTGCGATGTTGATGGTGTGGTAAGGTGGTGGCAAAGGGTTGGTTGTGGTGGAGGCGGCGATGGTGGGAGGGTACAATGGTGGTGGTGGTGATCATGGCAAAGTTGAGGTCGAAGTGGTTATGACGGATGGTGGTTGGGTTGTAATTTAAACAATAATTTGACTATAGCTAGTTTACATGTCTAGAAAAGAAAACTAAGTTATAGCAACAAAATTAACAATATAAAGTGCAAGCTTTTAGGTTATATTTCATGTCGTGTGTATTTGTGTTTTCACAACGTTCTTTTCCTTCTCCAGCAAACAAAAAAGGAAAAGAAAAAACCTTTTTTTTTAACTCTCTCTTTCAGATAAACTACTACAAAAACTCCATATAAACCACGAATACACCATATCATATATATGTCAAGTAGAGTTATCGTGACTAGTGATTAGGTAAATAGTAATTTATGGGAATGCAATGCATATATGGCTATATATATGTGGATACAGTAGCATCTAGGGGTGGGCATCAATCCCTTGAACCTGATGAAACCGGCCGAACCAAATTATAATTACCGGTTTGGTTTTCAAACCGTTTGACTTTTTCTTAGTTAAAATCAAACCAAATCGGACCGTATATAGTTTGGTTTGGTTTGGTTTTGAGCATTTGTAAACTGACTTAAACCAAACCGGACCGTTTATGTGTATATTTATTTTATTTTATTTTATTTTATATATGTAATATTCTAATTAGTTAATAACTATATATGAATATTTGAATTGAGCTATATTAGTTAGTGAAATATGAAGTTTTATGACCTTTTGAACTTTAGAACGGTTTCGTACTCTAGAAGATGATTTATGTAAGAAGTAAGTTGTGAATTTGTTGGTTATAATTGGGCTAATAATGTTGAAAAAATGCAAAAATAAATAGAATTGGGCTTAGGCCCAAACCGGACCAAATCAAACCGTCTTAAATTAGTTTGGATTGATTGGTTTCCCTTATAATTTTTATCCAAACCAAACCAAATCAAACCGTTATATTTTAATTGATTCGGCCGTGATTTTGACGTGACACCGATTCAATCCGGACCGTACCCACCCCTAGTAGCATCTGTATTATGCAAAGATGATATGATGACATGACATGATGAAAGTGGGAGGGAGATTTTTAATCCACGTCTGTATCATGTCTCCCCTCGTCTGACGCAATCCCATTTGCATTTTGCAGGATTTGCTTTCCCTTAGCTACCTCACATCAACATGGAGAACAGACCCCACAAAAAATATTGGTCAAATACCAATTACTCTCTGGCATTGGCAAACGCTCGTTTTTCGTTTTCAGCTCTTCTAAGACACGACTGGCTTTTTTAACCTATTGACACGATCACAATAAGTTAAGTTAGCTGGTGAAAATTCTCCCAGGCAAAACTACACTTCTCTCAATATCAATTATATTAAAAAAGAAGTTGACAGATCAAATAAATTTGGATACAAATATAGGCAGTCATACATATTCATAATTCTAATTATAGTGAAAAGATGGGCTCTCTGAAATTGCAAGTCAACAAGGATAAGCTCAACCACATAAACAAACCGAAGGATTGTTTACCTCACTGGGGGAGTAAACAGTGACTTGCTTCGCCGAGAGAGCAAGATTTTGGGGTCGAGATTAAGTCGGAATAAGCATCGCCCAAGCCACCAAGGATCGCCTTTTCCACCGCCCTTTATTGTCGGAATGCGGCCGAGACTCACCTTTTCCACCGCTCGTATTGACCAATCACAACTAAAAGTCTGCCAGGAAAGCCACATAGCTAATTGGACGCATGTCAGAGCATGACCAGGATTTTTTCGGCCAAGAGGGATGCGAGGTCTATAAATGGAAACAAAATCGAAGCAATAAGGGTTCAACACCAATCAAACAAAACCAAGCCCAACGGTTGCTCAAATGCACCATTTTATCTTTTTATCATGTAATTCCTAGTTTTCAATGCTTTTCTTAAGGATTTAGGATAACTCTTGTTAGAAAAATCTCAAAAATCGTTATGAGTTCGTGGGCAATCTCCACTTCGATCGTTCATTTTCTATATCAACAAGTTTTTCTTTGTTTTCAAAGTTAACTCTTTGCACCATCCCATCCATCCAGGTTACTCCAAATATCTGCGTTTCTTGAAATCTGAACTTAATGAGCTGCAGAGTCCAATGCCACCACCTAGCTATCGAGCTCGGTGACATTACATGTTCATTCTAAAGGCCTTGCGGTCAAGGCCTAGAACCTTACGACCAAGAATATAGTCCTATGTCGGCCATAGTGGCTCGAAAAGAAGATCAATAGCGCATCCATCACTCATTCGTATCCACGACCAAGTCTGACCATGGTACTTGCACGCCGCGCACAAGTATGGGTTACCAAATCCGCTCAGCCTACTCCATTATTTTATTATTAAGTAATGGTGAAAATTCACTTTTGTTTGTCACTTCAACCACTTTTAATCATGTAGTTTCAATTTGTCAATTTTGCCATCATAGTTTTGATATTTGTAGCAATTCAAGGACATGTTAATTTCTTGTCAATTTCTTTAATGATGCAAGGGCAATTTTGTCAACCAAAAACCCTTGAGCCTAAAAGCTTGTCTGAAATTCTCACTATTTCATATTAGGACTCGTAATTTAACCACTAATCCCAATTTTTGAAGAACCCTAAACCCAAATGACCAATTTCAAGCTCTAATATAAAATTAGGGGAGTTTCAGACGAGCTTTTATGCTCAGTGATTTTGGGTTGAAGAAATTGCTCTTTGCACCGTCAAATAAATTGATAAGAATACTAACTTGTCATTGAATTGCTACAAATACGAAACTACATAGTCAAAATTGACGAAATTGAAACTTATAGAGTCAAATGTAGTTGAAGTGCCAAACTACAGAGATCAAAAATGACTTTTAGCCTTGTAATTGACACGTGATCGAAAAGATTTTTAGATCAACAAGATCATTATTTAAGAATACTATAGATAACATTTTTATTTAAAAGAAGATAAAGATTACATAATCTATAACTTGGAAATAAACGGCAAAAAATCACTTTTGTTCTGTCACTGTGGTTTGTCACTTTTACCATTAAAGTGCATTTAGTTTCAATCATCAAACTACTGCTAGCAAGTCTTGTTACTTGCCATTGATTTACCAAAGGCAGTACAATTCGATACGTCACCCACCATCTCTAACCTCTCTCTCCCTCCCTCCTTCTTCTTCTCCTCCAACATGTCATCTGGGAGAATTGAACTGTGTGTTGGAGGGTCGGGTTTAGGAATTGAATTACTGTGGATATATATGCATAATTACTAATGGTACTTAGTCGTCGGAGGATTGGATGGATATATAATGAGACGAGGATCTGAGAAAAATTGCTCCATCAACTCTCCCACCAAACAAACAGGTCTTGTCAAAAAAGCTTTTAAAAAACCCAGAACAAACATACATCTGTCTTCTCTTCTTTCCTTCATTTATCACCTTCGATCTGTCCCTCATCTCCCTCATCCCCTCCTCTCCACCGTCAATTATATTGATTTGTTTATTTGTTAATCAATTTATTTATGCTCTCATCTCATCTCTTTTATTAATATATGCTGTTACACCATCAAATACGATCCATGAAAGGCCCTGCAGGTGGTGTGTGTGTGTGTGTGTTCGCGCTGAGCTCATCGTACCTGCAAACCCGCTACCTAGTGCAAGTGCGTGCAACCAACAACAAAAAAATTAATGAGTGAGCTAGGCTGCTGCTAGCTAGGAAGGAACAAATTGTTAAAACAAAAGATAACTTGGCTCTCTACTTTAAAAGGAGTTACTTCTTCTTATAGAAAAATCGCAGATGCATACTTTTTGTTTAATTTTGACAGAACATGTAAAAAGGGTTAACTATTTATGCGGGGTTAGGTCGATATATAAAAGAAACCCTAGATCTGGTTCATTCAATCAAGGGATTTGAAATGTTGGTATGTGGTTTACATGTATAGTTTGCGAAGAAAATTAAGTGAAGGGGTGGGGGTGTATGTAATATGTATGGATGTGAATGTGAGCGGATAGCTAGGTTTCAGATCTGACTCTCTCTCTCTCTCTCTCTCTCTCTCTCTCTCTGGGTGTGTGTGTGTGTGGATGTGGAATATAGTAAAGTAAAATAGGGGAAGCTCAAGCTTGAAGCTACTGACAGAAGAGAGTGAGCACACAAACGCAGGCAATTGTATAAAAGCATATACCTTGGTGCGGTGCGTGCTCACTTCTCTCTCTGTCAGCTGCTCTGCTGCTGCCGCCCTTGCCCTTCCATTCTTTTATCTCACTTAAATTCACAGAGAAGGGCACTGTCCACAGATGCTTTCTCATCAGCGGCCCAGGAAAAAGTAAGGAAAGTAAAGCCAGGGGCCAGGGCCCCCTCTTCTCTTTCAATTCTCCTTCTTCCAGGTGTCTTTCTCTCCAGAACATTCATTTATGCCGGCTTCCATATGGCACACACGTCCATCACACACCTCTCTCTGTCCATTTACTCAATTTTTATTTATTTATTATAAATATTTTCTTTTTCCATCCTAGCTGACCTGATAAATGGATCATAGATAGATTCTATATACATGACACATTTCTTGCAGGATTTAGTACATGGATCATCATATCTCCTCTATCGTCTTTTATGTGGATATATGTTCTTCTCATCTCTTTCTCACTCTCACAGGCGTCTTTCTGTTTGTAATTCAAGCTCACTGGATGGATCTACGTGGCTCCTGGAGTTCACAACCAAATGTAATTTTTTGCTATTTTATTTATATGTAATTTTTGCTACCCGTGCACAACTAGATCTTCATCCATCCCTTTATGTTCCCTCTTCCCTCTCCCTGTTACATGTAATTTGATTTTTCTTTTCTTTTATGTATATGATTTTTATTTTTATTTTATAATGATGATTAGTATTAAATCATTTCAACATATGTTATTGAAATTATTTAATAGTAATAGTTATTAATTATTAGTTATTCTAAGTTGTGACTGGAGTTTGAAAGCGTGACTTTTGATGGTCCTTGCTAGATCTTCTTGAGCAGTTGAAGAGGACGAGTTGGGTTTTGAACATTCAATCAAGGTACGCCTTCCTTCGTATCTACTACCTCACTACTGTTCACATTATAACGGAACGTTTTATCTTTCTTCTTCTTCTTCCATGCGAGCAGCCTTTGTCTATGCACTCATGTCATATAAAACTTTTTTTTAATGTTAAAATCCAATATTGCATCTGTTTTTTTTTTGTTTTTTTTATTATGCATTTCTGGAATCATCCATCCACGAAAACTACCAGTGGGTACTTTTTATTTTATTTTATTGTGTGGAGAAATACCAGTGGAGTGGGTACTTTCTTCCAAATAGAACCAAACTAGATTTTACTCATATTAATTTCTGATGATTTTTTATTTTCCTTTTTGTTGATTTCATACCCATATGGGCCATATGTCCATTTTTCGCTCTTGTTCCCAAATCGGATACATAAACCCTACCGTCAGTCCTCAAGGAACTGCTAAATATGGAATACATCTCATTCTTTCCTCATATGGCCAGATCTCAGCTTTTCTTGTGTCAGAAATTACATTTTCGAAGATGGGATGAATTTCCTTATACAGGTCAGTTTATTTTCCTAATTTCTCATTTATTTCCCTTTCTCCGAAGATCTTTCCTTCGGTACCAACGAAGGTGAATGAAATGAGTAGGGCTTCAGTTTTTTTTTACAGGAAGAATAGGGTTTCAGTTGTCTAAACTCAAATTAGGTTTTTATTTGTTCTTACGGTATTGATTATGTTTTGAAATTATATTTGACAGGATGTATTTTTTTTTAGGGTTGTTTTGGCCTCAGGAGCAGCAGATTTATGCTTCCATTCATTTGCAGAACGTTAATCATCAAGGTAAACACTTGTAATCTCCTTAGTATTCATGATACTTTAGTTTATTGATCTATTTTCTATCACTTTTTTTTTTTCTTCTATTTTCATATATGTGGGTTTGTAATCTCTAAATTTGATTTTAAATCCTTTTTTTTTTTTTTTTGTTGAAGAAATTCATTAAGTCCAAAATGTTGTGTGTGTTTGTTTATTGTTTCTTTTTTACAAAACTAAATTTACATAGTGGGTGGGGAAATAGGACAAGGGGTGGAAAACACTCTTTTATTATAATGGGAATGAGAAGTTGGTAATGAACTTGAGCCATTGAAGATGATTTAATACATTGATTACACATTAGTAGTAAGCATGACATGAGATACCCTCTTTCTCTGGACTTGATTTGAATTACATTAACTTTCTGTTCTTCACAAATTCCTTTTTTTCATCTCGGGTACTGTTTCTTACATATATTTTTATTTGATATCTTTAATATGAAGATCTGCAGAGCCATCTTTTTTGGAGAAACTAGTATTGAGAGGCTCATTTAATACATGTTCTTGCTGTTGCTATTGATTCTATCTTATTGGTATTTGCTAATTATTCGAGATTATAGTCCACTATACTCTTCAGCATTTCTGTAGGCACATTGTATATAAATTCAAAACTTTTGTAAGACGGTTTCTTGAGGAATTAATGACGCTTGAATAAGTACTGAAAATTTAGAACTTTCAGGTAAAAACAAAGGTAATTGCATTCTATGTTTCTGTTGTTTTTTAGAAGTTCTATGTTGGTTTTTAGATACAACACATTCCGTAGATGTTGAAAGCTTGATTTGGTCAAATTTGAAGAATGCTTGACTTGCTTTTCTTTGTCATATTTTTCCTTCGAGTCCAAATATGAATAATGCAAAATTATTTTAAGCTTTGCGGTTATCTTGAAAGAATCTTGAATAATAGTATGTTTTTATCAAAGGAGGGATGCAAATAGAATGACTGAAAGTAATTTCGCAGTTGTGGGAAACAAAGTTAGTAACGATTATGACATCTAATTAAGTAAAAGTACTCCTGGTCCTAGCCTTGGTCAATTTTATCATGATTGGTCATAATTTATATATTGTAATCAAATGGTTTGATTAACCTTGTGGGATATTCGGTACTCATAACATTGTAATCGAATAGGGGTACAGTAGTCTCTTTTTTGGTTTTTAGGCCTGCTTCCATGTGAATGATGATTTTTAGTTGTGTCTGTATGTATTGGTCTTGTTTGATATGAGTTTTAAGTTTTGGGGATTAATTGTCCCAATAAGGAGATTTTAAATGGTATACTTGACGTTTGTCCCGAGGCCTATACAAATTTTTTGTTTTCTTTTTTCTGATCCAATCGGAATATACCTTCTGTAGGGTCATGGAATTTGTATGATTTGAAAGTTTTATTCTGCCTTACGGTAATATTACAATGTTACTTGTATTTAACTCTCAAGTTTGGGTTCTACTGTACTGTTCTCCATAGATATTAACATGCATGTCACCCCTTTGGCACTTTATTCTGTGGATGTAGGCCATATAACTTGAACAATCATCATCGGTTGTTTTCCTTTATCTTTTCCTCATCTTCTCTATATCTAAATTTGAACATTGTGTAGTGTTGAAGAAGGTTTCATCTTGCTTCTGTTTTAGTTATATCCTTTGCACACTATTCTCAATTGCGTTTATCTATCACTTTCTAGCACCTTATTCGCAATTCGTTCTATATCTCTCACTACATGATTCTCAATAATTGGCGGGTTTAATTGCTTCCTATTAAATGCTATGCATTCCAGTCCCTGAAAAGTTTTATGGGTTCTATGATGGCAACTGTGCAGAAATGAGCTGAAAGTGTTTAAATTTAGAGTATCAACCCTAATCATAATAGAAACCAGATCGTCATTTTGAAAACTGTCTAGGTCATGACCAGAAATTGCAATCTGCTTTTGTTCCCAAGCAAGGACAACTTGATAATTTTGGTACTTGTTGCTTTAGCTAGAGTAAATAATGTTTTGAATTTGGAAAGTTTGCAAAACCAGTACTCTCTGTACCGCAACATTTTAGGGTTGCCTATCAAATCCTGTTTTATGTACCACTCAAAACCTGATTGTTGTTAGCACCAAAAAAAAAAACCTGATTGTTGTGTGGTTTGGTTTCTATTTTCGAAGATATACAGAGGATGGGTATCAGTTTTTGACCTATGTGTACTTTTTGTCCCCTTCTGACTTGAACACTCAGGTTTGAGATGTACTATCAAGCCACCTTAAAGTTTTGGCTTATGCGCTGAATTGCCAGGTTCCAATCTACCTTTCATCTTTTGGCTTAGCACAGATGAAGCAAATGGTAAAAATGCATTTCTTTTATCTTTTTACCCTTTGAAGTGATGTTGATCATGGCGTAATAATGTAAATGGCCGATTTGTAACTAGAACTCGCCATCATTTTGTGTTGGTTTAAAAATTAATGTCCTGGCAGTCTTTGTATATAATGTAATATTATTGGCTTTACCTTCCTTTGTATGGTGCAGAAATTACTCTTTGTTGGTGCGAGCATGCATGGGAAACAGAATATCAGTCTCTTCAAAGTTCAAAGGGTTTGGGATCAGCAAAAGGGTTTAGCTTGGCACTTAGAATTCCTGAGATGAGAGGAAGCTGCAATCTCAAAGCTTTATGATCGATATCATGTGAGCATTGCTCTGCAAAAAGCTTTGGAGGGGAATTCAAGGTCTGGGCCTTTCTAAGACTACAAATTTACAGATAGTTTCTGTTTGTGTATCTTTTCTTTTTCCTAATGTTCTTATCCAAACGATAAGATATTTTACAGACAATATGTTATCCTTGCATTTGATTTTAGTGAGTCGAATTTGAAATCTTCTGTGAGTGGAAGACTATCTTGATGTTTTTTTTAAATTATTGGTGTAGTTGGGGCGGAAGGAGGATCAATTCTAAGGTGGATTGGATTTGGGTCTATTGGGTTGGGAGGACATTGGAAGAGTGAATCAAACAAGAGACTATGGTGGAAGATCTGTCTGTCTGACAACCCTTTTTAACCCCAAACTCGAAGGGTCTAAGGTGGATTTGGGCTTATTGGAAAGTTGGTAGGAAATAGGCCCATCTGTCTGTGGTTCATTATCCGAAGGGTAATGCTAGATTTATCATATTTTTCATACCACATTCATACCCACCTCTAATAGAGGTGTAGTCTACCAATACAATGGGGCTCATCTCTATTAGAGAGGTGGTATGAATGTGGTATGAAAAATGTGGTAAGCTAGCATTTTCCTTATCCAAATGTTAGGCCCAAAGGACAAGTCAAATTCCTGTGCCTGTGCTTGTGCCTGTGCTTGAAGAATCAGAAAGGAGACTTTTAGGTTGATGCAAAGGCCAACTCTCTGCTGCTATGAATCAAAATTTGGCTCTCTTGTTGTGATAATTAATATATCGAATCCAAGGAAGGAGATAATCTTTTCATTGCAGGCAGAAAGAATCATATATAGACATATACAGAGAGATATATATTGATGACAAAATCCTCTAAGAGACGTAAGTTGTCTCTTTTTGGGTTAAGGAAAGTTCAGGAAGAGAGAGGGCTACCCTATACCAAGGCTTAGGGCATGTTAAAGTCTTAGCCTCTTTTTTGAGTTTTTATCGATTACTCACCAAAATGATAGTCAACAATAAAGCTCAAATCTAAACTTTGATAGGTAAGAGAACGATCCTTATCAACTCAATTAACCCTCGTTAGTGACGTAGGTTGTCTTTTAACTTCTTGTGTTGTCTGGATTCTTTATGAATATGATATAAGATGATTGAGTTGCGATATAATTATTTTGTTATTATTTCATAGCAGCAACATAACACTGTGGTGGCACATGCCGTGCCATCCCATGATGGCATATTGATGATCCACCACCTACTCAAAGGCAAATATATCCATCAACCTTGCCTTACCTTACCTAGCTAGCTAGCCATTATTTGTTCGGACAGTGACAAGTCTACAATAATAATCTCACCAAGCAAGAGCAAACCCTAATTGGTGTCCTTTCCTGCTCGGCTCTGACTCTAAGAGATAGAGAATACAGTATGCCGTACATACACTGCTGCGTACACACAAGACAGTAAGAGTTAATTATGAATATGAACAGCAGAGCTGCACTGCTAAATAAAATCAGTAGCAATCATTCATCACCTTATTGTTTTCATAATTAAGCAGTTTAGTAGTAATTAATCAAAGAGTGGAGTGGACCCCAGCTTTGTAATTATGATCATGCTTAACTAGGGTAGGTGAGGTGTTAGATGTTGTCCTCTCCTCAGATTCCTTAGACAGATTTCAAGTGTGCTACTGCTGCTGCATTATTATAATAAGTCAGTCAATCAATCATCATTATTATTTTGTTAAAAGCGTGAATTAATTAAGAAGCTAGCTATTAATTACAATTAGTGACTGATAGAAGAATAGATAGATGATTTGAGTGGAATAAAAGAAAAAAGATGTTAAAAAGAAGAACAAGTGCCCTTCCCCACCCATGAGATCTTCATCAGCAGCACCAACAGACACGAACCCATCGTCCTGATTATCGAATGTTTTCGTATTATCTTCTGTAGGTTGTTCCTAAATTACAATTATTGATGGGCGCCTACAAAAACAACAACAACAAAGGTTAAAGGTGAATTGGGAAAGCCATGTGCTACTATCCTATCCTAGATTCCTAGTTGTTGCTGATTGAGTTGAGGCTGTGGAGATAGATGATGGCTGGCCCTACCCTAGGGAACACTTGATCATCCACAGTCCACATCTCATTTTAATTTTTGAATTTATTTTTATTTTCATACAAGCGTTAGCTTAAATTATTCTAAATTAATATTTAAACTTAAGTAATGTTCAATACCAAATCTGTAATTCTATACATACAAGCAAACATAAAGAAAAAATAATAACTTGAATAGATATATTGAATTTGTTGATAAGATGATGAGAAATAATGACAAAATTTCATTATTTTAGTCAATTACGACTGCTCCATGTCCATCCATATTCCATATCAAGCTAAAAGTAGGATAAAAGAGAGAGAGAGAGGATAAGCGTAGGCAGCGCTGCCTACTTAATTATGTGAAGAGTTTCCCTCAGCTCACAAATCAATTCACAGTTTACTTCTTCCACCTCACAAACAGATAACATATGCAATCATAACAAAAACAAACCACAGACAGCTTGCTTTGCTTGCTTAAGGGGTGGCTTGGCTTAGGCTACAAGCACCAAAAGCCCCAAAGCCCCAAAGCCCCAAAGCCCCCAAGCCCCCAAGCCCAGACGCAGTTTCAATTTCAACTTAATTAATTGAAACAACAACAACAACAATATTAACAACAAAATAATCACATCATCAATCACAACAAATTATAATCTTAATTCTTATATCAATCAAGCAGCCGTTGAACCGTCCACTGGGGAGGTCCACACGATGTCCTTGAGCGCCGGTCTCAGCTCCTTGCTGCAGAACTGGTTGTACTCCAACGTATCACCATTGTCCTTCTTCACCTCCACCACCAGAAACGACGGCGTCACCGCGAATATCTCCGCCGCAATCGCCAGTTTCCCCTTCCGTCCGCTCTCCTCCCCCTGCAGCCTCACCATAGACTCGCTCTTCTTTATCCTGAACTTGCCAGCCTTGGCTACCTCCTCCAGCGTCGATATCACGCTGCTCGCCGGCTGCGTCGTAGCGAAACGCAGCTCCTCCTTCTCCTCCCTCTTCTTCTCCTCGAACAACGGCGACAAATCGAACCCCTCCGACAACGATATGATATGAAACGCGTTCAACGTCTCCGTCTGCTTCCACTTCGTCTCGTCGAATTCCTGCTCTTGTTTCGTCCGCACGATCTTCGGCACCGATTTCTTGAACCATGATGACTCCATGACCTTGGATATCGTGATTCTCGTACTCGGATTGGGGTCCAGAAGCTTCGTCACCAGCCTTCGGGCCTCCGGTGAAAACCAGGGCGGGCATTTGAAATCTCCTCTGTAAATCTTCCGATACATGGACACGAGATTATCGTCTTGAAACGGCAAAAATCCGGCGAGAAGCACATAGAGAACGACCCCACAAGACCAGAGATCGGCCTTGGCTCCGTCGTACCCTTTCTTGCCTATCACCTCCGGAGCAACATAAGCCGGCGTGCCACAAGTGGTGTGTAGAAGCCCGTCTTGCTTCAAGTGCTCGGAAAAAGCACTTAACCCAAAATCAGTGACTTTCAATTTGCCATCCTCATCCAGGAGGAGGTTCTCCGGCTTCAGATCCCGGTGGTAGACGCCGCGGCTGTGGCAGAAATCGATGGCTGAGATTAGCTGCTGGAAATAGACTCTGGCCACGTCTTCTTTGAGCCGGCCTTTGGCGATTTTGGCGAAGAGCTCGCCGCCGCGGACCAGATCCATGGCGAAATAGATCTTCGACTTGCTGGCCATGACCTCGTGGAGCTCGACGATGTTGGGGTGCTTGACCATCCTCATCACGGAGATTTCTCTCTTGATCTGCTCCATCATTCCAACTTTGATTACCTTCTCTTTGCCCACCACTTTCATGGCCACACTTTTCCCGCTCTTCAAGTTCCTGGCATGGTAGACCTTGGCGAAAGTACCGTGACCCAGAAGACGGCCCAGCTCGTACTTGCCGTGGAGCAACGAGGAGCCATCTCTGCCTTTTTCATCCGCCATTGGTAACAGTAACTAAAACAAAACTAACTAAAAAATTGAAGCTGAGATGTTTGATGAAAACTTAACAGTTACGAAAAACAACTGGGGCGAATGGGTCACCCGTCTTCTACGTGTTTTCGGTGGCAATTCCTGCCGCCGATGCAGCGCTTGGCACGTACAGATAGCTCAGGTTTGTGCAGCGATGCTCCTCTCATCTCTCTGCATTCCCTAACCACCTTCAGCTTGCTAAGATTGCTTAAATTTTAGGGTTTGTAAAAGGACCACCGAGCAGCAGAGCTCTTTTGGCCTCAAATCTCTTTTTCTGTATTTTCTTTTTACCCGTTTCATGGCGTCTGGTTATATAATGGTGTTGGTGTTCAAAATTACGATCTTGACACGCCTATGGGGTTTCGTGGATCAGACGGCCTTGAGGCCACTTCGAGGTGGGTACGTGTCACTGTTCAACTGCCTAGTAGTGGTGTTGACGTAATGGATTACTGACACGTGTTAGGCTTTCCGTTCGGTTTCGGTCACAGCAGCGGACAGCAGGGCAAAGGAATGTTATTACGTTTCTGTCCTTGTGGGTGATTTTTGCCGCTTTAGGCCGTTTTTCTTTTTAATTCTATGGGCCACAGGCGCATTTTGTGATAAGCTTTCCCCGAATTTGGTGACGATGATATGTGATGGGTAAATGCCATATGAGATAAGTAGTAGTAAAATCACGAGAGTTGGTTTGGAGCGTAATTTTACTTGCTTAGACCAAATCCAGCCATGAGTCATTGGCCAAATATAACCCTAAAATGACCCTAAAATTCATCTCCGGTTGACATCATCGTTAGATTTTTTATTTTGTTTTTAATAACCTTTTTAAATGTTTTAAAATATATATATACAATTGGTTTCTAATCAATGAAGAGGTCAGAACCATTGATTAAAAAGTTTTTATTTATTTATTTAAATTCATTTTATTTAGAAAATATATTTAAATTAAAAAATATTGTCCCTAAATCGTAATTGAATTAAATTAAACAATACAATTAGTGTTATACCATAGTTGTAGAATACACATGGCGAAAATTTTCGCTTAGTAAAAGAGATTAAGTGTTTTATTTTTTTTTCTAATGGATGATTGGTTTGTGAAGTTTGACCCCGAAAGTTGATTACTTTTCACAAATATTATTGTCTGTAAACTTAAGTCGGTCTAGGTAGAATAGAATGTATTGTGTAAGAGTAAGAGGTCGGTGAGATAATAATTATATTTGCGGCTAATACTATTATTACTAATAGGTGTTGAAGCAATGCATTTTGATTTATGACCACAGATACAGTCTACAGTAAACAGACTCTACAGAGAGCGAGCGAGATGATTGCAAATTGCAATGGTGACTTTTCACCATTATAGCCGCTAAACAAACAAGATAGCTTTCCAATGGAATGGATATGTTGCTTTCTTTGTCTTCAAAGACCAACAACTTGTATATACAAATATATAATTTTTCATAAATATCTTAGCTTGTCCCCCACCACCAATAATTACAGACTTACAGTGAGTGAGTCAGTATTATCATCTTTCCACTCATAAACTTTGTTGTTTGTATCCAACTCCTAAGTCCCAACTCCCAAGTCCCAAGTCCCAAGTCCCAACCCAAGTAAATATATATTATAAAGAGGAAGGAAACTGATATGAAATTCATATGGCATTGGCAGCTTCAGCTCAATTCTGTGAACACGAGTCAAGTCTCAGAAAATCTGTTGAGTCTTTTGTGGTGTGCTTTATATATAATACATCAGAGACCACCCTGACTGGTCACTGGCTGCTGAGAAATTGCTAGGAACTGCAAATTGGGTTTGGGCGGCTGCAGCCTGCATCCTTTTGGTCTGTCACTCGGAGAAACAGCTGACCAGGCCCTTGCATCTTCGTTATGACGGCCAAGCATGTTATTTGTCAAGCAATAATTTCCCACCCACAGTTTTTTATTTTTTATTTTTAAAATTGGATTCCGAGCAGGCACCCACATTTTCTTTTTTCTGTAAAGTAATTTTATGAAAATCTAATTCTTCATATAAGTGATTATTAGTCTATTATCTTAAATGAACTCTAATTCCGTCACGTTTAATGTTAATAATATACACAAACCATTTACCCACGGTATTGAATATGAGGGACTTAAGCAAGCAAGGAGCAAACAGGAATATTAAAAAATGACAAAAAGAAATGAGAAAATAAAAAAGGAGGTGGTGGGGGAGTATTTCTGGTTCAGGTCACCTTCTCGACTGTGTTGTTGAGTGGGAGTGTCCCACAACAACACATAAACATATGTGCTTTGTTTTTCTGTCCTTTGGTTTGGTTAATTGATCAAGTTGAAACTTGACCCCAACATGCCCTTCAAATTTGCAAGTCTGGTCATATTCATATTTAATAATGAACACTTGTTGGGAAATTTCAAATTTTGAGTAAATGGGCCATATGGCTGCATATGCAGTAGTGCATGACCAATATATATATATATATATATATATTGAAACGGATTTTGAGTGTGATATTATCACATGGGTGCATGGATGGTCGAAAAATGCATCCTTAAATCTTGATTAATTATGTCTCATCTCATGAACTAATAGATAGAGATCTGCATCTGCGTCTGCATGCAGAGATGCATAGTGCTGTCAGTTTTATCCTCACGAGTCACGCTAACTAACCATTTTGAAGACTCTGTTCATTTATTGGATTTTGAATAAGAAATGTTATCTTGTAAAGCTGGTTGAAGGCCCTGCGGTTCCCTTTATATTGATCTTGACATATATATAATTGAGATGAATAATGATGTGTCGCCTCTTTCTCGGTCACTGTCCTTACTTTTTTTCTTTCTTTTAGCCTTTTAATTAGGTCGATTGTGAATAAGTTGATGATGATATGATATCATGCAAATTAATTACATCAAAAATTAATCTAGAGCCATTATTGATTCTCTTGAGTAACATTGCCTATCATGTTGATAAAACCTGTCAGTTTTGTGAATTGTGAGTGAGCCATCTGCCATCTGCCATCTGCCATCATGATTCATTATCATCATCTTGACTATTATAATAATAAGCTTAAAAATGGGTTAATGAGTTGCTGATTTTCATTAGTACATTTTAATTCTAACGGGAAGGAAAAGAAAGAAAAAGAGCCACAAGAATGTCATTCTCGTTGGTTGCCTTTTTTTTTCTTTCTTTCTTTTTTGTAATATATACGCGTGGATCTTCTACCCCCCTCAAACTTTGTATATATAAGTGCAATTAATTTATATATACAATTAATGCAAGCACAATGGCCATTTACTTCACGCAAGACTCATGGCAAAATTGAGAGAGAGAGTCAGATTAGGTTTTGGTTGTAGAGACGTGCATGCATCCGATAATATTCAAATGTCTTGGGTCACTGCAATTAACATGAACCTTCCACTCCAGTCTGCCGTTGAATGTCAACGCAGATTACATTCTACGAACAAGTGGGCTTAGTGAATATATAATTGTTGATTAGGCGTAGACTTGCACACGTGTCCAACACTATCCCACATTTACATTTTGTATGAAGTATTAAGGTGTTGATTTGGGGTGTGATGCATGTGCCTAATTAAATATCATCAATCAATCATGCTCTTCACTAGTTGAAGCTGTATAATTCGCAACGTCTGTTTCTTGAATATTCTAGAAGCAAGCTCAGCCGCAGTTTGTGATTGCTTTCTTTGTGTGCGCGTTTGAAATTCATATGCATAATGCATGTTAATTATGAACTCAAAAATCCTAACATATATAACAAAACAGATATGAGATATTTATTCAAGAGAAACAGGTTGTTCGTTTTATTTAACATTTTTTCCTGGCACTGCTGCTACAGCTTAGCTTCTGCTTCTGCAGATGGTCCAATTTCATTAGTTAATGGCTTGTTGTTTTCAAAATGTAAGGCTGGCCCCACATGCACAACAGCCTTTTTTATGCTTGCCCCCCAAAATAACAAAAAATAAATTCGAAAAATAAATGCATTGCAATTTATAATAATTTGCATGTAATAATAATATTGAGCGATCGCTGGAGGAAAAGAAAAGGCATATTGGTTTGGGTGATGAGGGAGGGATCCCCTCCCCTCCCCAGATGTTGCCTAAGATTAGATTTAATAATTATGTCATTTGATGAACATTATTGCAATCATATCATAAAACAAAGTTAAAATTTCATAAAATTAAGTTTTCTTATTCAATGTGTAAAGAATAAAAGCCGCTAAAAATTATCTTGAGAAAATGATTATTTCTAAAAACCATTTTTCATACTTCATCAGTATTTTTACATCAAACAATTTTTCATGTATGATATGAATGCATGAAAGGAAACTAAGATCAATCTAGATAAAATAAAAAATTCTTAAATGTTCAATCCACAAATAATTTTTAATCTTTCAAAATTGCACTTCCGCTGAAAAATTCATGAATCTGCCTATGAATCCCTTCCCCATATGTTGCTTTAGATTTAATAAATATATGATCTGATGAAACATTATTGCAATCATACAACAAAGTTATAATTTTGGCTTCTTTTTCTTTCTTTTGATTGCTATTTGTTGGTTGGACCGACACACAAGTCAGAAGACGTGATGTATAACAAATGAACAACACGACAAAAGTTTCAAAATTATTGCTAGCTAATTAAACTAATTCTATTTCAAACCCCAGAAGCTAGCAGGAATATTAATACAGCTTTCTCCACTCTCATCTCCGCCCTCCCGCCCCGAATGAATCCATGATTATCTATCGATCTCAATATATACTGAAGATTTCATATAGTAAACCAAATTACAACAATTATTTGTAATAAAATAAATTTATCGGCCGGCCAGCGGTTTAACTGTCGGTTATAAGAGATATGCAAATGCATGCACCAAAGCTATGAACTATAAAAATTCATTCTCCTACGTACTGATATGTGTTATATTTATTTCTACTTATTTTGTATCAAAACAATGATGACGTAAGCGCTGTGCAAGACAGATTCTCTCCTACTTATTATTATTAAGGGAAGTTTATGACAAGGAGATGAAGTCTAAGTTGAATAATGATTTTGTTTTTGTTTTTCACAGGAGATTTTTAAATGAAAAGCTGCATCCATCCATCCATCCATCAGAATAAGATATATATATATATATATATATATATTACAATTTACAACCTCACGGGTCACATGAACATGAGAGCTCATATGCCACCATGTGAAAAGATACATCTATATACCCTTTCATGCCTTGTGTTTTATTTGGAATACAAGAGTACCATAACGTAAACTTTGGTATTATTTACAAAGCGGCGGAGAGGTTTAAGATCTTAGGGTCTTATAATTAATTCATGTGCATAATAATTAAATCATAATCGATCTATCAAACCTTAGGACTGGGAGGTGATAAGATTATTTGTTTTGTTCCTTTGGCATATGAATGCAATTAGTTTATTTATTTACGCCAATTAATAATGAATGTAATTCCTTCAGATTCTGAGTAGAAACCCAATTGCTGCTGCTTACAAAATATATTCATTTTTACAATCGGGTTGGGACTGGGAGGTGAAAAGATTCAACAAGCACTCATCACTCATCAGGTGGAATGGAAAGATGTATTCATAAGGGAAGTGGTCCAACTGGAAATTGAGAAAAGTCTGTTTCTTCTGTTGCTGTTTTTGTTTGATGTGGGGGTGACACTGACATTATTAAAGCTTGAAACTGATAGCCACAAGCCTACAATTACAAAACCATATATCCACCACCACAATCACCATGTATATATATATATATCATAATATTTATTGTATTTTGTGTTGAAAGTGAAATTAAAATTACTTGGTCGTGAGAATTCTGTATATTATTATTTGGGAAGACTAATAATTCGTCTAGTCTGTGGGTGGAGGAGACTAGGACAGGTCAGGCACAAGTGGAATGGAGAAAGTTTGTCATGATATGCTGCCTACTGCCTGCTGCCTAGCTAACCCTAACATTACCTTATCTTCAATCGATCAATATATCCTTCCTGTTCCAACCTCCAAGTGGTGGAGATAAGCTATCAAATTTGGCCACCCAATTCCAATTCCCTCAACCAAAAAACAAAATGCTAGCTCTCACTTAATATTAGTTAATAATAATAATAATAATAATAATAATATGATATGATGATAAAAGCCCCCACTTACCACCTCATCAAACTTCAAATCTTGAAATTACATATGGCAGCCACCACATCATCAATCCAATCAATTCCATAGAAAAGGCACCACCTCACAATTATTACCATCAGGGAGGGTCATTGACTAATTATTACTACTTAATTAGGATTTAGAAGGCCTAGCCTAGACTAGAAGCGCCTAAACTTCATTGTCACTTCTGAATTAATTTGCCACGTCTCAAATGTTTGATGTTGACTGCTACAGCATGCCATGTCTGACGTCTTCTTACTTCAAAATTCAAACTTGAATGTTGGTTCTTGCTTTGCTGGCACAGTGGCACAGTGGCACAGTGGTACAGTGGTACTGGAGTCTGGTCTGGAGCAAGCAAGACTCAGAAAGGCTGAAAACTCATCACTCAATATTGAAATTTTGGTTCCGTTCATAATGTTACATGTAAATGAAGAGGGGCCAGCTGAGCTGCTGCAAACCACACAGAGACAGGCAGGGTTTAAGAAAGATACAAGGATAAGGGTTATCCTTATTTAATTTGCATCCTTAAATGGTGACGGTGGTTTTACATCATTTTCAGTCGACTTATGAACAAGATTTCATCCATTATCATATCCGACGTATCATTAAATGGTGGCTAGCTCTTGCGAGAATTGTGAGACTTCGTTGTTAGCTTCTTCATTTTAAAACATTGCATGCGCCAACTTTAAGAATCCTGTTTTTTTCCTTCACTGGCATTATCGATCGAAAGGTATTGCCGACATTAGGACACTCCAACTACAAATTGAAGAAATCTCTCACGCAGAGGTTTCTTCAATAATATTAATAATATGGCCTTATCTCCACGCGTCTCTTTACTCTTTCTCTCTTTCTCTCTGGCTCATTTTGATTCATCAGTCCCCTTCTTTGTTGACCTAATTAATTCACAAACTATACATTCCAAGTTCCAACCCCAAATATGTGAAGCTCATCCAGAACCACCAGTCTCCCTTCTCCTTCAGCTCGTGGAATGTTAGATGTATATGATATATACTTATAGGGTCAACCTTTTATTGTTTCTCTATAATATTTTGTTCATCTCTTCATTTGGTCACGGCTCATAATTACATAACTAAATGTTTCGAGAATTTTGACGTGAACTGTCTTTGAGTAGGGACCTAATATCATACTAAAAATTGTGAAATTGATCAAAACGAGTGATTACCGCCTTACTAACATACTAACTGTGATTAGGGAGCACTATTTTCATACATAAAAGTTTAAAACAAACAAACAAATATAAAGTCCCATCTTCCATTATATTATTCCTTTTGGTTAGTGTGTCGCTTTCTCGGTCGTGCTAGCTAAATAAAGGCTTTAAGTCACTAGGTCAATACAGAATTTAAAAAACCCGGACCAAAATTTATAAATAAAAGAATCAAAACCCATAGTTAGGCCTGCAAGGCATTCATAAGCCCACTGTGCTCTATCTCGCGGTGTCATTAAGCAAAGTTGACACTTTTGGAACCCTAATTTCGAGCACGTCAAAATTTCGTACGATAGAGAGAGAAAAAGATCCACTATCAAATGGGCCCACCTAGTCAGCGAACATCTTTTCTATGTAGTGTAATAACAATTCAACAACGAAAATTAAACAACTTGAATGAACGTCTGGGACCATGATCCCCTATTAAGTGGTGGCTGGCTCCATGTACTCTTCACTTGAGGAGTAAAATATTCCAGACTGACTATGCACAACAAAAGACACGGTTAGCACGGAAGTAAGAGATCATTAGGTTTTCGTTTGCTTGACAGGGAACTTGTCTTCAGCTTGCTTTAACCACATATAATTTGAAGCTTCAATCCACTGTGGATGGACCAAAAACTTCTTCTCTTTCACTGCCCAACGAGACTTCTCTGTTCCAGCGTCTGTTGAAACCACATGTGTCACCGACGGGTCCAATTCTGTTGAACAACTGGCTCCCAACTGCTCTGCCATCTTCCACAGCTGATGATTCTCGGCCTGGAATTTTGAAGGAAAAACACGGCTGAAAACAATTTTACACCCCTTTAAGATTTCCATCCGAAGAGTTTTCAACACCTACAAATAGCATTCACAAGAATCCATATTAATAATCCTTGCAGAACTCCTGCATCGAAGTTGGATTGCGGTGAAAGCACCAGAAACAAATCACTCCAACAAAGATATATTCCAAATAACCAGACAAGAAAAGAGCGTCAAGTTTTAGTGGTTCCTGAATAAAATTCTTCACCTGCCTCACATCTCGATCATTAAGATTGTCCTTCGATTCCTACCAAATGGTTCACCAACAATTGATCAGCTCATAACAAAATGATTTTTTTTTTATCATTATAGAGACAGGCAGCAGCGGTACTTACATAAAAGAACATATTGTGGATTCGCTTAAGAACTTCAAGAACAGTTGCAAGAGCTCCTTCAGGCTCACTTTCATCACTCTTCAACTCCGAAAGAGACTTGCAATGGAACCCAAATTGGTGACAACTCGATCTAAAGAAATGATATCTTTCCATCAATATTAAATTGTCCTTGTGCTTTGTCCATGCCTACAATAACGTATAGCAACATTGATAACCCTTCAAAAGATAAACAACAGATTCAAAGACCATTAAATTCATAGCCAGTGTATCCAGACATAGAGGGGTCAAGGACGTCAGGTACTTACATTTTCTGTATCATCAAGGATCAAAGCAGCACTTTCATGCCCGAGCACAACATCTAGACCCTTTTGATGTTTTTGGGTGCCATCATCACGTGATATCACTCTATCACCGAAGTACTCTTTCCTGGGATCAAGCAGTTTAGCCATTTCCAGTGCATAGGCTCGTTCACCCATTGTGTATATGTACATCTCGAACATTTCGCTGGCCTCCTTTAAAAATTTCCTAACAAAGGGCCTCAACTTGGTCATCATATGCATAACGTCCACTCTGAAGAGGCTACCGTCTGAAACATCTACATGTAGCAAAGTGGAGCGACAATTAAGTTGGGGAAAAACATAAGAGTATGCACATCCATGTGCACACGATTCTACGGTAAATGAATCAAATCAAATAACATCTCATCAACCTTGTTTTAAGTCAGAAGCGTGCTACAGAAAATACAAAGAAAGGTGAATACATTAATTGTGTTACAAAAGCAAAAACACATGAAGGGAAAACATCAGATACCTTGCAGAGAATCTGTTTGGCTGTGTAAATATTCTTCTTCTGCCGTCATATGATTCAGATGGGTGGAATTTAGCAGCGTGTGATCTAGATCAAGTACCAAGTAAAGTTTCTTAAGGTGTAACGATTTCTTAATGTCTGTGCTGCGTACCCGGTCAATTTCATCATTATTAAGCCAGAAGTCCTGCAGAAACATATAAATTCCAATTTATAGATAGCAACAGATTGAGGTAGTCATTCTACATATAACTGAAGATGAAAACATGGAAAATTTATGTTTCTTTCCTAACAGTAAGTTTATCTTTTACATCAGGGATAGGTAATTCAAAAATTAAAAGAAAGAACTGACAGGAACTTAATAATGCCTCCACAAAACAAATTAATAGAAAACCATATGCGTGTATACTACGAATATTTAAGCAAAAACATCCAAAATTCTTCTATCTACCAATTTGCCATCTAAAAGAGTACCTTGTGTATGTACCCAAGTGGCACACCAGACTTCTCATCCACCCTCTGGCCACAAACTATACACAAATCTTTTACTGAACCGGGATGAGTGCAGATATCCTTCTTTGGGGATGCTTCTGCACATAATAACATGATGAATACAATATTATGCACCTAAAGGCAAAAACAGGATGCTCACGTCTATCCTCTGGGAATCCTTCAGCACGTAATAATTGCAACATTCTTATTCAATCCATACTTCTTCTAAAGACTCCACTTGTTTCTACATTAAAATTAAATAAATAAAAGCATTTCTGCAAAGCTTTTTCCTTTTGAAACTTTTTCTCATGTTTGTTTGAGCAGAAACAAGAAAAAAAGAGTATTCCCTTTAGTTTCTGAACAGTAATTTTAAGTTGGTCTTATGACCAGGCAGGGATTTGTTGTTTAAGACAGTTCACAGCATTTCACCCATTATTAGAAACCCTTCTTGCAGTGCAAGGAGTTGAAAGGGTACAGAACATAGAACAAATCAAAACGCTATCCAACTGAGTTGAAAAAGTTACCTGAGTTTTCTTCTACAAATACTTGTGAAGTGGACCCATGAGTTTCCTCTATGCTTCCAAGATTCTCTACCTTGCGCCTTTTTGTACTGCAAGGTAATTCATAAGTTGCATCCAAGTAAAATTTTCGAACACTAAATAAACTTTAACCTGCAGTTTTACAGAAAACTCATACTACATTAATCATTAAAGAAAGAAGATTTAAACACCTCCTCTCACTTCCATCATCGCTCTCATAATCAGCTTCTTCATCTGGTGAGGAATGCGAAGAACCAGAACCCAGTGCTCTCTCAAGAAACCCAGTAAAATCATCACTGCTAGACGAATGTACTGGAGATTCGGCAACACTCATCTAAATAAAACCCTTCACATATGTTAATCTCCAGATGGATTTGATGAGGGAAAATAATGCATGCAACAGAAGACGCACATAGAGACAACTTTACAAAGATATTAATCACTGAAAATGATGAAAACTCACATGCAGTAATACTGGTGACTTAACGAGTGAAGCAATTTAAGCTAAGCTCAGAACGTTATAGCTAATTTGCATCCTTCAAAATTGTATAGGTTAAGTACAGACAATGATTTCTCAGCTATTTAAAGGCAAAATATAGTATGCATTGGCAATCCAGGCCCCCATATCTAGGAAAACATGATCTCAACAACTTGCACCAAGACTAGGCTACTGGCATGTTCCTGAGTTTCAAGAAATATGCTTTTTTTATTCAGAAATGAAGTGTTTCAGTATGTAGTTGTTCATAGAATGATAATATGCAAAATAGCTTAATGACTGCACCTTCTACTGCAGCAAGATTGGAAAGGGCATATGCTAGAGGGCAATGAGGCCATGCTACATAAAAATTTATTGTGGTATACACAAACCTCATCAATTGCAACAACTTTGGAAGTGAGAGTAAATGTTCTTATGGAGATTCAGAGCCCGTTAAGAATATGTCAGCCTAGTTAACTATCATTCTAATCCTGAATTCTAAAGCTCTGTAGTAAATATGCCTCAGGCCTCTCTGTAGTTAACGTGCCTCAGAGAGGCAACGCCAATGAAACCAAGAAGAATCTAAATTCTTCATATCATGATTACAATGTTAGTATCACGATAATCAAAGATTGATGACGTTGAAAAAATCTGAGGATTGGAAATTATGAAGGTTTGTCAAATATTTAAAGAGTGTTCTCAAACACGTCATCATTGATCAATAAATTGCCTGTTCTAGCAATATTACTGGAGAAGAGTATATAAATAGCACATTTACTACTGTTCCTCAATAATTTCTTCAAGAAAAAAGAAAACTTATAGAGCAGGGTATTACCGCAGTTGTCCCCCACAGCTAAGCCTAGGTAGAGAGAAGTAGTTACTGAAAGTGTAGAGTACGTAAAAACCAATTTCATAAAATGTTTCTCCCCATTTTGTATTTTGATCAGTGAAGATCTTCTGCAAACTCCAAACCCTTCTATCCGAAGACAATCTAGCGAAAGCGAAGGCATCTACTTGGGATTGGGGGGAGGAGGAATCATAACACAGTGCACTTCATCAATAAGGTATGCCCAGCTAATTTAAATTCAATTACTCAAGAAACACAATCGGAGGAAAAAAGAAGAAGACATGTTTAATTCTGTATAGAGCAATTCCATTCGCTGTAGTGACTTCCATTCAAATTTTCAGACACCATCGATTCAAGTCAATGCCACAATTCTGAAACATATTCAAATTATTAATTTTCACTTCACTGATAATCAACTACATACTCACATTGTACAAATCATTACAAATCATAACTTACAATTCTAATCTCTCATATACAGAGAGAGAGAGAGAGAGAGAGAGAGAGAGAGAGAGAGACCAAATACTCAACAAGAATCACGGCAAGAAGTAACCACATTATAAATAACCGAATAATCAGTAATCAGATGGGCAGCAACAAAAGATATTGATTTAACAAGTGATAATAAGAAAGCTGAAGTATTTACCAGAAATTCATATGACAGAGAAAATTTAAAGACACATGAAGAAAAAGAAGTAGTGAACATACCGCGAACAAGAATTTACAGGAGATTTGAGAGTTGACCAAGAAGAAAAGCTTCCGGGTGCGGATGGGTTCCGACAGTGTTGGAATGGATGCGTTGGTGGGGTTAGGGTTGCGGAGTGACAAAAGAAAGCCTCGTCAAAATTTTGAACATTGGAGAAGAGAGAAAAGAGGAGAGAGAGGAGATGGAAAAGCGGGTTTGATAAAGACAGAGAGAGGGTGTAATATGAAGAGATGAGCAATGGTATTGTTGGTATTTAATCCGACCATGTACTTGTCATTACTTATCTAGGGTGATAAGTTATTTTAAAAAAAAATTGGGAAGCTCAGCTTGTTTTGTAAATCATAAAAAAATCACTTATTGTTAAAATTGTTGTGAAATAAAGTTATAAGGGAAAGCATATAATGAGGTGCTTTCATTTTCTGATTATGCAGGAATCAGTTTTGAAAAGTTATTGGGTTTAATGATTATGCGAGAATCATTTTCTGATTATGTAGAAATCAGGACCAACAACAGTTTTAACAAAAAGTTTACCAAACGCCAAACTGTTTTTCTCTTACAGTTAATTTCTCTCACAGCAAATCTAATAGCGATTATTTTCACAACACATAAATGCCAAATTGACCTCTAAAACGATAAATTGAGATTTTAAAAAGCTATGAAAGTATAAAATGAAAATGGAGTTTCCCAAAATTGAGGCAAGACGAGGATGAGCAGGGACGAATGCAGATAGCCCATGCCAAAAAAATTTTGACTTTTAAATGTGACGTAGTCTTAGCCAAAATATAAAAAAAATCTATAACTAAATAAAAGAGATAGCCCAGTTGCATTCATAACAAAGAATCAAACCTAATTGAGTGGTAAAAAAAAAAGACAAAAAGCATCAGTTTGGGTGAAAACGCAAAGAGCCGACAAAGCCAGAGGCACCCCACCAACCAGCGATTGGTCCAGCTCCATGTCAACAAATTAACAAGTCAATTTCTCCTCTATTTGTTTGTTGAGGTAATTTTCTTCACTTAGTTCTTATTATTAGGGAGTTATAATTATATTTTTTCTATAAACAACATTTAGGGATTTTTGAATTTGGGTGTATAATTAGGGCTCAGTATGTGTCAATAAATTAACAAGTCAATTTCTCCTCTATTTGTTTGTTGAGGTAATTTTTTTCACTTAGTTCTTATTATTATGGCTCAATATGTCCCCCATAACTAGGTGTATAATTTTTATTATAAATGAAATTCACTCGTACTTTCGAGTTTATTTATAAGGGAAATCCAGCCCAGTGTATTTTGAAATCCTAGATTCGTCCCCTGATGATGACTTTGGATTGATAGTATTTCAGCCATAATATTCGTTCAAAACCACATTTAGCTGGGTATGAGTTTGGATTTCCCCATATATTTTTATACATATACGGTAATTTAAAATATTCGAAATCACAGAGGCGGATCGAACTTAGGTCATTATTGCAAATCCAAACTTAACTAGAACTGCTCAACTTGAGCCGAACTCAATCATAAACAGCAAATTTGGAATTGTTATTTTTGTGACTTACCCGATCCTGTGCTGTGCTTAACAACAAGTAGTGCTAGTGTAATACATAAGTTGCAATTTGTTTACCTCCACAAGACAAAACAACATATATATATTTATTTTTTTTGGTAATTATTTCCCTTTATATTTGTAAGAGCTACAAAGTACACTGAAATAATTATTGGTCACAAACTCGCAATCTCCTCCAAGACTTGTTAGTAGGACCAATAAATGTCCCTAATTAAACATATTTAGTTATTTACAGTAAAAGGAGGGAAAGAAGATTAGAAACCAAAAAAAAACAAAAACAAAAGAAATACTGTAAAATTTAAAAAAGTTGGAAGAAGATTAACACCAGCAAATGATAGAGGCTTCATCTAGAATCCCTTCTTTGGTTTGGTAATATTATTATCCGCTTGAGATTGCACATGCCTTTGTCTTAGTCTTTGTGCTCCTAGTGCTGCTTCCCACTTTTCTTCACCCCCCGCATCATCCTCATATTCTTCTTCTTCTTCTTCTACTTCTTCCACCCACTCTTCCGTCACCAATTTCTGCTGATAGTATCGGAAGGCCACCACCAATATAAACGCTGCAAAACAACCCCAATGACTTTGAATATTATACGAACAAAACACCCCCACCAATATACATATTCTATTGTTTGAAATAACTAGAAAAAAATAGTTTGGGTTTGTTTGTTTACCAGCCCATATTCGAGCCACGACGGAAGACAGGTTCCAAACCAGTAGAAAGATGGCAACGGTCAAGGCCTTCTTGTGAGTGCATGATTCCCAAGCATCCCGAAACCGTCGAATCCAAAATTTAGCTTCACATAAATAAATTCCGGTGTACGTTAAGGTCATCTCTCATTGTTGTTACAATATGAAGAATTGAAATGTCATTGTTGTAATCTACTGAAGAATTTCATGTAGGCGACTGATGCTCTCTATTTTGTTATGATGGTATTGGATTCTCCTAAATTACCCCATTGGAGGCCTCTCCAACACCCCCCGACTCCAATAAAATTTTGAATGAACCCAAAACGAAAGGCCATTGAGGGAGCAGAAAATGACAAGAGCCCAGCCCTATTAAGAGCGTGTTAAAGTGGACCCTAACAACTATTATTTTGTTGTGGGCCCAAACCGATATTAAGCAGTATAATTGCCGGGGGAGAAAAGGAGGCCTAACGGTAAATGGGTCCAGTTTACAGAGATGGGCTCAATGGGTCCAGTTTACAGAGATGGGCACAGTAAATTTGCTTATATAATATGCGGAACCATGCTCTCTCATGGCAGAAAAACTTTCTTGTAACAGGGATAGCATTACTACAAAAGTCTCCATCCCATCATAGAGCCGTTACATGATGAGCTAGAGCCTAGTGGTAAGTAAATAAGGTTAGGTGAGTTTTGGTTGTGAAAATGCGTACTTGAAATTTATTGGACCGACAGAAATTATGTGTAAGCAATGTGGGTGGAGCGGAGGAGATTAAAAATGAAAGGAAATCGCTTTGCCGGCGTCAAAATTGTGGAAGAATTGAATTGAATCCCATGCATTAAGTTATTGGAGGAATGATTTACCGTAAACCGTTAACTGGGCTGAGTACAAAGAGCAGACTTTTGGCAGGGTGAAAACTCCGAAAAAGCCTGTCAATTAGCACAACCAAGCGAGCGTCAGTGAAAAAGTTCAAAGAACATCTCCTCACTCAGACTTGGAGTTGCAGAGAATTTGACAGTTGTCTCTCTCTCTGCTGCTTTGGCTGCTTGCCAATTTATAATAAAATTAAAATTAAATAAATAAAAGCAGCAGACAGATACTGTTTCACTCTTCTTTACTTTACTCTTCTCTCTCAGTTTTCCACTAATCAAATTGGTTTTACATGCTAATAATAATAATAATCCACTCTTTATCTTTTAAAAAGAAGAATACCAAGAAAAAAGAAGAAGCAAAAGACTCTGATTATGAATGTGAGTGAACTTACCCACTTTGATCATCGTCCAAATGGCAATGGAGCTGCCACACCTGGCCAGAACAAAGAGCAGCACTGCCAACTGCAAACGTTATCACAATTTAGCCTATTATCTTTCCTTCCCCACTGCAACATTGCTAAAAAGAAATAAACATAAAACAAGGACAAGAAAGAAAGTTACCTTAATTGTGGTAGCAGGATCCCCAGAAAATAAAGCTTTCATCTTTAGAAGGAGCTCATTCAAGTAAGGGAGAAACAGTTTTAGCAACCACATTGCTTCTTCTTCGCCCACCACATAGTTTGCATTGTCTACAACAACAGCTCCCCTGCCATTCAATTTCCAAAATAAATTTTAAAAAAGCATGTTGATAAGAGAGAAATTCGGTAACATACTATAGCACTAATATGTTGATAAAAGTTAAAAAAGCTTTACCTGCAGATAATGGACTTAAAGAGGAAGATGGCAGCTAGATAAAGAAGCCCCAGATAGGATATGACAGAAATAAAGCTGCAGGAGAAAAAGATCAAACAGATTTAGATTAATGCTATGCTTCCAAGGAAATGCAGAATTCAAGGTGTTGGTTGATCTCTTTTATTCAGAACTTTCCTGACCTGATATTAAGATCCTTGGTGTAGGAGGATGATAGTATCACAAATGTTCCCATTCCAAATACAAAAACCGATCTTGATATATCTTTCCACATAATTAAATCCACTGAGAAAAATAACAAGAAATTAAAAAATGGAATGCTATATTTGAAACAATTTGCAGTATAAATTGCAATTCAACATGTCAGGAATATGAAAACTCACCTAAACTTTGCAATCTGCTATGTGTTTCTTGGAAGCTGGTGTGGTTATGGTACTCATTTGAAGCTGCAACAAATTGGTTGGTAAAAACAGAAACAGTCAAGACTTAACACAAAGGAACAATCCCAAGAAACTCAAATTCCAAAAAATAAAATAAAATTACATTGCTACATTAGAATTTGAAAGAAAAGAAGAACTTACACGAAGTTTGTTTGGGGATGTTTGAATGAACTGTTGCACGTTTTATAACAGGAGGTAGTTTTTTCAAGTTTAAGGAGACGGGCTCTGGCTTCTGATTTTGATGAACTTGATAAAGCTTTTTCACTTCTTTGCGGTCAAGGTGAAGAAGCTTCTTGACCTCATTCACTTTCACTACCTTCTCTTCATTCACAACCTTGGTGGTCAATTTCTCTTCTGTTGCATTGACTTCCTTAATATCAACGCTTTTCTTTTCAACCTCAACCTCAATTTCCTCATCCACCTCTACCTCCAATTCATCTCCATCACCCTCTTGATCGTCACCATCATGCACCGATGCTTTTGGATCAGATTTGAGCACATCTACATTGCTCTCGCCGCTTGAAATGACCATTTCTTGGCACACACCGAACTCCTTGCAATTCTCATCAGATCCACTGTTTTCAATCTCAACTGGGCTCTTCTCAATTACCTCAACAGGCGTATCAATTTCCTTATCAGATTCATCCAAGGCCTTATTGGACTCACATTTCGCTTTTCCCAATTGAATTGCATTACCAGAAGCATCAAGTCCCTTATTACACTCTGATTTTACCTTCCTTAACTGAGCTGAATTTTTCTCAATTCCCACACTAGCTTCACCCAAATCACTAGCACTTTTCAATAGTTCATTCCTTGGTTTCCTAATCCCAACTGGGCTTCTCTCATTTTTATCAGAAGCAGCAGCACCAGTCTCCTTGCTTGCCTCAGATCTAAGCCTTCTCAGCTGAGTTGGGCTCTTCTTGATCCCATCAACAGACACACTCAGTTCCTTGCACTGTTGGTCAGAATTCTTCGAAGACTCTGTTTTTGCTTTGGACATCTGAATTGGGTTCTTCTCAAAACCTTCAGAGGTGTCAGATTTCCAAGTCTTTCTCTTGCCAGCAGCAGTCAGTGCACCACCAGCTTGACCTCTCTTCGACCTTGTACGAGTTCCAGCAACCCCATTGCTAGTATTACTCTGATCTTCAGAATTCTCCTGATCGCCATTGAAGACCTTAATCCCACCTTTGACTTCATCAATCTTCATTCTGCTCTCCCACACAGACCCTGCAACCACACCACTCCTTACTCCGTCTCTCCTGCTACCCACATCCATTGCCCTTTATATATATCTTGGTAATCTCTCTTTAGCAATGAATAGTAGAATAGGACATATAGATGGTACCGGTCATGACTGGATAAGAAGAAAGCTTTAAACAGAAGAAATGGCAGTTGGTGGGGCGTGAAACATTGGGATCTCTCTCTCTCTCTCTCTGTACCTTTGGAAAGGAAAGCAAGCGAGAGAGCATGAAAGAGTACCGGTCTTCTACTAGCTAGATTGTGTTGTTAACAGTCGTATCTTGTAAGGCACTGGGTCACCGACCCACTGGGTTTCTTCTTTTTTTCTTTCTGTGTGTGTGTGTGTGTGTTTTTTTTTTTTTCATACAAAATTTTGTGGATTGATGATGTGCGAGTGTGAGTTTTATAAAGTAAAGTGAACAAAAAGTGAGAGATAAATAATGGTTTAGGGGTTGAATGATTAACGATGATCTCTTTTGCTCCTTTTTTGGGGTATTGATTCCTTTTCTTAAGCCTGCTTATAGCTTTTGTATCGGAGGATCTCTATGAACACTGTGACCGAGGCAACCAAAAGTCATCCCTCACATGCAAATGGAGAACCTTGCTTCCGAATTTTAGAGAGGGATGAGAGAGGTGGACTTTGGAAGTATATGGTGATTTGTTGTGTTGGCAATAGTTTCATTTGCAAATGCGGTGTGCCCATTTCCACTGTTGCATCCGAGTTTGAACTCCTCCTCGTATATTAAAGTCGTTTAAAATGTCAGACGTGGCAATAGTTTCATTTCCTGTAACCAAAACCCATTTAATCTAATATGGCCAAGCTCCTCCTCCTCCTTCTCCTCCACACATGCAATCTAATGCAGACAAAGGGACAGACGCTTTTCTTTTACTTTTGTATTGGAGATGTTAACTTGATGCTCTATTGATTTGTGCCTGCCTAGTAAATTATGGCACAGTTGGTTTCTTTTCCTTTTATTGCTTTTTGCTCTAATTTGGATATTAAAAAAAGGGCCAAAAGGGATGCCAACAGCAACAGCTAACGTGAGGAAGCTTCATTTCGTACATTTTCTCCTGACATCACTTTATATATATATACAATGGCGTAGGTCGGTATTATTAGACTAAGAAAGATTTGGTGAACATCAACATAATATTTATATTATAATTTAATGTAATCTTCTAAAATCACAGCCTCATTGCTCAATGAATTATGAAAAATTAATTTAACATGAATCAAATCATAATGCATTGCTCAAAAGAAAACTAAATATCTAGTATTTGGAGATTTACTTGATTGATGGCCGATTCAATAACAAAAAATATAAGAGAACTCAATAAATGAAAGAATAAAAAGATTGAAATTAGAAAGGAAAATGGAGTAATAATGAAAGGCATAATCACAGGGTAAAGATCAATTAACTAGAGTTAGAATGTCATAAGGTTGATCTAGAAAGTTAGAATGGTCAGGTATAAAAGAAACCCAAGAAAATCAAATATAACACATAACAAATGCATTTGGTGCATAATGCGGAGGAGGGTCAGCTGACCCTTGTGGGCCTTAGTTGGCTCTGCCATATATATACAGTCTCTTTTTATTGATGGATTCTTAAAAAAAAATTATATGAGGGACATTATTTAGGGCACCCTATGAATTTTTTTTTTAATTATCCAAATCATTTATTTTTTAGGTCTTCATTCATAAATCATCATTGCAAAAAATTAAACAAATTGAAACCGTTTAGACATCTAATTGTGTTCTACAAATTAATAAACACGGTAGTTTAAGAAAGTGCTAAAATTTCAATAATTTAATTAAATGGTCATATTATATCGGATTGAAATGATTTATCTTTGAATAAATATCTATAAAAAGAGAGAAAGAGACCCCTTTAATAATTTCATTGCATTTCAAATTCATAGAGCTGTGCATTATGATGCTTAAGCTAATCGGTGATCCATTTAATGCAGGCAGTGGCAGCTAGCTAAACAACCTAATTATTTGACCCACCCACCCCCCCACCCCATCTAATTAGAAAGAAAAAAGGCAATTTTACTGCTTTGATTATTATTGCTTTGCCTTTGCTTCCCCTTTTGCCTTAAACATGATTTTTTAGCGAGTGAAGTGATGAAATATTGATGGGATGGAAACTTTTTTGCCAAAGTTAGGAAAAGTAAAAAAAACTCACGCAAATTTTGAATCTATGATAATTTAGGAGCGCACGTCAATCCAGATGAAAAATTAAAATGCTGCACTGCATGCATTTATGTATTTAGCATTTAGCATTTAGTAGGAAATCCACTATGGCAAAGGGATGGATAAGGACAACCACCGGAATGCAAATACACAAAAAATAAAATAAAAGTATATTTGTGAAAAGACAAGGCCACGGGAGTGATGTTTGACTAACTGATTGATGCTGATATGGAATCCAACACCAACAACATTCTTTACGTTAAAATGTTTGCGTATAAAAACTATCAAGTATTAAAATTATATTAAGGACTTCAATCATATTCCTTAACTTTTTATTAAAATGTAAAGTCGATGTTGAAAATTCTTCACAGATTTGCACTTTAATCATTCATTTTATGAAGCGGGGTGGGGAAGACAAGATTATCAAAAATAATACAGCCACAAGTATTTATCATTTGATTTGATTTTGATTTGATTCACTTATAAATAAATAAATTAGCGTGGGGCCACCAGATTTTGGTATCGGCATACGTGGCCAAATAATACGTAATAATGCTGCAGCACTCACATCACACCCCGACATGTAGATTGTAATATGTTTTTTTTTTTTGGGTCAATAGTAAATTGTAATATGTTTTTCAGCCCAAAAACTCTCACCGGCTACCGCTGGCTCCAAAAACCCACCGACACAGACCCAATTAATTTTAAAAAATATATATATTTCTTCTGTTTTTAATAAGGAAAAAATAATGATAACCTGGCAGGAAATGAAGGACCAATGTTTTATTTTGGTTTTGTGCACACCGTAACTTGTGAAAAACCCTAATATTTATATAGTTTGAGGAGGGGGCTGGACGTTGTTCGTCTATGGGGATTTGCTTTGCCTTGCTTTGGTATTTGGTAGCAAATCACCAACAACAAAAAAAGGCTTGCTAATTTCCATAATGCTATGGTATCATCATATGGTATTGGGATTGAAAGAGAAGGGAATCAAATCATATACATATACAGCTGACCTGTCCATAAAAATATATATTTTGTATATTTAAGACATTAATGAGATAAGAGAATCGTATAGTCATATGGATTAGAAAAACTTTATATTAACAAGAATAGTACAATTATATGTGGAAAAATTATCAAACATGTCATTGCACTATTAATTAATTGGGAGATAACAAAAACTGCTATCCTCGTTGATATAACGTTGCGGGCACGTGATTTACCAGCACTGTTTGTTGGTGTTGGGGACTTAGTAATCCCACGCACCAGTGCACCACCTAAAACGCACGTGACAACGACCCCGATCCAATGACATAAACTAATACTATTTATAGTTTTGACCCGACCAAACGTTTTAATATTCAGGTTTTGGTAGAGTGGGTGGCAACGCCCAAATATAAAAAACTAACCCACAACAAACCCGGCCCACAAGTCAATCGAAGTCACATTTTGTTTTTGTTGATGAGCAATAACATATCTACCTTAAACTACCATACCAAAGTGTTGTAAATATTAATCAAGCATATCTTCCACGTTTGCTATTGCTATAAAGCTTAGCCCATAAACAAACAAAGTGACATACTTATAGTTTGGATTTCAATCCCCAATTTCATATTCAAGTTTCAAGTTTCAAGTTTCAAGTTTCAAGTTTGGAAACCAGTCTCAGTGTCTCAACTGAATTTGACAAATTGAGTTTTAGATGCAACAACAGAACACCTCCCAACTCCAACAACACAAGTCTGTCTCTAAGTGTTGGTTAGTTTAATTTAATACATTACGATTCATTCACCAACGTAGATATCAGAATTCTTGAAAGTAGGACTCAAAACCTCAACCATCATAAAACACAAGCTAAGCTAGGAGGCCTCAAAACAATGTTAATGGAAAGCTTCAACTTGGTCCTTCAAGTGTTGGAGTAGACCCTTCACGCTCATTACTGTCACCTCATCCTTATCTCTAACCCTTACGCTCACCTGAATCAATCAATCAATCAATCAACACAATAACATAACTTCTCAGGAGGATCAATTCAAACATGAACTTCCCTGAATGAAGACAGAAGAACAAAGGAAATCAAATAATAAACAGTTACTAACTACCTACCTGTCCATTTTTAACTTCCTCCCCACCCACAACTAAAATGTAGTTGTACTGTGCCATCTGAGCTTCTCGTACCTGCAACAACAACAACATCAACAAGAGCAATATCTATCAGTAAACAAACAACACACAAGGCTGCCTGCCTGCCTGGCTTAAACAATCAAAATCACTTCCTTCAGTTATTAACTTATGAATGCTCACCTTTTTCTTAATTGTCTGATCACTTGTGTCAACATCCACATAATAACCAGCTTCACAGATCTGATCCCTTACCTACAAAAATGCACAACACATAATTAAGAAACTTTCATGGCTCATTGCCTTAAGACGATAGACAAGCTATACTCGACCAAAACAGCCAAGATAAACCAACCTCTTCAGCATAACGCATAGAGATTTTCGAGACGGGGCAAACAATTGCCTGACGTGGACTGAGCCACAAGGGCCATTTCCCTTTGTAGTGTTCCAACAGTACAGCAACCATACGCTCAACAGAACCTAAAATAGCTCTGTGTATCATAACAGGCCTCTCCATCTTGCCTTCCTCTGATGAGTAACACAGCTCAAAGCGCTCGGGAAGTTGATAATCAAGCTGCAATCAACCACCAGCATTTTTTCAAATGTTAACATAACAGCAACAAAATCAAACATCAACAGAAAGAAAAAAATAAAAGTGATCAACAACATACCTGTAATGTTGCCAACTGATGATCTTTATTCAATGCATCAGATACAGTGATATCTATCTTCGGTCCATAATATGCACCATCACCTTCATTCACCTGCGCAACATGACTAACCACGTAAGCACATCCAGACACAAACAAGAAATTGCTTAAATAGTATTAATAAATAAGCTAGACGCCCATGGGGTTAGCCCAAGTAAACATACCGCCCAGGGCTCGCCGAACTCAATTAAAGCTTGTTTAAGAGCAGCCTCAGCCTTCTCCCATGTTGCCAAGTCTCCTATGTGGCTTTCTGGCATCTACAACATAAACGCACAACGCATGATAAATATGAATTCCCACCCTTCCTTCATTGAAGAAAAGTAAAAAAAGAAACTAGATAGATGTCCAATGCTTCAATCATAGGGATCAAGAACCTTACTGTTGAAAGATTCAGCTTAAATGTGAAGCCAAATATATTATAGGTATACTTGATAAACTCTAAGACACTCCTCACTTCATCTTTTATCTGAAAAGGAAACACAGAGAGATAAAAAGTGTTATAAACAAAACGAAACCGCAAAAACAAAAACAAAAAGTTTGGAGTATGTGAGTAAAGTTTGACTCACTTGGGACTCCCTGCAGAAGATATGAGCATCATCCTGTAGCATATTTTGGACTAAAATAGTCAGAAGAAGAGACACTTTACCAGCAAATGAGTTACGAATGATAAATGGCTACGAACACGAAAGTAACAAGGACACAAGTACACAAGAATATAAGCTCTTAGTGACCTGAAAGAACTTTCAATTATATATGCTGGGAACTGGTACTAACACTCTAACTATGACCATCTAACAAAGATAAAAAAACCTCAAAGTATACCTGCTGGAATCTCCTGACACGTGTTAATCCAGTGAGTGCGCCGCTGGCCTCATTCCGATGTAATACCCCATTATCAGCCATTCGTAGAGGTAGTTCTTTGCATAAACATCACACACACATAAGTAACAATTTCAAGTCCTTAACAGCAAAGGATGGAAAGCTAAATAAATAAAAAGACTACTGATGCTAGCTAGAGATATCGATACACAGAGTTCCACTAATTATTCCTAAACAAACTAGTGACAATAGATAATGCTGTCCAGCAATTCAAGTGAATAAAAGGTTCAAGAGAAGAAATATACCTCTGTAAGAACGGTTCTTATGCTGAAATATTAAACAGTGCCCTGGGCAATTCATTGGCTTTAATCCAAACTCCTGCTTCTCAATCTGCAAAGGAAACTTGACATTATCATATAAGAGGATACAAACTCAATTGTAAGTTCATTAGCATAACTATTAGATGATGATATCAATCGAACACCTGCATTGAATTTCATATTGTTTTACCGTTCGAGCAACAGCCCTCTTCTTCATGACATTAGCCCCACAAAGATCCTAAGAAAGTAGTTAGGCTAATATAGGCGGCACCAGTTCAAATCTGTGTATCGACTTATTTTTATGTTTGTCTATCAATCTGCCTTCCCTCATTACTTAATCCCTCGCAGTAAGATTACTTTTAAGCATAAAGTTGCTTCAACATAAACAAACGCAATGGTATCAAGTTATATCAAAACTCACCTCCAACAAAAACATGTTCTCTTTGTATTTGTCAGCATGACCAGATGTTTCCCAGAGTTTCATATTGTACAAGTTTGGTGTTACAACCTATCAAAGGAAAGAAAGTGATGTGCATATTATTTGACATTAATAAGGTGATGTAAAAACTAAATCATTCCCCCCTATCTAAATAAATAAATAAATAAATAAATAAGCTATAACATTGAAGCCTACTAACCTCTTCGTATCCTCTCTTTTCATACTGATTGTTTATGAACTTCATTAATTTCTTATAGATCCGAGCCCCGTGAGGGAGGAAGAAGCAACTTCCCGGGCTGAAATTCACAAGTAGATATAATCAAATGGAAATCATTGACACTCTTGATCACTTAAAAGTTAAAACAATGAAGAAATATGAACTCAATACATACCTAAGTGGGTGAAAAAAGAAAAGCTCTTGATTTTTACCCATCACCCTGTGGTCATATTTTTTTGCTTCTTCTAGCTTCTGGATGTAAGCCTGCAGAAAAAAGGTAGATGTTGGTAAGAAAATGAAATATTTCAAGAACTATCACAATCTGGCCATTACAAATAAAATAGATTTTCAAAGAATAGGGGCCTGTAACATTATAGAATTGGACTGTGATTTAGAAGAAAGCAGATAAGAAAAACCAAAACCGAAGTTATGGAAGGTCAAAAACATAATGTCACCTGCAAACGTTTTTTATCAGGGTAAGATATTCCATAAACTCTCTGTAAACTTTCACGATCTTTGTCACCCCTCCAGTAGGCTGCAGAAGCCTGGAATTGCAAATTCATGAGTTAAATACACACAAGCAATACATTAAGAAACAGATGAAAGAAAATCTTAGAAACTACGGCTATAACATACACAGAACACATGCCTTCAAGCATGTAAATGCTTTCACAAAGGATGTATTTGGTATATGGGGTCCACGACACAAGTCAATCAAGGGGCCACATCTATACACAGTGATAGCTTTGTCGGCTGGAAGACCATTGATGATTTCAACCTGATTAAAAATAGCCCAAAACAAAAACAAATCTGAAATCAATTTTGAAAGCATGGAATGCATATGTGAGATGTAAACAAATCATTTTAAGTATAAGAAACAAACTAGGCACCTTTGCTTACCTTGAATTCATTATCATAAAACATCTCAAGTGCTTGTTCCTTCGATACTTCAATGCGTTCAAAAGGTTGTTTCCCCTGGAAAATAAAATTACAACTAACAGTCAAGGATCCACAACAACAAATAGAAAACTTTTCAAAGAAGTTATCTCATTTTCCTCCATATACAACAAATTTACATGAATTTTATTAAAAGAGAATAAACACTACCTTAACAGCCTTCTCTGCCCATGATTCGATTTGCTTAAAGTGCTCATCATTCAAGCCCAAATCTCCATAAAATGCATCATAATAGAAACCCTGGGATTGAATTCAATCATTTCAGCAGGGAACCAAATGAGAAACCACGAAATCTTTTTAAAAAGAACAGCAAAAAAAAAAAAAAAATCAAAACCGGGACCACAAACTTGGAACTATCCTAGTAGTTGAATTGCAAACGAAGGAAACCACATATGCAAACACATTTCTTGCAATAAAATAAAAAATAACAAACGAAAACAGATATTTGTTAAAACATATAAACTAACAACTAGTACGATTATTCAAAAACCTCTTTGCTAGATGAACACATATCCAATTTGGTGTCGATTCTGGCGCACGGACCGATGCAGAGCTTGCATCTGCATCCATACTCCACCTCAAGTGCCTGCATCGTATGAAAAGTTGTTATGTAGTCAATCCAATCCAAGTCAATACAGTAAATCAAACCAAACCAAAATCTCGACGAGAACTTTTGGTACTTACCTGCGCAAGAATATGGGCGCTGGAGTGCCAGAAGGTATGCCGAACATCCACATTGTCGTCGAATGAGTCCAATGTGAAGAGCTTAAGCTCAGCATCGCCCTCCAAAGGCCTGTTGATGTCCCATAGAACCCCATTGACCTCAGAAATCAAAGCCTTGGAAGCCCAACTCTTTGAAATCTCACTTGCAATGTCAAAAGGGGAAGTTATCCACTTTTTGCCCTCCTTCACCTTCCCGTCGGGCAATGTAATCCTGAAAAACACCAATAGAATCAATTGGTAATAATTTCCCTCCAACTCGTATAGGCCCTAATGAATTATCAGATCATGAAACAGAGATTGTGGTTATACTTGTATTCATGAGGAGTCAAGTGACTAATCACAAAAGGAGAAAAACAAGAATATAATTGTACATATTCAACAGATTTTCTCGTGAAACACGCTAAAATCTTAGTATTATGGGTACAGTAGGGATAAGAAATATAAAATAATAAATAAAAAAAAGACCAGCGTAGACAGTAACAAAAGTAACGCCAATTATTGGGTAGAAAAGAATGAAGACGTAAGGAAACAAGATGCTCTTAATAACACAATGTACGTCAACAAGTGTCACGCAACAGCTTTTTCACATGTGACCTAGATGACCATAGCCCCCGGTCTACATGTTTGAAGTGGAAAAAGCTATCAGAATTACATCAAGGGTTATAGGTGAGTGCCTTCTTCATCACATTCCATTGAATAAATGTAAGACTCAAAGAAAGACATAGAGAAGAGAAGCATATATAATTCAAATAGAGGTTTAGAGGTTCTAGGGTTTACTTGATAGTATCGGAGGGGAGAGACTGTCGAGCAGCATGTTGCTGGGCCTGTATGGATTCAAAGAGTTGGATGCGCTTGGGAATGACGGCATCGAGGTAGGCATCATCTTTGGCGTGGACGACCATCACCATGGCAGCAGTTTAGTTTTGAAGGAGGAGGAGGAGGAGAGAGCAGTTTAGTTTTGAACAAGGAGGAGGATAGGAGTTACGCGCGCGTAATTATAATTTAGGATTTACGGGTAAACCCAATTCCATTTTTATACAGCAGAGCAGCTTTAGCATATATTACGAAATCTTTTTTTTCTTGGTAAACAAGGATTTATTTTTTCCTTTTTTTTTTTGGGTAAGTAAGGAAATCCTAATTCTACTAGGACAAACGAGACCGTGGTCGCCGGAAAACCTCCATGGGAACTCCGACGAAATGCCCCAAAAACATAGGCGGCGCGAGGAAGAAGATGAAGCTTTCCGACTTTTTTTTGGGAAACCGCGCAATTGACCGACGTCGTTTCAAAACCGCTAATATTTTACGTGAAATGCACGTTTGTTCGTTTGTTTTTTTTTTTTGGTCAAACACGTTTGGTATAAATTACAGGTTTTGTTTTGTAATTAAAATAAAATATAAACATGGAGCAGCCCCTTATACTCCCCAAAAATTCTAGATACTTCTTGTTATTGTCATTACTCAGAATCCAAACCAGCCATTGGAATTTATCATATACTTGTGTGTTTATCCATATATTTTTAATTGTGTAATTTATGTTTATTTAATTAGTTACGAATTTGCAGTCCCACGTCCCAGGCTTGGCTCCTTGGGCATACTGGAATAGAGGGTAACGGAAACAAATAGATACCAAATTATCAATGAAAAAAACCAAATTAAAACATATTAAATTTATAGAAAGCTGTGGGATGGGAACTATGACAAAAATCCCTTCGTTTTATTTACAGCAATAAAAGAAACTGGCGCATCATCTATATATCGTACAAATCGCCTACTCAAAATCTGCATTATTTAAACTCTCCTATACGTACCTGGTCCAATATGAACAACAAAAGGCGTCTCTCGGAGGACAAAATCAGCCTTGCATTGCAGCATCATATTCTGTCACTTCATCACAACTCTATACCTACATCTGAGACTCTAGCTAATTTACATTATATTCCCAATATCGATCAAAATCTATGCCCTCTTGGCAATGCAAGTGGGAAAATGAGAAGGAAAAAGAAACTATTTCTGCTCAATCTAATGCTCATATTATAATTTTTGTCCGAGATGAGGAGCGCGGCAGATTAGAAACTGGATCATTATGTATTGCCACTCTTGATTGGATTACGCGACAATCGTTCAGACTCCTTCGAAGCACCTATCTTGGGCTTATCGCTTTCTGCCGCTTTTTTCTTTTCATTCTCACTCTGCTTGCAGTTTTCGTCATGGGCTTTGATGAACATTCTAACAAAGTTCAGCAAAGTTGAGACAACTGCAGCAGTAAATTGAAATGGTTAGAAAGGTAGCACGTGATTACAGTAATTAAAGTTTAATGCTGGCTACATTCTGTTAAGCACACCACCATATACTCATGGTCGATTTTTCATGAATTGACAAACCACCACATACATGGCCATCAGTGACCCGAGGAAAAAAGAAAGGATAGCAGTCTTGACTTTTGTCGGCAGAGAAGACAACAGTACTCTTATGTTTAGAAAGTAATATGGCGCCAATATTTTGATATCACATGATGAAGGAAGATGGTCAGTCTCTTTATAAACGGTCCATATCGTAAACAAGCCCCTAGTGGAATGAAAGGTCTAGAATTCTTGGTGAATACCTTGTTCGAAAGGGCAGCGAGCAGGATCCTCTCCAAAATAAAGAATCAGTGCATCCACATTTCTACCCTGCAACGTTCAGCTCCAAGTCAAGAATACCATATCAAACATTATAAAACCTTGAATCAGTGCTCATCAAGCAAAGACTTACCACAGTAGAATATAGTGAAGCCAAAGTCCTCACTTCCGCTTCAGCAAAACGGAGGAACTCCTTTAGAATCTGAAGGTTATGAGAAAAACTACAAGTCAGAGCCTGAATGTCAAGCATAATATCTGTGACCATTATTACTGCCACAAAATTACCTTACGGAAATTTTCTGATATAGGACCATCATTTTCTGAGGTGGATAGTTCCTGTACAACTTTCTCTAATCCTTTACTTACAGCTTGCATTTCCTCAGCCAAAAATTTCAATTGTATCTATAAAGCATAGAAAAGTCAGTCAATAGATACCCAAAAAAATCCTGAAAATTATGGACCAGACACAAAAAGAATGCCTTTGACGCAGGTTCCAAGCTGGCTAGGTCTTTAGAGAAATCTAGAACCTCTGGTAGTTGGTCAATGAGTACCTAGAGGCAAAGACCAAACAAACCAGAAATGCATATTAAAAAGTAAATTCAAAGAAATACACACAAACAAGATTTTGCATTCCACCGCACTACAACACAGTTGAGAATATACTTAAACAAACATACAACTGCAGTAGCACTCAGAAAAGAATGTAATGAGAAAACCATAATTAAAACAGACGGTCTAACAAAGATAGTCCATAAGAATCTACCTTACAAAGATAGTGCATAAGAGTCATCTTGTGGTTCCTTGCGAGTCTCAATGAGTTTAAGAAGGCTATCCAACCTAAATCCGATGGCAGAGCCTAAAATATAACATCAACTATTACACTCAGAAGGAATGAAATTAGTAGTGCAAATCAGCAGCATAAAAACTGTTGCATGTGTAATTCCGACTGAACCCGTGAAATATGAACGAATATGAGCCTGGATTCAGACAAAGTATTGAAATATGTGCTTGATCTTATGATATCGTATAATGCTAAGATGACAATTTAAATTAATTTCAACCTACCCCGAGCTGTCCCCTGGTTCAGAGCATTTCCTAGTGAAAGAATTGTCTGCATAATTCTTTTCAATTTGACAGAATTCCTGATCTGATAAAGACCACATGTAGCAAGAAAAATGAGACTTCAAGAATCTTTGAATAATTAGCATCAATGGTTGAGGAAAAAGAAGGATGAACTTGCCTCTTCTGCTGCAGAGTTCACAACATTCAAGCTATTTCTAAGGTCAGAGACCTACATGGCAGTTATGTGCCGTCGTTAAGTCTTAATATAAAACCCAACTATTAAGATGATAAAAATGCTAGTTTACCTGAGAAGAGAATTGTATTTTGAATGAAAAAACTCTGAGCTTTGATTCTACTCGAGGTACTTTCATTAACTCTGAGAGGAACTGCCATCAACATTTAAAAATCAGTAAAGGAGTCCACGTGTATTAATGCATAAAAAGTACACCAGATAATAACTCGATCATTGATTTGATGATGACTCTAAATGTGTTTACAATTCTAAGAACCCCATATCCACCATCAACTACATCTAAGAAAACAGACAACAAATTAAACCTCAGAATAACCCATGAACATGATATGTAATGTTGTATATCTAGTAGTGTTTGGATGATTATTCATCCTGTTTACGAGGCCATGATTAACTAGCATAATGCCACAGTGATATCCTGCAAACCTGTTCACATTTTCCTAACTTCTCCTTTTCTCCAGTATAGCCCTGAAAACAGAATTATAGATTACAAGCTTGAAATGAATTAGCGAACCTTTTATCTTGAGTAACAGTTTTGATGACCCACCTTAAGCAGTTCCATCTCCTCTTTTGTTGGACAGAACTTTATGAGGTTCTCAACCTGGTCAGCATCCAATGCTGTATCTTCCAGGGCAAGCACTGATTTCTGTCAATGTTACAGAAGAAGGCATATTGACAAGGATAACCAATAATCTGATGAAATAATCCACTACTGTGAGATGCTTCTAAGACCATACAATTCAGATATTGAAAAATATTGCATTAATGCTGAAAGAAGTTTGCTTAGAATTACAGCACTGTCTGTGAATTAGACACCATTGCTTAGTGATAAGAGGTGATACATGCTACAGTAGTTTGCAATGGCACCTCAATCATCACTCGTAGAGAACTGAAGAGTTGAATGCAACCATTCTGGCAGCAAATGGGGAGAAGTTGACTAAAGTTGGAAAAGACGAATATAACAATAAACACAGACCATAAAATGCCTCTGTACGGAATAAGATGGTTTTATGTTGCAACTTAAACGGAATAAAGTTCAAGTACCAACTAATGTGAAAAATATAGCTACATAATTACAGCACAATAAAGGAGTGGAATAAAATAAAATATTTATAAGAAAAAAACCATAGCGGTTCTTAAGATTGCCATCATTTAAAGCCATTACCCATGCCTTTGTTGGGGATCATTCAACTACTTCAAATATTTGGTCAGATATCGTGTCCATAATGAATTTACAATTCAGTAGTTAGAGTCTTTTTCAATTTTTAAATTTCACGATGCACGCACACTGTGTATGTTCATGTGTTTTGGACAGTAATCGAGCATCCATAGAGTTGAATTTTATAGTGGTTGAAAATTAGCATGGAGTAAATCTTAACTACAAATTATGTGTACAATTTTGTAAAGTACGATCAAGCTTACCATTAACTCATTCAATGGAACTTTCACCTTTGAAAGCATGATTTCACAGTTATATGCCCGTCTGTGGTCAATCTGCATTATACAAATAAAAAGCTAGATATAGATACGATTTTCATGATAATATAGCGACCCAGGCTGAGATGCAAGCCAGCAAACAAAACACATATAGCTCATTCATGACATGACCGCTATGAAGTATAAGGATGAACACAAACCACGTCAATAACAAAAATCCATATAGGCAACATGTTCTTCATCAACTGAAGGTTGAAAGAAATTTACCAGTTGAACTTTATCAGATTTAGGGGCAGCTGAACCCTGTGTAGTTGATTTCCTGCCATGATCTGAAGTTGGAACTGCAGCTGAGAAAAGATTCTCAAGCTCTGATATGTCAATCTCTGGAGCTCTGTCTCAATAAAATAAATAAGAATGTCAGACGCTGCAATATTTACATGTGATAAGTCTTCTCTTGTAGCAAGTTAGTTCATACTTGGAGGCTTCACCAGATTTTTGTGCCTCAGCCCATAAGCTTCCCTGAACTGCTCTTGATAGTTTCAACCAGTGCAATGGCTTCAATTTCTTCGCATTGTTATTTTTTGAACTTATGGTACGTGATAGACGTCCTTTCGCATTACCCGGAGAAATAATTGGTGGCGGTGGAGGATTCCCCATCTTCGAGCCTCCTTTACTAAAAGGAGGTGGAGCAGGGGGGGCAGAAGGAACTGATGCAGTGGCAGCAGTAGGTGGTGGTGGTGGCACTGGAGATGAATTTGTAGTGCCTCCAGCTTGCCCTGAGTGAGTAGGAGGAGGTGGAGGTGGAGGTGGAAGAGGTCCAGAACCATCAGCAAGGTTCTCTTTCAAAGGCAGCGTTGGAGGAGGTGGTGGAGGAGTTGGAGGAGGCCGAGCTGACGTAGTAATTTGAGAATGCGGAGGAGCGGATGGTGGATCAGGTAAAACACTGCCAGAAATGGTACCTGAGATTGGCATCCCATGGGCACCTGGATGACTAGTAATAGATGGATGGGTTCCATCCTGTGTATAGGTTTCAGAGTCTTTGGAAAGTGATGAGTCCTCAGGTTTTGAAACTGAAAGACAATCAGGTGGTGGCACTTGCTGTGGGGGAGGAGAAGAAAGAGTTTTTATAGTAGAAGTAGTCATGGAAGGTCTCAGTGGAGGAGCTGATGAAGGTGTTGGTGCTGTAATTGAGACACTTTTGACTTCTGCAGATTCAGGTACACGGGAAACATTCAAGGTTGCATCTGGGACAGCAGGATATGCAGTGACTGAATGGAAGACTTCCTGTCTCCCAGAAAAGTCATGATCATTTAACAGAGGTTTTATGCCACTAGCTTGGCAGGTGTTTTGATATTTTGGCGTGGGCTCAGGTAAATCTTTCCTGGAATTAGAGGAAACAAGGGTTGATTGAGACGGTTGGGGCATCTTCTGGCACACCGAATCACGTTGATTGGGTGACTGTAGTGCAGTATGAATGTCTTCAGGTTTACCATCTTGTTTACTCACAGCAGTATCTGGAGACTGCATAGGTGAGGCCACATGGCTAAATATCTCCTGAACTTGAGTGAATGCTTCCATTGGGGTTGACTGAGAAGGTCGGGGCATCTGCTGGCACACTGAATCGCATTTGTTGGGTGGCTGAAGTGCGGTATGAATGTCTTGAGGTTTAGCTTCCTGTTTACTCGCAGTGGTACTTGGAGATTGCTCAGGTGAGGCCACATGGTTAAAGATCTCTTGAACTTGAGCGAATGCTCCCATTGGGGTTGGCTGAGAAGGTTGGGGTATATGCTGGGATACTGAATCACATTGACTGGGTAGCTGAAGTGTAGTATGAATGTCTTGGGGTTTGGCTTCCTGTTTACTCACAGTGGTATCTGGAGATTGCAAAGGTGAGGCCACTGGATGCACCTCAGCAGAGGAGAGAAGGTTCTTAGAATTATTTTCAAGATTTAACTGTTCCTTTTTCTTTTGGATATTTCTTGGACTTGATTCCTGCAAGGAAGTGTCATTTCCAGTACTTCGGGAAGAATCATTGTCCAACTTTTCATGGGCGATGTTTGATGCACCCATTTGTTGTAGCGCATTCAGTGTGGCATCCACCCTGGGATCTAACCAATCCACATAGTTAAAGATCTCCTGTACTTGAGCAAACGCTTCCATTGGAAGGCCCTCTTTATCCTCAAAGCATGAAATACCACCCAGAATAATGGATGCAGTCTTGACAGCATCCATCTCTGAAAAAAGGATCTTAAACCATATGGTAGCCAAACAATTTGTCAGGGAAAAAACAACAAAAGAATCAAAGGCAATCAGAAGAAGCAGAGACACACCTCTACTCTGAAGTTCTTTGGAAATTGTTCCTTAGCCTCCCACAACATGTCAATTTCATCACGGTTGAGCATCAAAATATTAGACCTAATAAAAGCTGTATTAAACATGATGCGGAACATCATCTCTTCACGTTCCGTGTCATCATGTAAGCTAATGCACTCTACCACAACATCACCTTGAATATGGCAATTAATGTCAATTTTAACCAGTTCACATTCTGCCTGCATTAGTTTTGAACATTTAAAGATTAGACCACATCTTAGTTGCATTATATATGAAATATAAATGGGTTAAAACATATAAGGAAAGTGAAGTTCCACACAGATCAAAGCTAAGAAAATAAGACTGGAAGTTTTTGCTTCTCAAACTCACTACCGATCAAAGCTCCATGAAACCAAGCCTGGTCCGTCACCCAACTTGCACAACAAATACCTCTTTGATCTAATCTTGTGAGTTAATTACATAAAAGTAAGTTTTAGTTGACCAATATTAGACCTATTAGGATCCCAGTCAAGATCAAGCCAAGTTAGAACTTAAACATTACCCACTAATTGTTAAATCTCCACACAAAAAAAGTACGTCAGGAACCAAATGCAACCAATGTCATAGTTTGGATAACATCTACTAATTCTTCTTAAACTTCTGACAAGGAAAGTACAAAGGTTTGCTTCCGGAAGAACGAGTGGCTTTTTTCTTTTATTGTTTTTTTTGTCTTATGAGTGGACAGTATGTGGTCGTTGGATTAATGGTTCCATTGGCCTAGGGCTGCAAACCAGACAGGTATGACATCTCCTAGTTAAAATACAATTCGGCATCAGTTCAGATAAGTAGGCAATAAAAGGCTGTAAGCCTTGCCCCTTCAATGCGAGGTATCTTCCCTCAAAATCAGCACAGGTTTGACCCAAGTCAGATCCCAAATTACACCATTTCAAAACAATTGAGAAAAAACATTTTATAGCTAGGTAAGTCATCTCAAGGTAGACATTTTTACATTAATGAAAAGCAAAGTATGGACCAGGCAAATGAATCTAATCACATTTGACTGATTATAAGGGAATGATGAACCTAATCACATATGAACGTATAGTCAACATCCATTGAGGTCAGCAACCATTTAAATGAGTATATGATTATGTCTCAGTAAATAAAGAGAGATAACATCACCTGCTTGTAAGCCCGGATGGTATTGCTTCTTTTTGGAGTTGAGTATAAGACTCTGGGAGTTCGATCAGTAACAACAAAAGGGTCCTGTCCATAAATGCGAAATAGAGGACGGCAACCACCCTCCCCGTCAAAATTAGGAATAAATCTAAAGATGACGCAGTCCAAGGTAAGCGCTCGATCCAGAGGAGGCCATTCCAAGGCTACATTCCTCCTCGAAACGTACTGTAGATACCTCAGTTGAGAAGGGATTGGATTTAGCGGTGATAAAAAATGCAAAAGCTCATGGGGAGCCTGCCTATAAACCATGTCCAACGTCCTTTGCTCTCCACTATACTGTTTCCGGTAAATCAAGAGCGCAGCTAGCATGAAAGCTAAAACAGGCCAACCTCCACGTTCACAGTGCATCAACAGCACATTATGCTGCCCAAGTGCTAGCCAACTTTCACTTGATCTAAGAAAGTGATGGATCAACTCAAGTGTGAGCACTGGACAACCTTCAAAGTGTCGTGGGTAATCCATTATGGTCATTTCGTACTCAGACAAGATGCTGGCCATCTGGCTTTGTGCCACTCCTTCATGAAAATTGAACACCAAGAATGAAGCATCAGGTAGGTGATCTTGGAGTTGACCAACTATCCCACCTATGTAAACTTTATAGTTTTCTTCCTTCCAAGCATCGGTAGTGAAGCAGCAATCAAAAACTATATGTAGACAAAGAAACAGCCGCTTACGGTCAGGTCATACTATATGCCTAGGCCATAACCACCAACTATTCAAAAGGAATTCCAACATACATTTCCCCTTCACATAAGATGGCATCATCACTGTGAGAGTCTTATGCAATTAGCAAGTGTTAAAGCAATCTGAACACACCCATCCACATTCAAGACTGTTCCTTAGTCATCCTCTTTCATCAAATGCAATACAGTACATGTATTTCAAAAGTTTTATAGACGAGCTGCTGCTGCTTCTTTTTTATTATTTTATTTTTGTTGAGTAGACATAAAAATATGCAAGGTGTTCATTATTTAAATTAACAGAAAACATTGCTTAATTAACTGTAAACATAGTTAAATTCAGATTGGTATTATTCAATTAAGCACACAATGTAGCCACTGCCAAACCGGACTACATATAATATCATGATTCATGTGTGTGTGTGTAAATGTTCGACAGCCATCACAGAAGAAGAAAGAAAAAAGAAATATCGAATTCGAAACGCACCGTAAACTCGCTCAGAGATCTCGAAAAGCCCATCAGGCGGCTTCCGATAGAACAATTTGCGCAGCAACGCCATCTCTGCTGTCCAATTATTCCCAAACTCTGCCCCCTATCACAATCAAAATCACCCTGCCTACAATTGCCGATCAATCACGTACATGTACGCTATATATATATATATGCACATATGCATATATAAAAATGTAATGTTTGAATGAAATTTGTTAAAGTCGAAATGAGGAATTTGGTAGAGCAAAGGGAATTCGGTACAGTATTTAGTTGGCTTCTGAGAAAAAGAATTTCGATTTTTTTGCTTTTTTGGCTGGGTTAGAATTTCTGTGTGTGGATTAGATTGTCGACGAAGAAGACGACGACGAAGAGTGTGATAGATAATTTGGTTTGTTACACTTAATTTTTTGGGAGGGGTTCTGTTTGGTTTCATTTTCCTCTGCAGCTGTGGGATTTCACCAACCGACTTGGCACTGTCAGCTCCAGATGACGTGGACACCATCACTGCTCGACGTGTATGTCATATTATCCATCGACGTGGCTGCTCCTACTTTTCCTTCCCTTATTTTTGTCTTTTTTTGACATTTTAAATTTAAACCTTTTATAAAATAATTTTTGTGTTGACAAAAAATAATAATAATTCTAAAGATGGGCCTCCCTCAGTACGGAGCTGAGCCATAGCCCAAGGAATGTAGACTTCATATTAACATTTTGAAAGCTGGACTGAACAAACCAGTTTTGTTGTTAGATCCAATCAAAGTGATAATCGCAGACTCAATTTGAGATTTGGCCTTAACCTTCTCAATTAGATCCAAAGTGATAACCTACTGAATGCTTAGTTGGAGTGATTTCAATAATGTTAAATTAATTACCATAAGAAATATAATGTTAAATGAATGATTCAATAATTTGAGTTGGTCTGTATCTATGTTGTTATCGGTATTGGTTTTGCATATGCTTACTTGAACTAATCACGTGGGGATTGCAAAGAATTATGAAGAAGAATAGGAAAATAAAGGGAGTGGCCATTGTGTTGTGATGTGAGCACTGCTTTGAGGTTTCTGGGCTGAACTTTTTTTGTACCTCAAAAACTTGAGGGAAAATGATATTTAGAATCCTCTAGGAATTAATGTGATACATATGACCCCTTGAATTGATATTTGAAGTATATTGATTATATATCAGCAGAGCATCTCAATGTTATGGCCTAAAAGATGGATAATCCTTTGAGGTGTAGACAAGTGTTTTGACTCAGTCTGAGAATATCATTTTGTTTCTTGGAAGATGGTGTCCTCAGCCGGCTGGATGGGAGTAAGTTTGTAAGTGTGGCTGTGTGTGAGCTCATAAATTCTTCTTTGAAAGGGTTGAAAGGCTTCAGTCCAAACAAAAAGAAAAAAAAAAAGAGAATTGAAAATTTGAAAAGGTTTCTTGACCATTGACCAATCATGCAAAGAGAGAGATAATCGATTTGTTACTTTCTTGGCAATATGTAATATGTCATCTGATTTTGTTCTTTGTTCTTGTATTAATTTCAAACAGTCAAACAAAGTACAGCAAATTTTCAGATATATTTATATTTTATTTTTTTCTAATATGAAGCCCAAGATCTGATGTACATAAATGAGAAGGCCCAACATGTAAGTCCATTATCAACGAGTCTAAGAATGATTATTCTGAAATCATATAATTAGAAGAAGAAAAAGGTAATTAATATCCTCGCAAAGGCAATGCTCCGAGTCCTAGCTCCTAGGACATATGAAAGTCGTTTACCATGTTTTCTCCTAGGCCCTAGGGACCTATAGAAGTAAGTTGGATTCGTGCAAAGTGTGGATGGATCCAAACAACAGTTATTCATTCACATCCACAAAAATTGTGTGTAGGGTTTCACAAATTTTATCGCCAACTCATGCATTCAACTCAACTCAACATTAGTCCGAGTTTACTCTGCTTTCTATATAGACTCTGACATCATTTAGTGGGTTGACTTGGACTAGTTAAGATGGACTTTGAAACATTAAATTGGGCTGGCTTGGACTAAACTGGAGTCCAATCTTATTCATTTATGCATCAAACAATAGACTAAAATAACATTTTTTTAATAAATCAATATTATATTTTTTTTTTTTATTAACAATAATCATATGCAAAATTCCAACTTTTTGCCTCAGTGCCTTACTTTTTTTTTCTTTAGTATCTTCCTTCCTCTTTTTTAATTATTTTTTTCTCTAATCGAAATTTCTCTTTATTAGATAAAATTCAATTTTTTTTTTGCGAGGAAAAGGAGGTAAACCCTAACAACAGACAAACCAAGCAGCCCCAATACCCACAAGATGAGCTCTACTAATACCAAGCACATCATCCAGCATATGCTGGATTCATATCCTAAATATAAATTTAATTCCTAGTCAGTATGTGATACAATTAAGCCCATCAAATCACAGACTGGACCCATGTTTATTAATTGAAAAAGTCACATCCAGTTCAGTCCACCAAATAGAACCTCTATGTTTTCACTTAAATTATCACTAGCCTCTTCGCACGCGTTTCATCGCCTACGAAGGCTTTTTATTAAAAAAAATTAAATTTATTTTAGAATTAAAAAAAGATAATGGGTAAATGCATTCCATAAAAATAGGATCTATTTTCTATTATATGATATTTCTTTTAATTTTAATTTTTTTTAATATGAAAAGGTGTGAATTTACCACATTATCCTCATTTAATTAATAATTTCAATTCTTAATGTTTACATTAACCAAGAGCATTTTATGATATTTTGAATATTTCACAAATTCTCTGCCTTTGACTTTATATATATAGATTATTCCTAAAAAAACTCAACTCTAAAATCGAATGTAATTTAAAATAATTTTGTTTTTAAGTGTTAGGGTAAACTCAAATCAATGATGGGTTTAAATATAACTGTTTCTGTATAGGAAAATAGACCTCTCATTTATTTATGTAACTTTTTTCTTCATAGTAACTTTTGTTTTGTGCTTACAACTTGACGAGAAGACGAGTGAAAACAACAAGCGGCTATGGTGAGTTGAGAAAATCTATCCACACGAGGGAGGCGGTCAGTGACAAAGTCTAAAAAATTCCAACATAGAAATAGAAATACAACACAAGGCAAGCGGGCGGCACGAGTAGTTGGCACTTCCTTTTGAAGACTCTCCACCCAAAAAGCCTATCTTTTTGACAATTCATTCAACAATCTCAAAGTTCAAACCTTTAAAGAGGTTCTGACGTGGGGGTCCTTGCGAACTGGGATTTCTGCAATTTCTGCTCAAAATGGCTTGCAGACTTGCAGATTCTATGTTCCTCTCCATGGTAAGCTATGCCATTTGCTCTTCTATATCGTACCCAATTGCTTATTTTTTCTCATTTTGCTCTTCCTTTTTAGATTTTGAATGGTGGGTTGTGTTCTTAAATTCTTACTCTCTCTTCTTGGTCTGAGCTGCAGGGCCCCCATCAAAATCCAATTCGAAGCCAAAGAATTGGAACCCATTATTCTTCAGGTGTGATTTTTTAGACTGTCATCATTATTTGTGACATATTATCAATGTGAATGGCAACTTACAATGCTTATTGTGAGGTTCAGGAATCTGCTATTTGAAATGGGACAGCCTTCCCCAAAAGGGCATCAAACGTCAACGGTTTTTAACCCGTAGAAATTGGAGGACGGTTGCAAAAGCGGTTGCCATTCCAGTTGCACCATCTTCACCAGACAGTGCTGAGTATAGAAAACAATTATCTGAAACATATGGTTTCAAACAAGTTGGAGAACCACTCCCAGATAATGTTACGCTGAAGCATGTCATTGATACCCTTCCGAAAAAGGTATTGTTTTTCATTCTCAGAGCCACACCGTCAATGCTACTTATTCTTATTGTTTGAATTCGTATCTGATGCATCTGTTCTTTATTGTTGACAATTCAGCTGGGGATCTGAGTTTGAGTTAATAGTCTGTTCAATTGAGTAAATTTAGTAGGTTGAATTTCATCTGAGAAGCTTCATATTGCATTGTTGGAAATCTTTCTATTTTTCCTGGCTGGTATCAATGGAAGCTTCATTCTTTTACCTCTCTTAAACATAAAAATAAAAATTCCTTTTTGACTAGTACCTGGGGAAGATAAAATATAAGTGCAATGTAACTAATAATTCTGGCTTACAATACACTTGAGAAATGTAAACAATCTCAAATGTAACTACTTTCTTTTTGTTTTTCTATTATAAGGTATTTGAGATTGATGATGTGAAAGCATGGAAGTCAGTTCTAATATCTGCCACTTCCTATGCATTCGGGCTCTATATGATTTCAAAAGCCCCATGGTATCTACTTCCTCTTGCTTGGGCATGGACAGGGACTGCAGTTACTGGGGTTTGTTCAAAGCCCATCTCTTCATCTTATATTGGTTCTAGTAACTTACTTCGCCCTCCTTTTTTCATTTATTATGGTATATATAAGCCAACTCATTCCTTTTTTTTCCTTCCCCATTGTGAAGTTTTTTGTTATAGGTCATGATTGTGCGCACAAATCATTCTCAAGAAACAAATTAGTAGAAGACATTGTTGGAACACTGGCCTTTTTGCCGTTGATATACCCATACGAACCATGGCGGTTTAAGCATGATCGACATCATGCAAAAACAAACATGTCTGTGTGGTTTCCCCGAAGCATATATTTATTTATTTTATGTTTATTAATTTATGTGTTTATTAATGGCTTCATTTTAGCACATCACATGTCTTGAAAAGGAGTATATTCTATATTCAATTCATACTCTTCCCAATGGTGCAGCGTGATAACAAGGGCTGGAAAAAATACAGAAACAATCATTCTAAAATTAAAGAGCATTAGAATGAACGATCATGTTAGACTTTTAAGTGAAAATAATGTTTGACTTGTGATTGAAAGCCACTAAGATTACTGAATGTAGTCTTAGAAATTTTTTTTTGTTGATTTTTGAATTATAGGCATACTACTTCCTTGGTTTAAGTATATTTCTAACTCATAACTTCTTGGCTTTTCCTTTTTACCTCATCATCTATATAGGTTGATTGAGGATACAGCTTGGCAGCCTATTGCTAAAGAAGAGTTTGATTCATCTCCTCTTTTTCGCCAGGCAATCATGTATGGATATGGCCCATTTCGGCCCTGGATGTCAATAGCTCATTGGTAGGTAACTATAAAAGAAGAATCACTCTCTCTGTTTTGTTTTGTGGCCGTTATATCAACAATGGTGATTTTTAGTCATGATTCTTAATGTGTGAATATCCAATAGACATGAATAAATATTACTTGGTATCCAAATAGGTTGCTAGTCCACTTCGATTTGAAGACGTTCAGACCAAGTGAAGTGAAAAGGGTGAAGATAAGTTTGGCTTGTGTTTTTGCGTTTATGGGGATTGGATGGCCATTGATTGTGTTCAAGACAGGGATCTTGGGATGGGTAAAGTTTTGGTTGATGCCATTTTTGGGCTATCACTTTTGGGTAATACTACTCACTGATCTCCTATGCTTTATTTTGACTGCAGTACTTAACATGTATTGGTGAACATAGCCGACTTGCCTTTGGGAATTCCATAGTTGTAGAGCTTACTGTCAATTCTGTTTTCAATTTTACATGAATCTGTAGATGAGTACATTCACGATGGTACACCATACTGCACCTCATATACCATTCAAATCTGCGGATGAGTGGAATGCTGCTCAGGCTCAACTTAATGGAACAGTTCATTGTGATTACCCTCAATGGTACCGTATCTTTGTGCTTTAGCTATCTTCTTTATTTTTTTCAGATGAAAGCAGTTATTGAAATCTGACCACTGTGCTGCTATTAAATTCACATATATGTAATATTTTAATGTTATTGACAAGTAATGATTAAGAATTGTTACTAGCTTAAAATCATTCATATTGCCATAACTGCTTCACAAGAACCTAGCACTCTTCTTCTTTGGGGTGTGTGTTTTTATACGTTGGGGGCATTATTTTCTCAACAGGATTGAGACCCTCTGCCATGATATCAATGTCCATATACCCCACCATATATCTCCCAGGATTCCAAGTTATAACCTACGAGCAGCTCACAAGTCGCTTCAAGAAAACTGGGGAAAGGTAGATATCTTCAGTATCTTCTACAATATTGTGATTAGTCTTGAGCTGCGCATGTAAAATCAAAATGTTCGAAAAAGACATAAGAAAGAAAAAGGAGTTATTTCATTGGTTTTTTTTTTTCCATGTCATGAACAGTATCTGAACGAGGCTACATGGAATTGGCGTTTGATGAAGACGATACTGACAGTGTGCCACGTTTACGACAAGGAGCAGAATTACGTTGCCTTTGACCAACTTGCCCCTGGAGAGTCTCATCCAATCAAGTTCCTTAAAAAAGTGATGCCTGATTATGCTTGATCAACTTGTGTGCCTTGTGGTGGGGTCGCAGCCATTTAGGTCCTTGTCTTTTACACACTTCTTTTTGGGTCAAGATAGGTATGCTATCCCATTTTCTTTTACACATTGATGTTGTTATTGCTTGTGTTTACACAACCTTTTTTCGAAGTTTTTGACTATAAATAGAGGGAATAATTGAGGGAAATTTCCTAGAAGTTTACAGTAAAAGACGGTTGATAATCATGCACTAGTAATCCTCTGGACTTTGAATTGTTCTTGGATGACCGAAACTTCCTTGGTGATGATTCTTCACTCCACTGGAGAAAAACTTCTCTATTCCCAATCAGTAACATTTTGCTACAAACGTGATAACTTTTCAACATAATTAGTTCCGTGATATACAAAACAATGTTATTTCCGTGATATACAAGTTGTTCTTTTAGTTGCACTGCAATTGACGAGATGAGTCAGAACCCACTGAACTTATGAATTAAACTAGATGGCGATAAGGGTAATGTTGGTTGGAATTAGTGTTCAACTGATCTGAAACTTAATTGAAGTCGTGTCAGTTACCCTATATCTTAATGAATTAGTTCAAAGACTTTAAAATACAGCAACGAGGCACACACAACAAGAAAGTCAAATTGAATTAAGTATTCTATATCCCTACGTAGGGTTCTAGTAAAGTGGGATTACTTCCCACTTCGTGTTCGGGCATTTATAACTAAACTCCAGAGCTGTTTAATTAGATTAATACTTGAAGGTTGAGCAGAAACAGAAGACGTCGTGTGTGATAAGCATCATAGAAGTATATGAATTGGAAAAGAAAAAAAAAGCAAACGAACTGGTCAAAGGTTCATAATATGCAAAGGCTAAAAGGCAAGGTGAAGGGGGCCATAGTTTGCTATTGTGGTTGTCACAGATTCAAAGTACTGATCATTTAGAAACGCAAAATGAAAACAAAGGCTGCACCAACCTAACCACTTTGTGCAAAGTTACGCAATTCATAAATCTTGTAAGAGTTGGCAGTTGCAACTGCTCACATGCCAAAGAGCATCTCTCTCCAAATCTGGAATCTTTGCCAAGGGTATTAAGATGCATGGAAATGTGTGCAGGAGATCAACTTTGGCAAAGCAGAAAAAGAAAAAAAGAGGTCTCCGCGCAGAAGTGAAAATCAAAGAGCCATTCCTTGTTGGCTGTTCAAACATAAAAGATAAACAGAATTTGAACCACAGGACCAGTTCCCATGATTAATGGATATGCAAAGGTACCAAATTTCTAGTTATAGTAGTTAAGCAATCGATTTCATTTATATCTCTCCAGGCTTTATAGTAAGGCAACGCAAACGGTTTCATTCTTCTCTGTAGTGAGCCAACCCTGTACAGTACAATCTTTAGAACTCTGTCTGAAGTATCTCTAAATTTCCTAAACCTAGATAGTATTGCTGCAACTCCATCTCCTAGGATCTAAAAAAGACAGGAAAACCATGTATCATGTATGTCAGAAATGAAAGAAAACACAATCTTAAAAAATAACCCAACTATAATCTGAAGAGGAATCATATAATTGGAGGAGGTGGAGTCTCCCATATATCAAACACATTTTCCTCGCTATGAAGAGCAAAAAGCCGATCCCCACCTATTGAAAAATCGCAGATTGAACCTCCATAACTTCGTCGAAGCCTGGACGTTAAAACCCAATCAGGACCACAGAACACTGAAATGGAATCATTCATGGATGAAAAGAGTTGCCCCTCATGCAATGCCAGTTTGGGGTAGCAAGGCTCATCAGGCATTTTTCCCTTCATCAGCCTGCTCCTTGAGCTCCATCTAACACTTCCACCAGAGCTCCTGAGATCAATAAAACCCAAATCCTCGTACTCATTTACCACACAAATGGAGTTACTCTCCTCCATTGCTATTGCATCTCTGACCCTCTTCTCATCCACAGTTATAGGAGCTCCAATATCAGACCAAGACCAGACCATTTTCTTCTCCCTCAAGTCCAACAAACTGATGTAACAGTTGTCTTTCCTAGGGAACAAGGTTGCAACTAACAGACAGTTACTCCCCTGCAACCATTGCAGCTTGTCAGCATCACCAAGTGACCAACCAGGTGGTTCATAGAAAAAATCAGTCTGCTTTCCTGTTATTTGGTCCCAAACACCAACGCCGTACTCATTGCTCCTACCTTTGCAACTAGAGAATATCTTGTAATCTGACCCAAAACACAAAGCTCCAGCAGTAAAGCTCTTAACTTGATTCTCATGACTAACTTGAAATTTGTACCTGAGCTCCCCATTTGATGAGCTGAACAGCCCCATTCCTCCGTCCCCTCGGCCTAACCGCTCGCAAACGCTGATCACTATGTTCTCCGAATCAACCCAACCAACATCATTGACTCTCTGATAATCAAGATTGATTGGAGGGTGCTCATCTAGCATCCAGTCGTAGACATGGACCATGCAACCATGAGCAACGCAGCAACCACCATCCGGGCCAGCACGAATTGCTGTGCCATCACCCGGAGCTTGGCCTGGTACTGTCCGCGAAAGCCACAACCTGTTGCCATCAAAGGGACCCCATTTGGCTGATCGAACGTGGTCGAGAAGGCCATAATACAAGGCCTCTCTATAAAGAAGTTTTTCAGACATATTGGATGGGATATGAAGCTCTTGGGTTCTTAGAAGATCAAGGAGGACCGCAAAGCAATCCGGGTTGCGATCAATGAAGTATTCATTGGAATTATCGGATTGTAGATTCCAGTTCTCGTCGAACATCGCTCCAAACATGGAATTACGGCCGGCATTGGCGAGAGTTGTGGCCGTTGTTTCAAAGATTCTGCCTCCAACATTGAACCTCACCCTGTCTTTCTGAATTCCCATGATTGAATTTCAGAATCCCAGATGGGGTTTTGGAGCTGGGAGGCCAAGGAAAGATATCAGTTTATGTCGTTGAAAGTTGAAGAAAATTATGGGATTGTTTGGATAATTTGAAATTTTGATAAAATGAACAAAATTAAGGAACAATGATAATGAAGAAACGGAGTTCAGATTTCAGCGTTCAGAGAGAAAGAAAGTAAGCCAAACAAATTTGATAAATACCCCGTATTTGATCTGAGGGGTTTGGGATAGGATGCGTTCGTTGCAGGAGAGGAAACAGAACACCCTGAAAAACAGGGGAGTTTGATCAAGCTGATGGGAAATTTGATCAAACTCTGAGAAATTGAGATCTGGGTACTGAAGAACCGAGGTTCAGAGGGTTAGGTTTTAGAATTTGTAGAATTAGGTGGAAGAGGAATTGATGAATTGGAGCGGTTGGATTTCAAATTTTGACTCTTTTCTTTTCTGGCTCTCTCCTCTGTCATTCTTACTTTGCTTTGTCCATGTTTTTTTCTCTCTCTCTCTCTCTCTCTCTCTCTCTCTCTCTCTCTCTCTCTGCCTTTCTTTGGTTTGCCTTTGGTCCGGACACAGTTGAACTTTTCGTGAATTAAATACTCTATGGTGGCGTCAAACTTTGGCTCTGGGCCATCCTTAGATCTCCACCGTTGGATGGTTATTTGAAATCCAATCATCATCAATGTTGGGGACTTTTATTTTTGGGCAAATGTTGGGGACATTTATGGTGGAAGAAATTTCCTTGCTGAATTAATAGTTTAAGGCTTTCGATTAAGTCAGCTCCAACCCAAAGAAACCGTGTCTTGTGGGCTGTGTTTTTAAATGTTCGCTTTTTTTTAATGTAAATTTGAACAATTCCTCGTCCATTCAAAGGAAAATGACACAGAAATTGAGACTTTTATTTGATGAGAGAGTGGCTCCCTTCCTTTTCGAGCTCTTCCAATCATGTAATTTATTGGTCCGTTCCCATCATATTTATAAATAAATAATTTATTTATGATGGAATTTATTTCCCTTTTCGATTATTTTCTTTCTATGATGAATGATTGGATTTTTTAACCTCCTCTTAAATGGAAGAAATTAAGAGCAATTATTCTGCAAGTCCTGTGTCGAGACCCTCGGCTCCTAATTTAATGGTGTTTTATAAGACCAGACATCAACCAAAACTGCAATTAGAGATTGCGGGTCATAGACGGCACATCATTACACTTTGGTTTGTTTAAACTTTAAAGTAGTGAGATATATTCAACTGGGTGGGTAGCGGTGCGTAATGAGCAGCTTGTGTGTTTCATGTTTGCCATAGCCAACCTTCAAAGGGCAATCCACAAAGGTTTTTACTTTATTCTTTTGGGTTATATTGGGTAAGGGAGGGATAAAACTCCAAATGGTGGACCATGCAGCTAACTTCTACTCTACGTCTCCATATTATCTCTCAGGACAATAAATAAAAGGAAAAAATAGGAAGGATTTGGAAGGCAGAAGCAGACTTAATACCAACTCTCTAAGAGAGCGTGAGACCATTGGATTAGTAGGCTCACCTCTATTAGAGAGTTGGTACACAAGTTGGTATTCCCAAAAATCCTCTCTAACATGACCCGAAAAAAAAGAAGATGAGTGCAGGTTGAGTTATCATAACAGAGTTTGAGTGGATTCTTAATGAGCTTGTGATTTATGATTCTTGGAGGAGACTTGTATGGAAGAAAACAAAACAAAATATCCAACTTTAAGTTGGGTCTTATTATCTTGTCTTGTGAGGACATTATTGGTTTACTTAGACTTAAAGAGACTTCTGATATTATTTGTTTTTCTCATCGTCTTTTTTGTATATTCCGCTTCCAGCCGCTTATCATCATCACACATCATCTTACTTTTTTGGTGCGACAAGTCACGTCACTTTTAGACGCTAGCTAGCTTTAGTTCAAATGGGTCTTTCTGCTTGGGGTGAGTTGCGGGCGGGGAAGGGGTTGGTCAGGTCGGTGGAGAAAAAAACACAGAGAGGGTGGGGATAGGGTAGGGTTTCTTTTTTGTTTTTTTAATAATTAAACAGAATATTGGATGGAGTATTGAGGATTTATATGGCAGTTGGTAAATTTGCAAAAAAGACAAGTTCATATTCTTAATTTTCCAAAGAAAAATGTCATGGGTAAATTGATAGTTACCTACAAGTTCAAAGTGCAAATCGGCATATTACCCAAAATTATTCCATTTAAGAAGACAAACGAAAAATAATAATAAGAAGATCTTTTTCTTTGGTTTTGTGGGGTGAGGGTGATTTGATTATTTTAGTACTCTATTTTGTGACTCCAAATGGTGGATTGGATTGGTAGTAAAGCCCTAAGTTTGTGTTATCAAGTTTTAAATAGCATAAATAAATATGGGAGTTGATTTTCCGCTCTCCTTTTACACCCCCGTTTGCTTTTTAAAACTTTTTTTTTGTTTTTTAATTTTCCTATTCTACCCTTATTCTACATTATTGTATTTTGGGAGATTCACTATTATAACTAATATAGGAGCCCAAATTATTTATAAAAAAAACTCTATATGAAATGGACTTTAGAAACACACCAAAAACCCATTTACAACATAACAGAAAGACTTTTAACTTCTTTTAAATTACAGAACTACCATTGATTTCTTAAAACAAATCCAACCCCAAAACCTTATAAAAAAAACCCAAAACACTCAATAGGGCATCAAAGTAATTTAATAATCAAAATTAAATTCCATCTATCATTTTTTGAATTTTTTTTTGGTTTGTTTATAGAAATTAAATAGTGATGGGTTTATTTATAGTTTTAGTGCTAAGAATGGGTATATAACTAAGGGGCCGTCTGGTAACGTTTTCAGAGGGTGTTTTTTAGAATATTTTCAGAGAATGAAAACAAGAAAATGAATTTGCATTTTCAGGAATTGAAAATGCGTCTGGTAGATTAATTAAAAAACATCTTCAGAAAAACAAAAACAATGAAAACGTGTTCTGGCAGTACAATTTGAAAATAATAATATATGAGTTATTTTCAAGTGTATTTTTGCTAATTTCAATTTTTTTTAATTCTTCAAAGACAAAAGTTTATAAACAATAAAAAATTCTAATGTTTTTTAAAAACTAAAACTATCTTATCTCATTTCTTTTTTTTTTCTCTCTTTATTTCTTCCTTTCCTTCGTTCCCAGCCCGTGCCCTTCTTTTTTCTCTTTTCCTTCCCAGACCATTTCTTTTTTTCTTTCTTTCTTCCCTTTTCTCTCTTTTCTCTTCTTCCTCTATATGATTCTTTCTCCTCTTCTTCCTCTCTTAATTTTTTCTTTTCTTCTTCTTCCTCTCTTATTTTTTTTTTCTTCTTCCTCTTTTTCTGATTCTTCCTGTTCTTCTTCTCTCTTCATACCCATCCTCTCTCGTTTCCATTTGTTAATGGTTGGAGGTGATTCGATTGGGTGGTGATAGTAGTTCAACTGGGTTTGTGGAAGTTATGGTTCAACTGTTGGTGGTGATCGTGCTTTGGAGGTGCCGGAGTGGTGAACTAGACGATGGGTCTGGATCGGGGGGAGATGGGTTTCCACGGTGGTGCTCCTCAGTTGAAATTTTTTTTTTTTTTGGTCCAGTGCTTGATAAGTAAATCAAGATCTCAGTGATTTTAGAAGAAGAAGAATAGCTATGGAGAATTTCAAAGACAAGAATCGATGTTGATTGGAGAAAGAGAGATGGAAAAAAACTGAAAACGAAAACGTTGAAAACGAAAACAACATATTTTTGTTTTCAACTTTTGTTCATGAATTGAATTTGTTTTTGGAAAATATTTTTATGGAAAACAAAAACGTTCCACCGGACAGGTATTGTCCAAAAATCAGGAAATGAAAACAGAAAACGGCAGTGAGAAAGAACGATACCGAACGCGGCCTAAATATCTCTTATATTTTTACTTCACTTTTATATTATTTATTTTTCTTTATACTTAATTTTCCAATTTGCATTAAATTTTCAATATTTTTTTCCTTTAATCGAGTAATAAATAACTAACATTGTATATTTATATAGGCAAAATTATATGGTCCGCCTACTGCAAAAACATATGCTCTATGAATAAATCTTGCAACCACAGTTTTTTTTTAAGACATAAATTTTAATGCAAAAGACAATAAAATACATGGCCACTAATAAACATAAAACAAAGAAAGAGTAATTACACTGATGATAAGTTCATAATTTCACACATTTGTTTGCCTTCATTGCTTAGTAATTTTGTTTAGTTTCTCTTTATTTCAAGTCACTTATCTATGTTTGTGTGTTCTGGAGGTTATGGGAGCAAGAGATCACATTTTATTCAATCCATGCATATTAAGGGCTGATTGGGATGAGAGGAATACACTTGAGGCATTTGAAGCAAAATGGTGCAAAAACGTGCAAAAACTGGAGCCTGAGTTAGAAGTTCATTTCGGACTTTTCTTCTTCATCGGAGCTTGGATTGGGCCAATGTTTGTGTGGTTGGATCAATGACATTCTGAACTTCAAAATGGACATCTTAAAGTCATCATTTGATTCAGCCAAGCCCAATTCGTAAGCCCAAGAAGTTGTTCATCATGCTGACAGGAAGATGAGCTCATTGCATGCTTGGTCATGGTGAGCTAGGCATGAGCTATTGGTTTCTGGATGGAAGCTTGGTCATGCTGACATGTTGATGACCTAGGGCTGCTGGTGGGATTTAGTGGAGTAACCATTTCTGATTATCTAATGCAAGTGCATCAACCACATTATGATTTTCAATTGCAAGTGTTGTATGCATTGGCTATATTCAATTCAGATTTATCCCTTCCCTCTCCCTATAAATTCCACTTCCATTCCACATTCAAATCATCAACAATCCACATTCAGAAACACACACATTCACTCATCCATTACTCCCATACACACATTCACCACAAAGAGAGAAGAGAGCTAACTGCAAAGGAGGAAGAGCTAGGAGCTGTCCTGGAAACTACCTTGCCTGCCACCAGCTAGTTCTTCTATTCTCTTTACTCTATCTATGTATTTCTTATTTTCTGTATTCATAATTATGTTGAACTAATCCATTTTGTTAGGGCTTAGGATGAAGCCCTAGTCATGAATATTCAATGTTATGGATGATTTCATAGTTAATTGATTTCCTTACTTTCATTATCAAGTTGTTAATCTCCAGCTTATTATGTGCTTGATGTATGCTTTCTTGGAGTAGCCAACTAGGATTTTATGCATCTAGCACATGTTGGGAAGGGGTTTAGATTCACCAATTCTACTCTCCTTTCACAAGCAACACATGAATGACCTAAGAATCATTCAAGGGGTTAATAACCATAGGTTGACTGGGACAGATACCATGTTCTAGGACTTGTGTGATTATCATATTCTCAAGGAACTTAATGACTCTTGTATGTTTTATTCTAAGTAGATAGCATGCTTAGGTTGCATATTAGAGATCACGTGTTGTGTAGATACCATGCACAATCACATGCCTTAGGAGAATCATGCATCCTGCACCTAGATACCATAGGCTTGTATGCGATAATCTATTGTTAATGAAGTTTGAGTCAATTTCTATGCATTCATAACTTGGATAGGAAGACTAGAGGTGGATTCCAAGGCTCTAACACTTCTCAATCATTGTTTCACAACTTGCTCATTGCTGCCATTGTTTACTTTCCAGCACTTCCATTTCATTATCTTGTTTCCATTTCAACAACAAAACCCCCCATTTTCGAGTGCGTGTGTGGTGCTAGGATTCTGTCCTAGACCTTGCCATTTGTAAGTTTGTTTGTTTCTTTGTTTTCTGTTATTTTCCATCATTCTAAGTAATTTAACTCGCAACCAAGTTACCATTCTCCGTGGGATCGACCTCGTATTTACATAAGCTATACTACAAACGGTTCGTGCACTTGCGAGAATTAAAGTTGCTGTTTTTAATAACTCATTTTAGTTGTTAAGAATAAGCTCAACAACTGAACACAATCCTCATATACTCAATACCAAAGCTCAAATTAAAGGATCCACAACTTCAGCAACATATACAATTTAATTAACCAAACTGTATCATTCCACTTAAACCATCACAATATGAGTTGTCAAAGTTGTACGACCTCTAGAGCCATTTCCATGGCTTCCAAGACCCCATGGTGGCTCCATCATTGCCCATTACCCAACACATAAACTAACCCAAAGACAAAAACCAAAACACGATCATAAACTCTTAGGAAATTTCTGGAAATGCAATATATGACAACCCAAAGTTCCACTACTGCCTGGAAAAATGCCTATTAAGCATAATATCTTAGTAAGAAATTAAATGTACCATGCATAATATATTGAGAATTAAAAGGATTACTAAACTCTGTCATTTCACTCAAATCACCACTGCCCACCATGTCTAAAATTCAATGTTGTTATTTTCTGTTAACTTTTCTTAATTTAAGTTATCAAAACTTTAATGTAGGGTACGAGTAGAATAGGAAAAAGAAAGAACATAAAAAAAATATTAAAAACAAAAAGAAGTATAAGTGAATAAAAAGAAAGTGAAAAAATCAACTCCCATAAATATATATGATTATGAGTATCATAAAATCATAGGGGCATATACCCCCACAGCATACGTTTATTATCAGATAAATGGTTGCATAATTTAAAGTTATGGGCTTATTATCCTTTCATTTATTCGCTTTCTCTATTGTTCTTTACTAGCTCGTAATTGTTAATATGTTTTTATTTTGTATTTAACTCTTGTTTATATAGAATTATGGATATTAAATGCATTTTTGGTCATTGGATTTTATAAAAAATGTCAAATTGGTTATTGAGAATTTTAGCCAAATTGGTAATTGAGAAAAAAATATAGCCAAATTAGTCACTGTTGTGTTTTCCAAAGTTTACAATTTATACACATTTCATTATCTTTCATTAAGTGCAGTTTTTATTTTTAGTTTTGTAGGAAGCATGTTCAATCTTGTTCCTCTATTATATTTTGGTGCTCTATATTGAAGCATGAATCAATTAAGTGAAAACCGTATTGCCACTTCAAATGACAAGGAGACGTAATCAAGGTGATAAAGCACCAAAAAATATTGATAAGTTGTTGATTTCATTTAATTTGGTTTAGCCTTTTGATTTTCCTTAGGAAGAAGATTGAAGGTGATTTCTAAAAAAATACAAATAAAAACTGCACTTAACGGAAGATAACATAATATTTATAAATTGTAAAATTTATAAAACATAGTGATAAATTTGGCTAAACTTTTTTCTCAATGACCAAATTGACAAAAAAAGTATTTAACCCTAGAACTATTGTTGAATTTGGACTTAAATTATTGGTGCAACACAGGCTTGTTACCCACTTAAATTACACCTATTTGTCTCTTTAAAATAAAAGTATATGTGCTTTTTAGGCGTTTCATTATCACTGATGACAAAGGGGGCCACTTCTATTTGATTTCAAGTTCTATTCGTACGAAAATAAAACACACCCCAAATTTACACATAATTATGGGAGTATTTTGCTCACCACTTTAATTATAGGTGTACTCTCATCACTATCCTTAATGTTTGACACGCGTGTCTATAGACATATTTAGATGGTTGCCTTTGGCTCGGTTTTTGAAGTGACTATCTCAGAAAGAAAGAAAATTGAAAGGGGGCGTACGCAGAGACTGACTACCTTCCCAATCACATTTTCACATTAACTCACAAAATCCAAAATATTGCTTCCTATTTCTAATCTCTTCTATTGTCGTCTCCCAAGTCCAAAGGCCATAGTTTCTCTTCACCGGCAACAAGCCAAGAACCTCCCTTCCCTTTCTTTCTTTCTCTCAGAACCTGAGGTGATTTTCTCTACTGGGTTTTTTTCGATCTTCTGAATGATTTTTTCTGTTACCTTTTGATTTCTTGAAGTTGGGTTTGCCTGAATAAGTCTCTAATTTACATAGATGATGTTTTTTCTTTGTTAAACCTTTCTTAACTCTCCTGTTCACCTGTTTGTTTTGCTTTTGCATTTTGGTTAAACTTTAATTATGTTAAAGTTGATACCTTTTTAGTAAACTGGTTAGATTTGGGTGTCTGAAATCAATTCCTAAATATTTGGATGGAAATGTCACATAACCCCCAGTGGAAGTCGACGGAGAATTATACAGTGATACTCTGTACTGCCACTTGGCAGAAACAGCTGGTAGTAGGAAACATTTACAAAACGACACCTGGCGTAGCAGCTAATAAGGAGAGAAACTTTTGTTCACTTCACTCCCAACGTCCACGTGATCTCCTTGAACTTGTGAACTTTATTTGATTCCCCCAATTTCAATTTTTATTTGCCTTTCTGGTGTCTTTTAGCGTTGGAAGAACGAACGAACCCAACAACAGAGCAAAGCTAGCTTTCTCTCATCTTTTGGAGGAACAAATATTGGAGCCGGAATGTGGTTGGGTGTTTCCGTTTTCCACTAAGCCCTAGACACTACTTGGGTCCTCTGCGAGATCTCATCCGTAGTCTTCTTCAAGTTTGAAAATCAAGGCTTCTTTCCATTTCGTAAGCTTTTCTCTTCAGTTTTCCTAGTGGAAGTCAACCCACAACCCACCTCTTTGTCGCTCCTGTGTGCTCTTCCATTTTTGAAAATAATTTTTGGCTTCTTTTCTGTTTTGCATTTTGGGTTTAATTCTTTTGTGGGTTTTCTTTTTGCAGGTTCCAATTTCTGGGGTATCGGTTTAGCACCTTGCTGCCTTTGTATTACTCTTTCTCTATTATTTATTTCTGGTAATTTTTTGGTTTAAGTTTATTTAATTTTTAACGAATCTGAATCTTACTGCAATTTTTTGTTTTATCTTTTTGGCATGGATTGCTCCAATTTTGGGGTTTTTGGTTTTGTTTAAATTTTTTTAAAAAAATATGGATAGGTGTTTTGAGTTCTGAGATGCAATGGGTTTGATTTAGGTTTGTTTCTTTTAGCATTCCCTGCAGGTTGCAAAATGATCTGTAGTATACTGTTACTATTGGGGTATTATTTTTCTTGCATTTTCTTCTTGCAATTGATACATGTGGTTTTATTTTTTTCCTTTTCTTATAACTAACTGTTTTGGAAGCTTAGATTGTGGTATTTGCTCTGAACATGTAAGAACTTCTAACCTTGGACCACTGATAGTTTGAAACTTAATTATAATAAAAGGGCAAATCTCTCTTTACATGTATGCTAACTGTCCATATTACTCTTGATTGCTTAAGTGATCATAAGTTTCATTGGTCTTCTTTGTTCAAATATTCAATTTTCAGTATTATAATGATTCATTCGCATGTTCTTCCAATCATCATGGACAAGTTGGCAAGCATGTGTTCAATGATGGGTTTTATTCAGGTGCTTGTATCGAGTTATTTCAGTTCAATTGGTTAGCAGGTTGTACTGAGGCTTATTTGGATCTTCTTCGAAACAAAAAACCAAAGCTTGATTTGGAAGATATGGGGTACATTGGGGCCCATGGTGTGGCTGCTTTGCATAAATACAAGTATAGTGGTGTGGATCACTCGTACACTGCGAAATATGTATTGCAACCCTTTTGGAGTCGTTTCGTTAAAATATTTCCCCTTTGGATGCCGTAAGTTTCTTATTCTTTTATCCTTTATTAATTATGAGAGCTAGAGTAACTTTATTATCTTATTACGTACTGTTCTCTTTGGGTTTAATTGGTTGGTAAGATCATTGTTTTATTAGTGTACATGTGCATGAGCATGTCTGTTTTTGAATTTTTGTGCTGAAGGTCTGTATGATTAGTTTGTGCTGGGTAAAATCTTGAATTAGGTTATTTGGTAGCCTACATCTGATACATTTATGTTAAGAAAACATCCAAATGGGTGGGATTTGTAGATTGCATGTCTAGTTCTATATAGAACTACTTATTGTAAAGTTACAATGCCAAGACGCCAAGAACTTGTCTGTTTATCGCAAATGCAGCTATTAGCTAAGGAGATTGGTTAAGTATGCGCTTATTTGTTATTTTGAATTTACAAGAATGAAGAGTTTTAGTACTTTTCTTGAGATTTGTTTATGTCTCGCTTTTATAACTTGCTTATGATTTAACAGTGCTGGTTTAGGGTTATTTTTTCTGCTGTTTACTAACTTTTTCTTTTTCTTTGGTGTATGTGCACGTTTGGGTTTCTGCGTTCTTTTTCAGGCCCAATATGGTATAATGACATTTACTCCCAACTATGTTTAATCATTTTGATACCGTTGCCTATTGATTGATGGTTTTGCTTTATTTTTGGCCAGATAACACTAACTGGATTCATATTCTTGCTCACATCTGCGCTGCTTGGATATGTGAGTGAATTTTTCTTATCATCTTTTTAGTTTTGTGTTTGTTAGTTTTCTTTTATAAAAAAAAAAGAAAAAAAAGCTAATATTTTACTTTAACTTCCACATTTATTTGTAATTTTTTATGTATGTAAAAATATATCCACTGGCTGTTTTGTGTATAATGTGTAAAGTAGAAATGTTGTTATTTAGTAAGCTCCCATTGAATTTGCTTTCTGATTTTTCCCCCAGATATATTCACCAAGATTAGATTCAGCTCCTCCTAGATGGGTTAATTTCGCTCATGGATTGCTACTTTTCTTATACCAGGTTGGCTTAAATACTATTTAAGCAGCGTTGCCTTAGATATATTTTTATTTCGTGGTGCCCCTCTTTAACGTTATGCATTCCTATTTTGTTTTCATTTGTATTTCCCATTTTCAATCACTTGCTTGTTTGACCTTTTCACAAATATCTTAGACCTTTGATGCTGTTGATGGGAAGCAAGCAAGACGGACAAATTCCTCAAGTCCACTGGGGGAACTTTTTGACCATGGTAATGCAATGTTATCATGTGTTTTTCTTTTATCCTATATGTAAAACAAGAGTTGATTGTTGATGGATTATATTCTGGGCAATCTCAATGTATTGCAGGTTGTGATGCCCTAGCATGTGCGGTATGTGTCTTCATCTTTTCTGGTGATTTCATAGCCCTGAAATTCAAATGATTTTTTCATGTTCCGTATGTGTTTATTTAGTTTGAAGGATTGGCTTTTGGGAGTACTGCGATGTGTGGAAGAACTACCTTCTGGTTTTGGGTGATTTCAGCTGTTCCTTTTTATTGTGCAACATGGGAGCAGTAAGTTGCCCAACCTAGTTTGATTTGTTATTAGTCATTATGTATGTCTGACCTTTGTACTACCCCCTCCCTCCCTCCTTCCCTCCAAAAGAACAATCCATAATATGTACAAGGCTGTATATTTTGGACTCTGAAGTTATAATGTTTCTGAAATTTTCCACTTTATAATTGGGGAGTGTTGATTCACAATGCTTGCATAGAGGGTTGTCTACTCTATTATGACCCTGCATAGAATACTTTATATGAAACTTGAATGTTTTGTTAGCAGCACTAATATATTACTTGATTGATCCAGTTACTTTACCAATACCCTGATCCTTCCTGCCTTTAATGGGCCCACAGAAGGTCTAATGCTGATATATTTCGCCCATTTTTTCACAGCTATTGTTGGTAAGCTCGTAATCTCCTCCTGCTATTCTTTGTATGTAGAGCTTGAAAGTTTATTTTTATACTGATACGCTAATTTTTTTATATATATTTTGCTTGGGTTTTACTTTTTCTTTTCTCTAATTACATTTAAATTGATTTGAAATTGCTTAACTTTTTCAGGTTCTGAGTGGTGGGGTCAACCATTTGGAAAGTCTCTGCCTTTTCTTAGTTGGGTCCCATTTATTGATGGTAAGGGTATGCCTATTTTAGTTGAGCCTACAAATTCTATTTGGCATTGAATCCATGTACAGAATCTACATTTTGCTGGACTTGATTGCGTGCTTTGATTTAAATACCCTTTTAAGAATACTTGGTAGTTGGCACACCTTCCATTAGCTGACTGATATTTTGTATTGTTTTATTTATCCCAATGAGTTACTATCGAGTTGTAAGTGTTGGTCGCTGCTGCTTCTTGTTCGCTTTATATGCAAGCCAATAGAATAAGCCTGCTAGACATTTTGCATATCTATTTCCAATACATCTTTATATATAGCTCAAAGTCTCTTTAACATTTATGCACTCTTACTTCCTTGTTTTAATCAATTTCGGAACACTACTCTTCCTTCCGCTGCTTCATGAGAAATTCCTACTTCCATTGCAATTGGTCTGAATTTAATTCCGTTCTGTTTTTGACTTCAGAAATTACAACATACAAAGCTGTGTTGTTTCTAATGGTAGCTTTTGCTGTTATCCCAACGCTCACGTTCAAGTATGTAATTCCTTGTTCCCTGAATATTAAATTTGAGTCATCTCCCTTTATTTTGTGAGTGACTCAACATAGTTGGTCTCCTCCCCAAACAATTCACGTGATTTGGTGGACCTCATGTGTAAATATTCAGTTGAATGGTAATGCTATTATCTTTTGGATTTTTGTGTGCAGTGTGTGCAATGTTTATAAGGTTGTTCAGGCAAGGAAAGGAAGCATGCTATTGGCACTGGCAATGGTAATACTATTATCTTTTGGAGTTTTGCATGTTAATTCTCGATACTTAATCGGCCTAATAGGTGTTTCGTATTGTTCCATCCCAGCTTTACCCTTTTGCTGTTCTTTTGGGAGGAGTTTTGGCATGGTATGTCTATATTCTTTGCGTCCACACTTACCTTTTTTCTTCTTTATGAAAGTAAAAAATCAAATTATTTATATGCAGGGGTTACTTGTCACCAGCTGACATTATGGGGAATTATCCACATTTAGTCGTAGTGGGAACTGGACTTGCTTTTGGGTACCTTGTGGTAGGATATCCGTGTTTCTTTATAACCAAATCTGTTAAAGTTTCTCAGTTGTCCATCTTGAATGTAATTGCTTGCTATTGGTTCTATGAGTGTCCTAGATTTAGAACAATGTCATTTCAAGGGTCTGGTAGACAATCAAATTCTTCATTATACCATTGTTGAAGAAAGCTTTGTTTTGGCAGGGAAGAATGATTCTTGCGCACTTGTGTGATGAGCCAAAGGGTTTGAAAACTGGAATGTGCATGGTATGTAACAATCCCAAAGCTATTGGAGTTTTACAGTCTGTTGAGGGTCTATTTTTTCGAAACATTTTAGTAGCAGCATGATACTTTTCATTTACGAATTTTTAATTATGTGGGAGAATTGAATATTAAATTATTATCCAGTTATTTTTATCAATAACTTTTGTATGGATTTTTTATTTATTAAAAGACCAGATTAGATTACTAATTTCAATATTTATTATTTTGTACAGTCACTGTTGTATCTCCCATTTGCCATTGCAAATGCACTCACGGCTAGATTGAATGATGGGTATGTTATATTTGATATTACTTTTTGAGCTCTGAATATTATTCGTCTGTTCTTGATAGTCCTGATGTTTCTCTTCTCTTGAACTTCCTGTGCACCTTTTGTTGCAGAGTTCCATTGGTCGACGAGAGCTTGGTTCTTCTTGGTTACTGTGCATTTACAGGTACTGTAATTTGTTCCTTTGGTGCACGTATTGGAAATACATGGCACAATTACCATTTTATCAAGACAGATTTTAAGTGCCTTTTTGGGCCTCCAGCTGCTTCCCGTTTCCAATTTATTCTTCTTTTGTTGAGAAACTTTTTAGTTTTTCGGAAAACAACGTAGGCAGTTGCAATAGGGATTGAATATATACTTAATAATCTCGTTTCATGTTATCATGTCTTTTGGCTGATGTTTATCTTTCTCTGAACACAGCGACACTCTATCTTCACTTTGCAACTTCAGTTGTTCATGAAATCACAACAGCCTTGGGAATTTACTGCTTTAGGTGAGCATGTGGATACTTTTCTCTTGGGAATGCATTCAAAACATATTAGCCACCAATTTTGCAGAATTTGGCATTTTGTTTGGCCTACCAGGTTCAAATAATTTTTAGACCAACAGTCTGAAATATAAATGAAGGTGGTATTATGTGTTCATTCTTTCACCCAGACGACAGTTTTCTTCCCTTCACGTACTTCTGTTCCATCCCATTGGCGAGTGCCAATTCTTACTATACTTGAGATCCTAACTTTCAGTTTCATGTTGAATTACAGGATAACTAGGAAGGAAGCTTGAATTTTGCCAGTGTTTACTACTGGGTACCTTCTTTTTTACCCAGTGCATAATGCATCTTTTTGGTACTATAAGTAGAAGTATTCACTTTACATCCAATTTCTGAGTATTCAATTTATTTTTTCAGCCATGCTGGCAAGTTAAGAAAGATGCAGCTAGATTGAGATTTTTCGTCAATATAAATTTTGTATAAGATGAGTTGTGAGTGATGAAGATCCAATTTAATTCATTCTCACCGTTATATTAGATTTTTGTTGTTGTTGTTCCCACTTTGAGACTAGAGTAGAACTAGACCATTTAGGCATGTTCTCTTCACTTAATGCGTCATTTGGATTTTATAAAAATACAAGTGAGTTTGAGCATTGCGCTGTTTAGGGTAAAATCATGCCCTACAGAACCCAGTGATCCTGCATGTATTATACAATGAATTTTTTCCATCATTAAATTTTTAGAACTAGCTGGAGACAAGACAACCACTGCTTCAAACAGATTTAATGAATTCAAGGCACAAGGGAAAAAACACCACGATTGTGCACAGCAAGTATTGAAAGACGCCATAAGTTAGGCTGACATGACTTTATAATATGAGATGAGAGATAGATCGGCGACATGTAAAAGACTCCATAAGTTACGTCAGCCTGGCTTTACGTTAGTAGACGAGATGTGCGACAAGGGAGATGCCAACTAGTTAAGGATCGGATTATGAACGAGAGGTATGCCAACACACGGCATCATCTCTACTTATGCTTAGTGGACAACGTGCAACATGCTTGTACAAAGGCTGTGTGTTTTTTTGGAAAAAAAGAAGAAAAAATTGTGTTTAGATTAAGGATTCTCGGCTTATGCCAATGAGATCTAGTTTAGTGAAAAATGATAGAACTCAAGACATAATGAGATCTAGTTTAGTGAAAAATGATAGTAACTTGTTGCAATTGACATATTTCAATATTTTCTCATGGTGAGCTCACAATTATTTTAAAAGTATATTTAAATAATATGTTATTTGATATTTTAAGTACAGTTTAAATTATACAAAATATTAAAATTACCACATAAATCATCAAATCCAAATTTACATTCGATAGATTTTAGATTTTATATCTCCATATACTGAAGAAGGATAAAAGCATGTAAATCCTTCCGTCAGTAATTTCTTGGATATTATCGCCTGCATCTCCCCCACCGTGGTCGGTGTAGGCCCACACTGAACCAAAAATCTTGGTGTAGGGTTTAATACTGCCTCCATTGCCTCCATGTCTTCTCTCTTTCGCAGAAGCCTCAAAAAGCTATCTGCCTCTCCAAACCCACAAAAAATTGACGGATAAAAACCTAAATACATCGAAGAAAACTCCTAGCTTTCCCCGCAAAATCCCAACTTTTTGGGCTTCCACAATGGCCGACGCTTTGATACAGAAAGCGGAGCTCCAAAGCCCATCGGGTGGGTACTCGGATCTAATGCCCGAATCGGAAACTGGCTCATCTGTGCTTCAGAGGCGTATCGAGTTCCACCTAGCGAGGAAGCCCTTCAATGGCCTTAACAATGGCGGCGGCGACTTTCGGCTCGAGACACTGAACCCCGGAACCAGCAGCTCAGATTCCCGTAAACTCGTGACCTCTAATCAGGGTCAGTCGGGTTTGAGTGCGAAGAAAACGGATGGGTCCGAATTTTTGGAAAATGGGTTGGATCCGGAGCTCAGCTTTGGCATCACCTTTCGGAGAATTGTAAGCTAATGTTTTGCCTTTGATCGCTTTCTTATCTCCCTCCACCCAAAAGTTTTGTATTCTTTATTTTTGGCTGGTCTTGAAGATTTTTTCTTTCTTTGCTTAGTTTAATTCAACGTTTCTCATGTTCAATTTGGCTTGTTCTATGTTTTTCCGAGTTTATCTTCGCCGTGTTTCATTTTTTCAATGTGTCCCTTACTTTGTTTATTTTGTTTTATTGTGATCATGTTTGGTTTTAGTCTTTTCATGGATAAGTTAGTAGGTGTGTTTAGTTTTCAAATGCATTAACCACTGCTGTGCGCTGCGTGTTTGCCTTTAGCATCATGGTTTTTATTAATTTCAAGTTGCTTGGATTTGATTTTGTTTCAAATGGAGTCATGTGCTTTTGAGTTCAATTGGACACACACTCGTTTTTCTTTTCGATTTTTATCAATCATATTTGTAATTTTATGTGACTTCAGAGTTTTGTTGCTTGGCTTGATGTGTCCAATTAATTTGGCCGAATTGGCTTTTCCTTTAATTTTTCCCTAGTCAATCTTCTGTTATGTAATGCTTTTCTGGTATTTGTTCTCTAATTATTGTGCCCCAGTAGCTTGACATTGAAAATGGTTTGGACAATTCTCAGGGTGCCGGTTTGATGAATATGGGGAATACTTGTTATCTCAATTCAGTGTTGCAGTGTCTGACATATACTGAGCCTTTAGCAGCATACCTGCAAAGTGGAAAGCATCGAAATTCTTGTGAGGACTCATCCCACAAACCTCCCCTGCCCCTTAGTGTGGATGTGCATGCAACAAGTTAATATAAACAAAAAATGTCATAGTGTTGGCATATAATATCAAGATCCATTTTTTTCCCCAGATTTTCAGCAGGTGCCCATGATAGTAGTTCCTCTAGCATCGCTAGATTTTTTCAACATGTTTTGGCAACACGAGTACGGTCCCCATCTGGGGCTGTTTGACGCAATCAGGGTTGATGAGCAACATTTAGATATTCAAAAACATTAAAGGGGTTTAAGAAATACAATTAGAAGTTCCCACTTTCAAGATTCAACTTCTGTGGAAGTTTGTTTGACATACATTGAGGCATAGAAGTACATGGATTTTTGTTGTGTTTAGAGAATAATTTATGGATAAAATCACATGTCATTCTAAATGATGTTTGGGTAATTTTCTGTTTACTAGTCTGCTTGTACCGCTTGGAAAGTGGGGTGAGCGTGTATGCATAAATGTGCATGTGTATGCATAAATGTGCATGTATGAAGAATTTTGAACTTATGTGCATAGCTAATTTGATTGGTTTATTTTTCAAGGCCGTATTGCTGGGTTTTGTGCTTTATGCGCCATCCAGAAGCACGTTAGTCTTGCGCTACAATCAACTGGGAGGAGTTTGGTACCAAAGGATCTTGTCATTAACTTACGGTGTATCCTTGAAATGTTTTATGGTGACATAAATGATTTCTTTATACTGTACAGTCAACTTTGTTCTTTTATAAGCAACAACAAAACAATCTTATGGACCACCCAAATTATGTGTAGCAGTTCCATTAGTACAGATTCATAACTAGTTACCTTTGTTATATTCATTTTCTCAATTTCCTTTTTCTTGTATTTTTTTTTCTAGTACTAGTAACCAGTAACAATTCTAATGGAGTTTGAAAAAAAAAAGGTTTTTTATTTTTGCACGTGGTTCCGATTTGCATTTTGTTAAAGTCTAATCAGTGGTCAGTTCTTGAGTGTTGTAGTTGGCTTGTTTTCTTGTATTTCTATGCTTTGGATGTTGGAATCCTTGACAACATAATAAGGCATCTCTCGAAACTTCACTAAGTCTAGACAGGAGGATGCACATGAATACATGGTAAACTTGCTGGAATCCATGCATAAATGCTGTTTACCTTCTGGAGTGCCAAGCGAATCCTCTAGTGCCTATGAGAAGAGCTTGGTACACAAGATCTTTGGTGGTCGCCTTCGAAGTCAGGTAGATTTTTTGTTTTGTTCTGTTTCCTTTTTATCTTACTAAATTGTAAGTTATAATGGTAAACTTTCTGTGTTTGGAGATGCTTTACCGAATGAGTGTATGAATATTGTCTAAATAGGCAAGGATTTGAAATATTTTTCTGATATTTTTTAATCCGGGTGTGTGTTATTTCTTCAGGTCAAATGTTTGCAATGCTCCTGTTGCTCCAACAAATTCGACCCATTCTTAGATCTGAGCCTTGAAATATTCAAGGCAGATTCCTTGCAAAAAGCACTTGGAAACTTTACTGCCGCAGAACAGTTAGATGGAGGGGAAAGGCAATATCAGTGCCAACAGTGCAAGCAGAAAGTTCGGGCTCTCAAGCAGATGACTGTTCACAAGCCTCCTTATGTTCTTACCATCCATTTAAAGCGGTTTCGTGCACACGATCCTGGACGAAAAATTGACAGACATGTTAAATTTGGTCCTACCTTGGATTTGAGGCCCTTTGTTAGTGGTTCCTATGTAAGTATTCATTCTTTGTTAGTGGTTCCTATGCAAGCTTTAGTCCTAGATTTCTTCAATTCACAATTGAAGTAATCTAATTGAAATATGACTTGCGGCATTCGATTGTTCAAGTCTCTGATTCTGTTACTTATTATATTTCATATTTCATAATGTTGCCCAATACTGATTTTTAAACGGTATTTTATTTTGCATTTTCCTTGAAATGTAGTTCTGAGTGTAGTGCATGCAAAAAATGTAACAAGGGAAATGAGGTTGAGTGAGAAACATTGAGGTCGTAAGGCTAAACTGGGAGGCCACACCGGTGGGAAAATTATAAGAAAAAAGTACTGTAGAAGCTGGCTTTCCCTTGAAATGTCTCCTAATGTCCTAATTAATTCAGCTTATACAGTACTTTTTTTATTATTTAGGACTCCTCTACAGTCCTTTTTTCACTATCTTTTTTCTGTAAAACAAAGTTTAAAATAGGAATTAAAATATGGACCATTAGGTTTATGGCTGGCAGAACAGATTAGAGAAACCCACAATTCATTTCCACATAATGGTTTTGTATTCTAATCTGAGTTTATGTTCTATTTGGTAGGAAGGAGATTTGAAATATACTCTTTATGGGGTTTTAGTTCATTGTGGGGCTAGCACCTATTCTGGCCACTACTATTGTTATGTTCGCACATCAAGTGGCATGTGGTACTCCCTTGATGACAACCAGGTAAGTTAATAATTTAAGATCCCAGCGGCCTATTTATAGTCTTCCACATATTATCTCCTGATTGAGTATGGATAGCACTTTCAGATTTGGATGGATTGTCTTATCATAACCTGATCGTCTGAGTTGCGTAAGAGAAATTTAAGGATTTTAGACATGCCATGTTATATCAAACTTATTATCATCACTTGCCAATGAAAGTTCCCAAATCTTGCATTTGGATGAGGTATTTGGAGGTAACAAAGAATTTTGAAATGGTGAGATTTGAAAAGATGAGATTGTGTCCCAATAAATGTAAATTTACTTGTTTGGTCCAATCAAGTGTGAAGGGGTTCATTTGAGGAACTTTTACAACATGTTTGGCCAGTGAAGATCCAGGGTTTCAGGTTTTGAGCCTGGGCCTGATGTTCCGAGTGTGGTCTGGATTTTGGATCTGTAGTCCTGGTTCTCAGGTTTGGGTTCCCAGGCCCAGGGTCTTGGGTCTCAGATCACGGATCTCTCGTCTCGGGCACCAGTTTTAGTATCCCGAGTCCCGAGTGTCCAGGGTTCTGGGCCACAAGTTTGGATTTGGGTCTTAGGTCCCAAATCCAGTATGTCTGGAGTTCTGGGTCCTGGGTCTATGGTTCAGTGTTGGACTAAGTTCTCTTGTAATGGAATTTTGAAGTAATACATATTTAGGCATACCTTAAAAGTGGGATTTTGGATTCTAAATTCTGATTTTCAAATCCCACACAAATTCCATTTCTATGGTTCCCGCACAAAGCACTTTTGTAAGATGGAATTGCAAATCCTACCTCCAAGTCACTCAGCCAAACACTCCCACTGAGTTTTATCTTTGAACGACCCCACTTGGATGGGCATGCATACTACGATACCCATAATACCAAAAGAAGTTTTTAAACTTTTTGTCAGTGGTAAATCCACGATCTTAAAATTCCATATCAAATGAAGATATATAAAGGTTGCTTACAAGCTTGCTTTATGATGCAACAGGTATTCCAAGTTAGTGAGAGGATTGTTTTAGAGCAGAAGGCTTACATGTTGTTTTATGTTCGGGATAGAAGAAACATAATACCAAGGAAGCCTGTTGAAGTTGCTCGAAAAGAGAATTTCAATAGTGCTGGATTTAAAAATCGTTCCACTACCAACCAAGGTTCCAAAGAACTGGTTCAAAATGTTTCTGTTGAGGGCAGATCAAGTGGTTTAGCCTCTTCTGTTGTTGCGATACAAAAAGATGAATCAAATATTGTTCCACCTATGGTGCCCCTTTTGAAGGAAGCATCAGTTAAATGCCAGATTACGGCAGAAAAGACGGTGCCTATGAAGGAATCTGTTTCAGAATCTATTCCAAAAGTGTCATTATCAAAGGACCCGCTGAAAGAACTTTCCCTTCCAAACCCAAAATTGGGAAAAGACATGCTACAATCATCTTCCTTTCCAAGCAGCAATGGTGGTGCTTCTGATCCTGAAAATGCCACTGCTGCAACAACTGATGCCAATAAAAATGATCTTAATAAGAGAGGAAGTTCAATTGAAAACAGTGGTGTTTCCACTGTCATAGCAACCAATGTCAAGGACCCTGAAAGCCTTGAGGCTGCTAAACCCATTCCAGATGAGACCTCTCAGGATGTAAGTGGATGCTACATATCTTCCGTGCACTTTAGTGTCTCTAGTTTCACCTCCTAAAGATTTTACTTTTGTGTTGTGCTTGGAGTTTCTAAACTTGTTTTTGCATCCAGAATAATATTATTCCCTCTGTGGGAGATTCGCGTACGGGTTCATCTGGGGTTCGTAGTGGTAAGAAAATGGAGGGAATTCAGACTTTCAAATCTTCAGATCAACTAAGCTCGAAAATTAGTCAGGTATTCATTTGTGTTATTTGTGTATCCTTGCCTTTATGCTGGGTTGTGTTGTCATGATTTGACTCCCTTTCTATTCCAGATTGGAAGTCTTAACAATGAAGGTGCTGCTGGTCATTTCTTGGGTGAGAAGACAATTAGTTGTGGCCAAAAAGTGGTTGTCGACGAGTCAGTAAAATTGTCTGGCTCGTCAATTGTGACAAATGAATTGTTACATGTGAAAGCTCCTGATTGCAAACGCCATAGAAAATTGAAAAAGAAGCAGATGAAGTCTAAGGTGGCATGCATGCATTTACGGGGAAGCTTACTCTCCAGAGCAGTCTTAAGTGTACAGAAGAAGAAGAAACACAAAAGGAGTAAGCACCCAACTTCAGATACCCAGACCCTTAGTAAGGAACACTTAATGGACAGTTCTCGCTTCTTATCTGATCTGGGGCCATCAACATCTGAGAAAACCCAATCAATTTCCTTGGTTTCTACCCTCTCTAAACGAAAGTCCAAGAGAAAGAGAACCAAATTTGGCTTGAAAAAGGATGCAGATGGAACTGCTGAAAATGGAGAGCGTAGGGAGGGTCATCATCAGAATGGTACAGTGCTTGCAAGTGATAAACGACTAGAAAATGGTTGTGGATCTAGCCCTTGCTCAATGGAAAACCAGCGGGAGACGGGGGGAACTGATAGCCCAAGCAATTGTAAAACAGACAAAATGCAAAATGGATGGACTGGTGCGCTGACCCGAGGTCTCCATGAAACAGTTGGTGAGTAGATTATCTAGTAACTCTTCCCCCCTGACCTTATATTTGGGCAGAGTGGATATTTTCTACATTAAGGCCATGGTTCTGATTGGCAAATTGAGCTTCACTTTTGCCAGTTGGTCTGTTAGTCGTGAATGCTGGATAGACCTTGTAGTTTCCAAGTTCTTGGTTACTTTTTTGGTTTTTTGTTTTCCTTCTGTTTTATAAAATATGGAATTGAAGCCCATTGAAACTGACTATTGCTTACCTAATGTTATTATGGTTATAATTTGTTGATTGCAGTTGAACGTTGGGATGGAATAGAGTTGCCTCCTTCTCATGTTGTAGAATCAAGCCGTGCAAAGAGTGTCAGCATCGGTTATATGCCAGATGATTGGTGAGTTTGGAATCCCTTTTTCTTTTCTTTGTGGGGTTATTTCCAAGGTACATTGGAAATGACCTTGAATCTTGAGCTTTAGTTGAAAAGTAAATTGGAAATCATTAATGGCATGTTTACTAATCCGGAATTGAATTAGGGGGAATTGAATTGAGGATGAATTGAATTGAGGAGAATTAGATTCCGGATTCCTAATGAAGTTGTTTACTAAACCATATGAATTGAGGGGAGTTAGATTCTGAATTCCTATTGAAGTTGTTTACTAAACCATATGGAATTGGGGTAGGAGTGGTACTAATTACTAAAATGTCCACATTTTTTGGTTAAAGAAGATGGCATATTTGGAATTTTGAAAATTGTGTGAGGATATAATGGGTAAAAAAGATGAATTCCTAATGGGTGAATTCTCCAGGAATTAAAATACCACCTTCCAATTCCGGAATTGAATTCCTATTCCTCCAAAATCAGGAATTCAATTCCTAATTTTGTGTGGGCCCCGCTTACTTTTCAATTCCTTGATGTGAAGTAAACGCAGGAATTCTCCATAGACGGAATTCAATTCCGGATGAGAATTCCAATTCCTGATTAGTAAACATGCCATAATTCTATTGCAGTAGAACAGGGGTTGGGTTAATAGTTTGCTAACCTTCATTATCTTCCCCACTGTGATTCTTTATTCCTTACCTGGATCATATAAACAGATAGGTTCAGCTTTATGAGTCTTGATTACCAATTGCGGAAAATATTAATCTTTAAGTAATATGTCAACAGGCTTGTAGAATTAGAAATGTTTGGCTGGCTCGCATTAGTTCAGTGAGTGCAACATGATCTTCTGTTTCGCATTAAAAAAATAATGAACTTGTGATGTTTTTTGAATTGTTTATTGAATCGAGCTTAGGACTGTGAAACTAATAACTATCAGTGATATCAGCATTACTTTCACTAGATAAATCACTACATATATAAAGTCTTCTGACGAGTTGTGGATTTCAATTTGATGCAGGGATGAAGAATATGATAGGGGAAAGAGAAAGAAGGTAAGGCAATCCAAGCTTCCCTCTGGAGGGCCAAATCCATTCCAAAGGATTGCAACCCAGAGATCACAGTTGAAGATGGCAAGGATAGAGAGGTTTGATTCTGGAAATCACCCAGTCAGGATATGATTGAAGTAGACTACTTGTGCAGACAGATTGTTGGTCTGCCTGCTGTTTTGTTTTCTGTAGCAGTTGAGAGAAATTGTAAGCAAGAGCAGAGGTGGGGGAGAGAGCATTAGGATTATTTTATATGTTGTGTTTGGGTTATTTTTGTTGGAGAGGAAGAGAGCTCAGAGCAGGGGACTGTATCTTATTCCTGTGGGAGCATTTCTCATGGAAGGATAGTTGCTGCATTTGCTGAAGGCTCATGTGTTTCGGTCTTCCAGAGATACCAATAATCTTTTTTTTTTTTTTTTTATATATATATATAATGTTTTTGGTCTCCTAGAATCGATAAGCAGGAGTACTTTTGGACTACTTATAAAAGAGTGTTACGTTGGTACTGTTAGCGTATGAAATTTTGGTTATTAATATGATAATAAAGCTGTCCACTCTTTTTCAGTGTTGAGCAAAACATGTCAATGTTTGATGATGCAGAAAAGATACTTAAATAAATTACATGGTTTTGACTTTTAACTTTATATTTACTTGGGAGTGTACATGAGGATGGATGAGGGTGCAATCTTCCTTGTCATGGACGTGTGTGAGCTGAGTTAGTGAGTCCGTTTGATTTTGATTGGTATTGTAGAATGGATATTTAAAAATGAAATAAAAATATTATCTGCCAAACGCAGATTTGATATAATTATTATTTTTGGTGTGGTCAAAAGCATTAGATCTGATTGATTGAACTTTGTCTAAAGAATGAGCTTCCAGCTGAAGGAAGCATGCATGATTATCTCCTTAAGCCCTCAATTAATACAAATCATTACGACTTGAAGCATCTTTCCTCCACTTTCCATCTTGTCGGGTCTTGACAAAGGGAGACGCTTGCCAAGTTGCCCATGTGCAAACAAACACCATATCTCTATCAATCTATCTCTAGTATTTGTTTTAAATTTGGATTTTCTTTGTCCACTGCAACTTACAACTTACAAGTTAGAACAAGGGTCGTCTAAAATTGTCAAGGCCCTCATGTCATGTGCCCTAAGTTTAATTAATTCTTTAATGCCTGCCAGGTGTCCAAATCAGGGGCATGACAAGATTATTATTCATGATGAACTTCCATGATGCAAGCACAAGTTCACAACCACAAAAGTGCATCATGGAAGGAGATATGGAGAAACAGAGCCTGGATTTTTTCTCAATCATCAACTCCATTAGTCATTAGAGTAGCTTCAAATTCACATTATTATGCTCTCAATTTGCTTTGGACTCTGCTAATTACCTCTGTATACTGTAGCTGTACAAATAAATAATTCCATTTTTTATTTATAATTATAATCTGTGATGGCTTCTCCCACAAAAAAAAAAAAACTGTGATGGCCCACCTAGACCCACCCACACCATGGACTAACTTATTAATGGTGAAATCATAGGTGGGTTAGTGGATAAATCATATTTCACATGTCTAAGAAAATGGGTGGAACTTGATTGGGAGAACCTTTTTCAACTGTTGAAGTCAACAAAACGCTGCCCTCACCTCACCTCACCTCACACCAGCAATTCTAGGTTCTAGCTAATCCATTGAAAAACGCAGTCCCATTATTACTGTTGATTGAGAAAAATTGCCATCAACTGTATTGACAAAATGAGCAGCATGAACTCGTTTTGATTGTAATACTTCTCATCATTTAATCAACTGTAAACATCTTTAAGGGCAGGGCAGTACTAGGAATTCTCTCTTTTTTTGTAAATACTATGAGGTGTCCTCACACCTGAAGGGTGAGATTAATCCTAACTCGGAATTCGGCTTTCTCTTGCCCACAAAGTGATTCCAACGAATTTCGAACCTTTAACTATTGAGGCACTAGGTAGCTTGCCAACTAGATGTGGCAGTTTGTCATCCGCATCACACCTTGTGAAATTATCTTTCACTAGAGAAAAAAAAAAAAACAATCTCTTTTGATTTTTTTTTAAAAATTGTTATTTTGGCCATGAGTGAGTTTGTCATTTTGCACCAAAGTTTGAATCATAATCTTGTTTCGGTATAAGTACTTTATCAAAACAGGAAAATAATTAATACCCCCGGGGCTACATATGAATTAAAAGCTCCTCACTAAACCAGTCTCCTCCATCTGAACGCTATATAATTTAATTGTATAATTAATTAGTAGGATTATATTTGATCTTTAAAAGACGGTGATTAGCATTTTGAATAACAAATTGCCAATTTATTTCAATTCAATCGGAGAAAAAAAAAACCGACTTCCAATTATAGAAAAAGAATCAATTATCAAAACACACTCAATGAAGAATCATTGAATTCCCCCACCAAGAAAAAGGTCACCAACCCAAATAGATGTGTCCATTAAACCTTGCTCATTTATGAAGCCCAACCCCTGTCTACCCCGGTCTGGCCTCTTTGTTCTTTCCTTCCCAATATACCCCTCCTCTGTTAAATGCCTCTCTCACGGTCTTCTTGACACTCCCATTAGACAAAAACCCCCTCTGTTTTCATTTAGAATAAATATGACAGTTTTTTTATGTTTGTTTTTCAGAAAAAAATATATGCAACAAAACTAGAGCTTCCCCTTCTCATATTCTACTTCTACACACAGACAAAAGTGCTTCCTCTTTTGTGTTGTTTGTTTCCGTTGCTTTCATCGACCTGCAAAGCCACACAAGATGAGCTCACATTCCATCTGAAAACACCAGAAATCCGTAGCTCTCGGAAACCCGTTTGTTATATGCAAGCTGCTACACCTGTTGATTATTTGCCGTCATTCAGTGTTGGGGTTTTCTCAGCAAGAAAAGCACCATAAACCAACCAATTCTGCATGTAACTTCTTGTTTTTGGAGAGTTTTAGCCTAACAATCAAGTTTTCTTGAAATCCGAAACCACTTGACACTGTGCGGTGGTGGTCGTGTGGGATTTAATGGAGCTGCAGAGGCCAAGCAAGTACTTCTGAGATGGACCCAAGACCATTTATGATACTACAATGCTGCTTTTGAAGCTCTGAGAGAGAGAGAGAGAGAGAGAGAGAGAGGGAGTTGTTTGAGGAGTTTAGTGCTGGTTTGGGTTAAACTTTGAAGCACCTTTTCCCCTGTTGTACTACTTTTTTTTTTCTTTTTCCAAATGGGTTTCGGTTTCTTTGTTTCTCTACTGGTGCTTTCACTTTTCTTGAAGCCTTTGGCTTGTCAACAACCCAATACAGATGGGTTCTTTGTCTCTCAGTTCCTGCAAAAGATGGGCTTGTCCTCTTCTCAGCTCTACAACTTCTCTGCTCCTGTTTGCTCATGGAAAGGAGTATTCTGTGATGCAAAAAAGGAATATGTTATTGGCTTAGATGTTTCTCGTTCGGAACTCTCTGGTTCTATCCCTGATACCACTATTGGAAAGCTCACCAAGCTCCAGACTTTGGAACTTAGCAACAACAAAATCACTGGTCTTCCTTCAGATTTGTGGAGTCTAGGCTCACTCAAGTACCTTAATCTCTCCCATAACCAGATTTCTGGGTCCTTGCCAAACAACATTGGCAACTTTGGTCTACTTGAAAGCTTCGACCTTTCCAGCAACAATTTCTCTGGTGAAATTCCTGCTGCTATAAGCTCCCTCGTCAGTCTGCGAGTTCTCAAACTCAGCCAAAACTGTTTTGAAAAGAGCATCCCATCAGGAATTGTGAGTTGCCAATCTTTGTTTTGGATTGATCTCTCATCGAATCGGTTAAATGGGTCTCTTCCAGATGGTTTTGTTGCTGCATTTCCTAAGCTCCAAATATTGAATCTTGCTGGAAATGAGATTTCTGGCAGGGACTCCGATTTCTCAGAGATGAAATCCATTACTTCTCTTAATATTTCCGGGAATATGTTTCAGGGTTCGGTAGTAGGTGTCTTTAAGGAGCTGTTGGAGGTGGTTGACCTGAGCAGGAACCAGTTTCAAGGTCACATTTCTCAGGTACAATTCAATACTAGCTACAATTGGTCTCATTTGGTTTATTTAGACCTTTCTGAGAATCAGCTTGGCGGAGAAATTTTACATAATTGGAATCAAGCCCAGAATCTCAAACACCTTAACCTAGCAGACAATAGATTTACAAGGCAGGAATTCCCAAGAAATATGGAAATGCTTTTGGGTTTGGAATACCTTAATTTGTCTAAAACTAGTCTCACGGGTCGCATTCCTGCTGAGGTTTCCAAATTGAGTAACTTGAATACACTTGATCTTTCTCAGAACCATCTTATAGGCCACATTCCATTACTCAGTATAAGAAATCTCCAAGTTTTTGATGTTTCATTCAACAACTTGAGTGGAGAAATCCCTGCATCACTCTTGGAGAAACTCCCTTGGATGGAGAGGTTCAACTTCTCTTACAATAATTTGACACTTTGTGCTTCTGAAATCTCCCCTGAAACCCTCCAATCATCTTTCTTTGGTTCATCAAACAGCTGCCCCATTGCAGCGAACCCGGTACTTTTAAGAAGACGAGCCACCAAGGACAAGCACAAGGGACTAAAGCTTGCTTTGGTTTTGACCTTCTCAATGGTATGCTTGCTTGCTGGTTTGCTATTTTTAGCATTTGGTTGCAGAAGGAAAACCAGAATGTGGGAAGTAAAACAACCCTCATACAAGGAAGAGCAAAATATATCAGGCCCCTTTTCATTCCAGACTGATTCAACTACATGGGTTGCGGATGTTAAGCAAGCAACTTCGGTCCCTGTAGTAATTTTCGAGAAGCCATTGCTGAATTTCACATTCTCAGATCTCTTATCTGCAACTTCAAATTTTGACCGGGGAACCCTTTTGGCTGAAGGGAAATTTGGGCCTGTTTATAGAGGATTTCTTCCAGGTGGAATTCATGTAGCAGTGAAAGTTTTGGTCCATGGTTCTACATTGACAGACCAGGAAACTGCAAGAGAGTTTGAGTATCTTGGTCGAATCAAACACCCCAATCTTGTTCCATTGACTGGATATTGTTTAGCTGGGGACCAAAGGATTGCTATCTATGATTACATGGAGAATGGGAACCTTCAGAATTTGCTTTATGATTTGCCACTTGGGGTTCAGACAACAGAGGATTGGAGCACAGATACATGGGAAGAAGATGATAACAATGGCATTCAAAATGTTGGTTCTGAAGGGCTGTTAACAACTTGGAGATTCCGTCACAAAATTGCACTTGGCACTGCGAGAGCATTAGCATTTCTACACCATGGTTGCTCACCTCCAATTATTCATAGAGACGTTAAAGCTAGTAGTGTTTATCTGGATTATAACTTGGAGCCAAGATTATCTGATTTTGGACTGGCTAAGATTTTTGGCAATGGTTTAGATGAAGAGATCTCTCGAGGGTCACCGGGGTATCTGCCGCCTGAGTTTTCTCAGCCAGAATATGATACTCCAACACCAAAATCTGATGTATATTGCTTTGGAGTTGTTCTCTTTGAGCTGATTACTGGGAAAAAGCCAATTGGTGATGATTATCCTGAGGAGAAAGATGCAACTTTGGTGAGCTGGGTTAGAGGATTGGTTAAAAAGAACAGAGGAGCAAGCGCTATTGACCCAAAAATTCGTGATACAGGACCAGATGACCAAATGGAGGAGGCGCTCAAGATTGGATATCTGTGCACAGCTGACCTTCCCTTAAAGCGACCGAGCATGCATCAGATAGTCGGTCTTCTTAAAGATATGGAACAAACAGGTAACCAATGAAGAACAAATTGAGCTGAAAAAGGAAAATGTGGGAGTTTATTTTTTAGCTTTTCTTTCCTATTCGTTTTTGTTCTTGTTGGCTGTTATGGATTATTTTTTTGCTTCCATGGGAAATTGTACAGTAGCCCTGGAAATTCAGTTTGGACTTTTGATGTCGGTTCTCTTTGTGTTGTCATTGTTTTGTGGCATTAAAGTTGGAATTTATCTATACAAAGGAGTTTGATTTGAGATGTAGTTTCTTTCTTAGAATCTCATTTACTTGGGTTCAATGAGAAGGCTGATCTAGTCTAAAAGCAAAACTAGTTCAATGTGTCAAATCTTCACTGGTACTGGTAGTTATATGATTTATGTTTCTCTCTGACCCGGACATGAATGCTATATGTGCTACTTACTTTGTAGATGCATTCTTTTCTTAGAGCATAAATTTGTGCAAATACGCATATGCATGCATGGTGGTGAGTGAGAGAGGCTGAAGAGCTTTGGCATGAGCCCTGGACCACCTTTTTGCACCGTCAACCATGCGTGCATGCTTGCTTCTACCAAAACAAAATGTGTGGCTCTGTATGTATATACGACCTCAGAAATTTTACGAGTACATGTGCTTGTGATTGTGAACACGGGACGTCCATTAACATTTATGAAATGAAACCCATGTTCAGGAAAATTGGAGGCGTCCCCTCGCTCCTAGTTACTTTCTTCCATGCCAAAGTACAACCTAGTGAATTTGTTACTGACAGCTAGCTAGCTGTTGTAAGTCTCTTTATTGTGTCGAGGCAAACTATTGATGAGTGGTATTCATTTCATATTAATGGTCGCTCCTGATGTAGAATGTGTATGGGGGTGGAGAGAGAGAGAGAGAGAGAGAGAGAGAGAGATTCCTGCATAATTGAAAATAACATGGGCCTAGATTGTTAATGTTGATTGCAATTTGCATGTTCACTATAATTTACAAAGGGGGTATGGACACTAGGAAGGAAGAAATAGAAGCAGCATGCCATGCATACCAACTTCATCGTTTAAAAGATATAGGCATACATGATATGATAACTTGCAAGAGCATGTTTCTTCTCAGAGTCAGAGTTTGATTAGTTGATGCGAGCCACGGTTTAATATTAATACTGATTAGGCTATATATGTTGATGAAGACGCATAACCTTTTCATAATAAATAACAATATATTGAAGAGCAGCATCATATCTAGCCGAATGGAAATTGGAATGTTCATCTTCATACTTTTCAATATGGGTTATAATATATAATATAGTTGGTTTGGTTGTGAAGCATTTTCGAGTTTTTAAAGTTCAATCTGGCCAAGCGTAGAAAAACAATAGCCGAAAGAAAAAGTGAGCATATTGCATACTTATGATGAGTGTCAATGTGTGTGAGTGTGACCACCCAACCCAAATGTCAATGATTTCATGTTTTCATATATCTACCTCATGTCATGCCTGCAGTATCTTTTGACATGCGCAAGAAAGAAGTAGACATTGTTGGTAGTGTACGTAGGTGTATAGTGTAGATAACCTCCTCTTATTTGCATGCGTGCAAAAATTGAAGGCAAAAGTCTGATGGGCTTTATTTTGTTATCCTCACAGTCAGTCACTCCACATGGAGCATCAGTATTATATTACCAGCAGCTTATTTAAGCACTGGTCCAGAGAGAGAGAGAGAGAGAGAGAGAGAGCATTTTTGGATACATCACATTGATTCATGTCTTGTTTCTAAAACTAATTTCTTGGTTTTTTGTTTTCAGCAAGCATATGCATATATGATTGCTTCAGCTTGCTTTAGCTTTTTGGTTTGGTGCCTGCCTGCCTGGTGGGTGAATCAATTTATGGGATGAACATGAAGCTGATCTGAAGATTATCCGTATCTCTTCAGCTTTATGTCACTATTTTATTTTTCTGTTTATTTCACAATCTGTTTCACACATATACACCATGATTATTACAACTTTATCATGTCTCAGCCAAATCTAATTATGTTTTGGTAATTTGTTAACCATAACTTTTATCCTTTGGATCATTTTCCTACTTTTACATAGTGTGGGTATGGGGCAGCTCAAAGTATGATATTTTTCAGCCAACCACCAGAAGTGGAAGAATTCAGAATGATGGTGAAATTTTCCCTGTCCTCAAATTTGGGCTTGCCAGTTTCTTTAGCTCATGTTGTGTTGTGAAGTGAAATTATTTCTTCATTCAGTCACAAGTTGTGGGTGTATAATGTCTGGGGCCTATAAACAAAATTCTTCATCAAGTGTTGAATTTTATAAGATGTAAGCTAATAATATAAGCATTTTTGTATCCAAGAATTTGGTTTTGTTCCGGGAATAATTGGATGGCCCCATATAGCGTTTTGTATGCATAGGCATCGGATTCTTTGGTTCCGTCCAAGTCCAATGCGGCATCTTTACAAGAGGCGACGGGAGACGTGTATCTCGCTCAAAGTGAGCTATGTGTAACAATTTTTTAAACATACCACGAATTTCTGGAATAATAAAATTTAAAATCAGAAATAAATAAAAAAGGCTTTCTTTTTTCTATATTAAAAATCAGTCTTTAAAAATACTTATCGAAGTAAAATCAATGGTTTTTTTTAGGCACATGATGATAATAAAAAATTGAAAATGATAGGGAAAAAAAAACAAAAAAGAGGGGATGGATAATTCCCTTTCCTATTCTTTTTGGATAAGTATATAGGAGACAAGGGAGTGAATGAAGAGGGGCTAAACACTAACCATTGATCCAACGGTGGAAATTTAATCTCCTTAACTAGGGTTACGATATGACCTAGAAGGCTTTGAATATAGAGCCCGTCACACCCCTTGAACCAGAAGTCGTCCTCTTCGTTATTTTGGTAGAAAAAAAAAAGAAGAGGAACAGAGAAGCTTACTAAGCTCGACACAGAGAGAGAGAGAGGGAGAAAGATGTCTGACGAGGAGCACCAGTTCGAATCCAAGGCCGATGCTGGGGCTTCCAAGACCTACCCTCAGCAGGCTGGTACCATTCGCAAGAATGGTTACATAGTCATCAAGGCCAGGCCTTGCAAGGTTTCTTCTATTCTCTCTCCTTTGTTTTTCGAATGATGCATGTTTTAGATTTTTTTTGGGTGAGAATTCATCTGGGTTTGTACGATTTCACCAGATCTCTACCGGGTTCCTTGATTTTAATTGAAATTTGCTGCTTTTACTGGTTTGTTTTTGGTGTTTACTTAACTTACTCTTGCTTGGAGGAAATTAATCTATCTTTGTTCGTTACAAGGTTGCTATGTTATTCTTGAGGATGATAACTACTTGGAGTTGTTAATGATGTTGTCAAAAGATTTGTCATGTGGGGTTGCTTACAGGATGAGAGTTTATTTGTTGGAAGTTATGTTTTAATATCTCCTTTTGTTGGTAATCACGGGGCTTTGCGGATGAGGTTTTGCTACTTAGCACACTTCATGCATCCATATACAAATAGAACTGGGTATCACACTTTCCCTTACTCAATTCCTAGATGTTCTCATTAGGACTCGCTATGAAATCCATGACATTCCTGTGCCGGTGTAAACTTGGTTGTTACAGTGTGGGAATTATGATCTAAATTTGTTCTGCTGTAAATCCACTCATTAACCATAAATTCCAATTTTCATCTTTCAAAACTTGATTAAACTGAAGTGTTGTTGCTTCTCATCCTTATAAAATCAGTACAACGTGAACTCAAGAAATTTCACAATACTGAGTTTCCATGGCCTACCCAACTTATATTAACTGTTCCCTGTAAATATGTATTTGTAAATACGTTTTCCCCCTTATTCGTAATTCATTTCGTTTTATAGATTAATTTTCTTATTTTGTTGTAGTTCTGCAGTCTCGAGTTAGTCATCCATTTTATTCGTTAATATCCTGTTTGCTCGCTTAACAGGTTGTTGAAGTCTCCACTTCAAAAACTGGCAAGCATGGTCATGCAAAGTGCCACTTTGTTGCAATTGATATTTTTAATGGAAAGAAACTTGAAGATATTGTTCCTTCATCCCACAACTGTGATGTAATGCTTTCTCTAAACTTGAATTTTGCGTCTCTGAGTTCTGTGTATGTGCTGTATTTCTTGGTTGCAAGTTAACTCATCTGTTCTTCTATATACTTATCATTCAGGTTCCTCATGTCAACCGTACCGACTACCAGCTGATTGATATCTCTGAAGATGGTTTTGTAAGTCCTCTAACCAATTAGTACCAAAACATGGCATCGTAAATTGTGATTGCTATGTGAATTTATGTCCATTTTGATGATAATGATGTTACCAAGGGAGACGAACTTTCGTTCATTTGCAAAACGTGAGATGCATCTCTTGAGTTTTTGCAGCATGGATTTATGTTTTGTAGTTGAACAACATATTTTCCCGTGTTTGTGTTATGTTAAAAAATGTAATAAGTTTCTTGTAACATGCATTTTCCTGTTTAATACATACCGATAACAGATACACAATACACATATATGCAAAACTGGAAACTTGACTACCCAAAAGTTAAAACAGAAATTTCACCTGTGAGATGGAAGGGCATGATGAGACAAGTAGTTGCCCACCTTCCATTTTATATAGACTAACTGGAGTTGGGTGTCTTGTAGGTGAGTCTTTTAACTGAAAATGGAAACACCAAGGATGATCTGAGGCTTCCCACCGATGAAAGTCTGCTTAGCCAGGCATGTCATTGAGAAAGTTTTCGTATAGTCAAAGTTGCTTTATTGTATCTGTTTTCTTTGTAGACTAAAATCTTTCTTTCGTATTCTCCTTTATAGATTAAAGATGGGTTTGCTGATGGAAAGGATCTTGTGGTGACTGTCATGTCTGCAATGGGAGAGGAGCAGATCTGTGCCCTCAAGGATATTGGTCCTAAGAACTAAGTATGATGCTGTCGCAGTAGCTGTAGCTGATGGCAAGACTTTCTTTGTTTTTTATTTTTTCTTGTGGAACTATTGCTAACAGGGAGGTTTATCAACCATATTTCTGTGCAATGAACTGTTATTTTAAATGGTATTTTAGCTTGCCAAGCTTGTAAAAGTGATGACGCAAATTTAAAGCTGCTGATCCCGTGCAAAGGGAGCTTGCTGCATATCTATTAAACTATTTTGGCTTTTTCCAGCAAAAGAAAAATATTTCTTTTTAATCTTTCAATTAATGCTCGTTTTGTGATATCGCATGTTTTGGGATCCGTACTGATGTTACTCATCATTCTTGTTAATGGCTTTACTTTTGGGTCTCTTTGAATTATTCCATGAATCGGTTGGTATTAGGTTTGATGGCGTTGCTGTGGTCTTTTTGGCCAGCATGTAATTTGCCCTCAAAAGGCCTTTTTGTGTGTTTAACCTAGATTCCATGTTCATTTGCGATGACGTTGTCTGTGCTATATCTGCAAAAGGGAGTATTTTTGCTATCACTTTAACCATAGGTGTATTTTCACAATCATTCTCAATGCTTGATATGTGTTCATAGACAACCATAGTTAATTTTTATTTTGTATTTATGGAATTATGATTATACTTATGGACGCGTGTCAAACATTGAGGATGGTGGTGAGAGTACACCTATGGTTAAAGTGGAGTAAAAATGCACCCATCTGCAAAAACCCTAAACGTTTACAAACACACTTGCACACATGGGTGCCCTTGAGAATTGCAGCTCTTTCCTTTGAAATAGAACAAATATTACATATATCTTGCTTATAATACATCTTGATATCTTGGGGAAGAAAAATGTCTGACAACGAAGAGCTCCAGTATAATAATAAGATATGATAAACGAAACATATAAACCCCAAAAGATTGAAAACAAAGAGAAAGCAGACAAGAAAATATCACGAGGAATCTTTACTTGGAGAGGAACTGCCATAGATGTAGCAGCCAAAGCCCCAAAATGTGACGACCAGAGAGAGGATCTTCAAGCCGCTCATTGGGTCTTTTAACAAAATGACAGCTGCAATGCTTGTGAGGGGTACCCTTATTGCATTCAGGACACCCGCAAGAACAGTGGACGACAAAAAAAGCACAGCAACACTCCCTAATACCCCCAACTGGAAACTGATGGTGCTCCAAATGAGAACAAGGTAATAAGAAGATTTACCACCCTCGAAACTTCTGGCCTCATATTTCATTCCCTGAAAATCGTTGTTCGCAATTACTCCAATCGTGGTAAATACAAACGCAAACAAAGAGACCATCACTTGCTGCTCCAACACAACATGGAAGGACCTTCTACCAACTAGCTTCACGAAAACTAGCTCCGAAAGAGCAAATATGAGTCCGTGGAGAGCAGACCCTAAAATATCCCATACAAAACCCCAAATGTATTGCTTATCAGTGACATTTCCATATCTGTCTGAATCTGAATCCAAAGCAATGATTGTCATAGCAGCAGTAATGACAACAACAGCGTTTACTATTGCGGCGTTTAGCTTGTTCTTCACAAGTAGATATCCAAACAATGCAGAAAATACTAGAGATGATGATGCGAGAAGAGAAGCAGTAGATGCTGGGAGGTAAGCATATGCATAAGCATACATGAGGTTGTCAGCAGCACTTAAGAGACCAAGCACAATATAAGAAAAAGTAAGTTTTAAAGTGAGGGGAGTAGGAGAGGTTTTGCAGACCAAGTATGTAGGGAACAAGATCAAAGCAGTCAGAGGCCACCCTGCAACTGCCACCCATGAAATGATCCACTTGCTAGTGCCACCATTGGCATAATAGACACGAGACAGAAGGCTTGATGCAGGGAACGCTATGAGCATTGCCGCACTGCTTAGAAAAAGAAGAATCCAATGTGAGATTGGCTTTCTTTTGTATGCTTCCCTAGCCCTCGTCTCAAAGGAAGAAACCCGGCCCCATAACGAAACTGGGAGATTTGATGGTTCCTCCTCCATTCTTCCCCCTGACATGAATATATGATCATGAGAAAATATCAGTATTAACAAGCCCATAAAATAGCAGTCAATCTTATTCATCCTCTCCTTTTATCTCATTTCTTCAAAATTCAAATCTTACTCATTTAACTCCATTTAAACAGAATCCAACAGCTATTTTTCTCATCCTCTCAGACGAAAAAAATTTAGATTTTTTTTAATTTTCCTCAATTATCATCCATTTTAAGCTCATTTAACCAGAATTCAATGAATTTATCTTGTTTGAGTGCTGGATAACTTCAGAAAATGAAAAAGTGAACCGAAAAAGTGAACAGTGCATACTTTTCAATTCCAATTTTCCATACAGAGACACAGATTATCCACCCAACACACACCAACAGGAATTTCGATTGTAATTTTCTCTCTCAAGTAACCAACCAATGAGCATCAAAATGAAAAGAAAAAGAAAAACAGAAATCAATAAAAAGAAGTGAAATTGAGTAAAGAAAAGGGTAACCTGACTGTAGCAGCGGCTGCATTAAATGAGGATGACAGCGAGAGCCTGTAGGGTAGAGAATAGCTAGAGAGTATTTTGGAGGTGAAGACAAGACGGAAGCGAATGAAAGTGAAAAGGCTGCGTTTGCGTAAGCCGGAGCTTGCAAGTACAAGTCACATGGTTGTTGTTTGGGGTTGGGTTTGGGTAGGTTGTGAATTTATTGATCTACTTGTATTAGCTGTAGTTGTTGCGAACGTGTTCTTCTCAACTCCGACGGGGTTGGATTGGGTAGATTTGCGTGACTCTACTTTGCGGGATATCTGGATGGACTGGACTCTGTGTGAAGGAATGTGTATTTATTTATTTATTGAGGGCTCTGTATTCCCAAGTCTGGAGGATGATGATCAATTTTCAACCCTTTAAATATATTAAACTCATCATAAATATGTAAATATATCGTCCTCGTCTCGTCGTCTACGTGTATCCAACCTAAAACGTCGTTCATAGAAACAAATACTAATAGATTAAAAATTAGTTAGCGACCTCAAGAAATAATTCTGAAAAAATAACTTTGTCTTCTGCTTTATATCTTGATTGGACAACAAACGGCCACGTGCTCAGAGTTGTACCATCAGCGTTTGTGTTTCTGTTCTCGGTAGTCGTACAAAGAATCTCCCTTTAATGTTTTACAAAGAAAGCAGTTTTTTTTTGTTTGAAGAAAGCTGTTTAATTAGGAGCCTTCCAATCCATAACAAAAACGGCAAAGTGGTAATGGCGTTCTGACTTACGAAAAGGAATTAATATTCTCAGTAAACTACACTTTTTATTTTATTTAATATAAGACCATTGACCATAGCCACAACTTAAATCAGAATACATTCTAATTTTGATATTCATGTTAATAAACAAAATATTGTCATAGCAATTGAGGTTAAAAATTAATGGCATGTTTACTAATCCGGAATTAAATTAGGGTGAATTGAATTGAGGATGAATTGAATTGATGAAGAGTTGGATTGAAGAGAATTAGATTTAAGAATTCCTATTGAAGTTGTTTACTAAACCTTATGGAATTGGGGTAGGAGTGGTACTAATTACTAAAATGTCAATATTTTTTTATTAAAGTAAATGGCATATTTGGAATTTTGAAAATTGTGTGAGGATATCATGGGTAAAAAAGATGAATTCCTAATGGGTGAATTCTCAGGAATTAAATACCACCTCCATTTAGGAATTGAATTCCTCCAAAAATCAGGAATTCAATTCCTAATTTTATGTGGGCCTTTAGATCCTTTCATTTCCTTGATGTGAAGTAAACGCATTAAATTCTCAGAAGCAAAATTCAATTGCGATGAGAATTCAAATTCATAATTAATAAATATGCCATAAAAGCAAAATTCGAGGTTGAACTCCTAAAGTGATGAGCCAATTAATAAAGGAAGAGAATGAGTACAATATCACTTTTTTAGGCACAAATTACAGAAAATGGGTCACTATGTCCGAGTCCAAACGGCGGCCGAAAGGAAACCGTCAAGTCAACAAAACCAACGGTGATCCCCGCACCTGATGTAACGCAGATTTTAACGGCTTCGGTTACACCGTCATAAAAACCACCTGAGTCAACGCCAGTCAAAGACACATATATCCCCCACAACATCTCTCACCGTCTCTCTCTCTCTCTCTCTCTCTCTCTCTCTCTCTCTCCTAATCTATAAACCGGTACACAGAATCCAAAACATTTTTCGGTTTCGGTCTCATTTTCGGGGTCGATTTTGGACACTATAAAAGTCACAGTACCAACAGTTGCGAAAAACTTTACTCTCTTAGAGTGACAATCGGCCATGGCTGAGAACGAGAGCTTCGATGCTCTCCAAGTAGAAAAGCTAAAGCCAAACGAACAAGAACAAGAAGAAGATGAAGAAGGCGATGAAGATGAAGACGAGGACGAAGAAGGAAAGCGACTCGGTGAAATTCAGCTGGGCGAGTTACAGAACTCTGCACCAGAGTCAAGAGAGACGCAATTAGAAACCCTAGCGGTGCCTTCTACGCTGGAATTATCAGAGAACGATCAGTGTGCAGGTAAGCTTTCTTCTTCGGAAACGGTGTGTTAGTTTTTGGAAGAAAAAAAATTATTTTTTTGTTTTTATATTTTTATATAGCTTTAGTGCTTGGTGGGATTATAGTGAACGGGGTGATCTTGTGTGGTTGATCCCACAGGTTTTCAGGTTAACTCCACGTCACAGTCGATTGATGGAGCTCAATTACAGGTTAGAAGCTCATTCACATCCAATTTCTAAACTTTTGATCTTTGGCTAAGTGAATTGTGAGCACTTTTATTTGCGTGATATTACTGATTCTTTTGTGAATTTCTGTTTGCTTGACTTTTGTTTTTTGGGCTGGGGTGAGGGGGGACATATAAATATATCACGAATTGGGAGAGAAGTCATGTGTGCAACGGTGCTGGTGGAAATGGTTTTGCATTCTTGCAGTTTTTTGTTCATGAATTTTCCTTGGAATTGAAATCTATGAGTGCCTTTTCATGGGGACAGAGCAAAAATGTTAAAGTTCTTGTTTGAGGGTTGAAATCATGAATCCGAAATCCTTGTGATTATAGCCTCGCAGTTTTTGTGAAGCCCTCTAGGTACTAAGTAGGGAGAGAGCCACAAGTGAAGAGGAGGGTCAGGTTGCAAAATAATTCTTAGCCTGTATCGCTTTTGGAGTAGTGATAACCAAAGTAAAATCTTTTCCTCTTTCCTTTTGAACTTATGTGTCAAAAAGGAAAAAAATAAAAAAATAAAGAGATATTATCTCACATACTGTTTGCTTTCTGGAGAGGTGGATTATATGTCAAAATGAAGAGAATGTTTTAGTAATAGGAAAGAAATTCATAGAAGAGACAATAAGAAGAAGTATAAAATCTGCATTAATGAAAGCTAGTACTTAGCTATTAATCACTCAAAAGAGGCAACCTTGTCAGCTAAAGTGTCCATTTTCAAGGTTTCTGGTTCTTGGATCCAATAAAACAAGTCCAACATGCAAAAAATTTCACTTTAATACAACACCCCAGTACCCTACATCATATGTGGGATGAAATCCTACGACAGGCAATATTAAACTCAAACGCAACAATTCAAAAAGAGTATCATTTTTCAGAGGATTGGCTGGAAGTTAGAAAACTTGACCACTTAGTGATCAGATAATATCAGAAGACAAAATGATTGGATTTTATGACTGATGGAACAGGCCAATACATTTAACAATAAAAACTTTCAGTCTATATGTGTGAGGAACTGGCCAACTTAATTGACCTTACATCATATCATTTAGACCTCTTACAGTCTAACTTGAGGCGTGGGTCTTCCTTACGACAAATTCTAGATGCACATTCATGCCAATCTAAATGGCTCTTGGATGCAGCTTGTATCACGTAATTTGAATCATATGCAACTCCAGAATGTTATACCTCTCATTATCATAAGTCAAATATCTGCTTCCTTGTGTTTCACTTGTATAATTATTTTCCTTGTTCTCTCTCAGGAGCAACTAGGGGTGAGCCACCGGGAAATTTTGGCAATTGTAACAACCCAGGATGCTCAGATGCAGACACCAAGTCCGGTTCAGTTGGCTGTTTATCCAACTCCGTTGTCAGAACTATCACCAACTTCTGTTACACAATCCATTCAGACTCAGACACAAAGTCCGCTTCAGTTGACTGTTTATCCAACTCCGTTGTCAGAACTATCACCAACTTCTGTTACGCAATCCATTTCATCTGCTCCCAGCCCAATTCTGCTAGAACAAAAACTGCCACCAGAAAAGGTTAATACTTTATGTACACCAGAGGTGGACAAGCAAAATTCTTCTGACCATAAATTTATATCTTCTGTTCCTCTTGTGAAGACATCTGCTTCTGATGGTTACAACTGGAGAAAATATGGTCAGAAGCAAGTGAAGAGCCCTCAAGGTTCTCGAAGTTATTATAGGTGCACATATTCTGAGTGTTATGCCAAGAAGATTGAATGCTGTGACCACTCGGGCTATGTAACAGAAATTGTTTACAAAAGCCAACATACTCATGAGCCCCCTCGAAAAAGTAACTGCACAAAGGAAAGTAAACTTGCATTATCTGCTGAGTGTGTAAGGAATAGTGTTACAGAACATCCCTGCAGAACAGTTAATGATTCAGAGCTGTCCACCTCCTCAAAAGAACGTATTCAAGAAACACCCTCAATTCCTGAAAGAAAACGGCAAAGCCCGAATGACTCTGATGGTAATGGTGATGTTAAGATCAAGGAGGAGCATGGTGATGGTGATGAACCAGAACCCAAACGAAGGCAAGTTTACTTGTAGATTTTGTTTCCTTTTTTGTTGCTGTATTTTGTAACATACTTGTTCAAAGGAGTAGAAATTTACCTGGTTTTGATATACTCTCTGCTTATTGATAACCAGAGTGAAGAAAAGCAACTTAGAGTATTCCACTTCTCTCCTAAAACCTGGCAAGAAACCTAAATTTGTTGTGCATGCGGCGGGGGATGTTGGAATATCAGGTGATGGATACAGATGGCGCAAATACGGACAGAAGATGGTGAAAGGAAATCCGCATCCCAGGTATGCCAATTTCCTTCATCTTTTTTCTTTGTAGCTTGATATATTGACCTAATTAATCAGCATCTGGGGTTCAGATTCAGTATTTTATGTTGTTAAAAGATGTTAGGCATATGTTATCTTTACATAAACTTCATCTTGCCTTTGTGCAAGACCTATCTACTTTAAAACTTCATGGTGCGCTAATTTTTGAAAGATGCAATTGGACGAACTGGAAATTTCAATGATGCAGAGGCTCAGTTATGAATTTTCAAAAGAACAACTTAAATGTTCCAATTTGCTTTTGATTCTTAAGCAATGTTAACTGTTTCCATTTTCATTTATTTGCGCTTGCAAGATGCAAGCACAGCAGAAATGACATTGACCAAAGAATGCCTTTTACTCGTTTTGTATTTTGTCTGGTGGCATCTATAATCAAATGAAGCTTTTGATATGATATCTGCCAGTTGTTTAGAGTATCAATTGACAAGAAATAGAAAGTGAATGGAATTTATGCAGAGTGTTAAGAGAGCGTTATTGTTTATTATTATTAATCATGACATATGAACCTCTCCCTTTGGTTGTAATTTGTCTCTATGTATCTGGGGATATGAATATTAAGCTATTCGTAGCTTTAAGTCAGAAAGTGTCTTTTCTCTACACAGTAATCTTGAGCTGCAGAATTGCCAGCTAAAAGGTTATCGACAGTTTCAAATGATGCGAATAATAGAGAATAATTGTTGGGTATGCTATGCATGCAGTTGCCTTTAGTCTTAAAAGAGTTTGCATATTGCATAAATCTCCGTTGCTTATCATGTGAGCTGTTGAAACCACACTTAGGAACTACTACATGTATTCCTTTCCTTATGTTTTGATAATTGTGTTTAAATTTTTTAGGAACTACTACAGATGCACTTCTGCTGGGTGTCCAGTCCGGAAGCACATTGAAACAGCCGTAGATAACACAAGTGCTGTGATTATAACATACAAGGGGATACATGACCATGACATGCCTGTTCCAAAGAAACGACATGGCCCTCCGAGTGCTCCTCTTGTTGCTGCCGCTGCTCCTGCTTCCATGAACAATTTGCATATCAAGAAGACCGATACACACCAAAACCAGATTTCTTCAACCCAGTGGTCAGTGGACACTGGGGGAGAATTGACTGGTGAGGCCTTGGACCTTGGAGGCGAGAAGGCAATGGAATCAGCTCGAACTCTTTTGAGCATTGGATTCGAAATCAAGCCTTGCTGAAAGTTCCTTAGCTGGCCCAAGTACTGAAAAAGACCATCATCGACGGGCCTTAGAAAAGCAAGCTGTGTATCTATATAAAATTTTATAAGTTATCACATTGGCAGGTTTGATTTTTTTATTTTGATTTTGTTGTGGGTCTCTTTCACCTTTCAGCTGTAGTCTTATAGTTCACAGTTGTGTAGATTTGGTATTTGTACACCCTTGCATATCTTGTGTTGAATAGGTTAATCGCAGTGAAACAGTATAGAAATGGGTGGCATTTTTTTCCTCCTGATGTTTGCAGTTATTTCCTTCAGATCAAGATGATCAAACAAAATTTAAATGGTCAATTTACGTTGGTTAGAAAACTTGAATGGATTAATTGAGAGAAGTTTTTCTCTTCTGGAAAAGTTGGGATTGTGCTGTCGCTAACAGTATACAAGTCTCAAAGACAATCCATCACTCGTTGTCTCAATTAACCCACCTTGGTAAGATTGGATAAAATAAAATAAAATGTTTGAGGCAGAAGGCGAAGGGTTTCCTAGATAATAGTCAGCAATTAAATTCGTACTTGAAAGAGTGGTGGCCCACATTTTTAGGTGAACTTGTTGAGGCAAGAGTGCAGACATGTCCATCAATCAATCAGCAGTTCCCCGTCGTCGGTCATATGGGGACAAAGACAGAGATATTGTGCTATACATCCTTCATTGTCAATTTGTCACCAAAATGACTCATGAGATGTAGGCCTAGTTTGGAATTGCTGTCGCTTTAAAAAAAGCGGCTTCTGCTGTGCTTTAAAAAAAATCAGATGTAAAGTAAAACAGTTAAACGTTTGGTAAACTGTTAATTTTAAAAGGGGTCATGCTAGGGAGACCAACTGGGATATCAACTTGTGTACCAACTCTCTAATAGAGGTGGAGCCCACTAATACAATGGGTCTCACGCTCTATTAGAGAGTTGGTATTAAAGTTGGTATCACTAACATTTTCCTTTTAAAAGTATTGTGAGTATGAAAAAGCAGTGTCAGAGCGTTTGGTAAATTTTACCGTATAAATGCTGTAACTATTTATAATTACTAAAATGAACATGACCCCAGCACAAGTTTTAGGATGGCATGAACACCGTTCATGCTTGAAGAAACCATGGATTTGATTTGGCCAGGAAGTTTTCGTGTGGAAAAATTTCCAACACAAGAATCAGATATACATAATAAGCACAACCAATATAGAAAAAACAAAAAACAAAAGCAGCACGTATATAAAAATTTCGAGAGATTGAAGAATAAATATATCCCAGAAAATTATAATCAATAATTTTGAAGAGATTGATAATCTACCTTGTGAAAAAGATTGAGAGAGATTGAGCCTTGGGAGGCTACGTGAAGATGAACTTTGGTGTCTGCAAATTTGAGAGAAATACATGAGGATAATTATATAACCTAATAAGGGTATTTGTGGACTTGCAAAAATTTCATTAAAGGGAGTGCGCTGCTTCAATTGAAAGCAGCTTTAAAAAGCAACTCCAGATGTTGCTTTTAAAAGCTGCTGTCAAAAACCATTGCTTTTAAAATAAGCAGGATATTTTATTTTTACCAAACACCTTAAATTGCTTCACTTTAAAGTTAAGCAGGTTTTTGACCAAAAAAAAGCAATCCCAAACGGGCCGTAGTGTTGCAACTTGCAGCTGTACAGTCCAGCACATTGCTTAAGGTATACCGTCTGGGATATCAACCAGCCCCACCCCACAATTGTCAGGCAAAAGCTAAACCTAGAATGAATCAGATAGATAAGCATTGCACAGTGTTTTTTCGTTCTCTTCTTTTTCTTCTTTTTAATGCCCAAATCTGGTTCTAAAGAGATTCTAATTACTAATATCTTAACTGTACAAAAAATTGTATATTAGTTTTTGAAAGCTCTCAAGACTAGGGAAGCCGCACCAACGGCACAATCATCAGTTTTCATTTTAATCCACTTCAGTAATCTACAACGCGAGAATCCATAATGCTTCAGAATTCATTAATTACACACAAAACCCTCTTCACTACTACCCAATACAAGAGTAGCTCTGAATCAGTCAATGTGGCAAACTGATGATTGAAACCGGCTGACCAAGGCATTTTCTTTATAAGTCTGAGGAGAAACTCAATTCATCCATGGCAACAGATAAGTCCGATTCTATCCCATTTTCTGTTTTCTTTTCAGCCTCGTCCTTGATTCCATACTCTTCCTTCCCTTCCGCTGCGTTTAGGCACTCCTGAAATCTGAAGCAACTAACGAGATGGTCATTTGTAATTCCAGCGACCTGCATGAAAGAATAAATAACAGTTGGCCCCACACTTCGAAATCCCCTTCTCACGAGGTCTTTGCTTATCACATCTGCTTTTGGAGTTTTTGCCGGAACCTGCCGAGGATACCGGAATCTGCTAACTATAGGCTTGTTATTCACAAAGCTCCAAATATACTTGTCAAATGATCCAAACTCTTCTATGACCTGGCATCAGCAAAACCTGCAAAAAGTTAGTGGCAACGATAATCATAGTAATTAAAAAATGTGCAATCATGGACACAGTAAAAGGGTTATTGGATAGTGGTTAATGGTTGGAACTTATCAAGTCAAATACGTGATTCAGGATTAAGTAATGAAGCAAGCTGGCATGTTGAAGAAAGGGAATAATTAGGTTGCAAAGAGCAATTCTTGAGGTAAGATAGCAGGTCAGGCTGCTGTATGGATGATAGAATTACAATTTGCCCTATATGTGTGATACAAATTACAGAGAGGTGAGGACCACCATTCAACTACTTTTTTCACCTAACCTACCTGATCAAATGATCACTAAGCACCCTTTATATGCCATTTAATTGCTTGCACAAACAAAAGAAAATATGTGGTCCCCAGTTTATTTGTGTAAAATTGAGTGAATGAGGCTATTTTGTTTGTAGAAAGTGATGCATAAAATAATTCCACTAGTACAATTATACTAACAACGTGCCACCAGGTTAGTTTTGGCTAAAATTAGGTATCATTGAAAAAGTACATTATACTGGATGCTTACATGCATACGGTTTCTTAGTACTTCCCATATATGAGCTAGTAGTAATTTACTAAGTATGCACATGTGTGCTTCTGCTAGTCAATCTCATACAACTGGAGGAGGAAATGAACATTTACCTTGGTCATTTGACGTGAATTCTCAATGATAGCACGCAACTTTAGTTCAGACAATAGGGAACTTGCAGTGCTTCCGGGTGCTATTAGCTTCTTCTCATTCAACTTTGAGACGGCAACGGGATCAAAGTCTGCAAACACTTCCCTGCAAAAAGAAGCTTGTCAATTAATCACATAGAGTGGAAAGGCCATGCAACAGGGAAGGGGGCATCACTAAAATGCCCCAACCTCTTTATACAGAACATAATATAGGGTAAGTCGGTTACTATTTAAAAAAGAGAACCTTCACAGAAACAGTACCTAAAGATGTGCTTTTTGCTTAGAATGGCAGGCCATGAAAGTTCAGCCAAAGCACCAGATAAGACAAGAAGCTCAAACAGTTTCCTGTATGTGGTCAAGCAGATCAGGAAAATGACCGAAGTAGAGTTTTATAAAGTAATCTTCATTTCAATCAACATAGATGCAAATAGTGTTGCTATGACATACTTGTCATCGTGTACTGGAAGCCCCCATTCTTCATCATGAAAAGCAGCATAACATGGATCTGCTTTCAACATATCAATCTCGATCAGAATATAAATCTATGAAAGAAGAATATCAAGCCATGTAGAAAATTATATTTGGTTCAACTATCCAAGATGTTTCTCTGGCTAAGATACATGTAGTTCTTCTTCCACAAGACTTTTGCATGGTTATAAGGCTAGCACCCATCAAGAGAAAGAAACCCTCCACCCTCTCCCTAAATGGAAATGAAAATCTTTCATATGTTGCCTTCTGGAGTTATATATCTGTTTTCTATCATCCATGACCCAAACAAGTGTGCAATAAATTATTCATAACAAATTGACAATGAGACAAAATCAATATAATTGCGAAGGGCCGAGTGTAGAATTTCCTGCTTGGACATCAGAAGAACAGTGCATTTATACTCATTTGTTAACTTATACAACAGCTTCGAGGAGAGTAAGTTTTAACCCAATTAAGCCTTAAACATGACTAGTTCCGTCAGCAGCGTATTTGAAATTGCCTGTTAAACCCTAACGAGAACCTTATTCTCCCTTAACTTGAAGCTCTTCACTCAAAGGTACAGAATTCTTTGATTTTGTTGGGGAAATATGAACTGCAATGCTAGTCATTTTGGTTTTGAACTGTCGTTAACTTCTGTCTTCATTGTCAAGTACAATATAGATTACGAGGGGCATGCGGTCTAAAAAGTAATTTGCCTATACTCTGGTGAATTGTGAATTAAATCATGCCAGTCTACTGCTAGTCTGAAACGTGTCACAAGATAATCATATAACAATACCGGAAGGCACATATATTCTACAAATCTTTATGCTACTTATTACCAGCTAAGAATATATCATGAGAATAATTATTAGAAGGGCACATTACTAACTAGAAAGAAACAACCAATTGCTCCAGAAGCAAATATTTTCACCAGGATCAAAAAAATAAGAACGAACCAGTATTAGGCGTCACCCAAGCACACCTCTTCTTAGACTGCGAACCATCAGGAGGAGAGTCCAATCCACCATCAGAAACAACACTTCTTGGCTTCGAAACATACTGCTTCCTCCTACTGCCTGCACTATTCGACCTAGTCAGCCTACCAGTAGATGCTCTACTATGAAATGAATCCGTAGAGGCATCCGATGAACACGAAGCATTTAGTGAAAAATTTGAGTGCAATAACTGCTCGTGCCGACGAAGCACTGACGGAACACTAGGAGAATGCAGCTGAGGAGAGGTAGTTAGCATTGAAGATTGACGAGTTTTCTTCTCTTCAGCTGAGGCAACCTTCTCAGCCAATTTCTCAGCCTTTCTCAGTGGTTTTGAAACTGGTTTTCGTGCACTGAACGTCCCTGCCTTGTTCCCAGCAGGTCCAAGCACTGGCCTTGACTCTGAATCAGCCACATTGATAGACCTTACTCTTGGAGCTCCTGACATTAGTATCACTCCTTTGGCTGAACACCAAATTCTCCAATGATCTCAGCCTTTTTCCCCACTCAGAATCAAAAGAAAAATAAAATACACACTTCGAATTCAACCAGAATATGGGTTTGCCCGAGCAGCTACTATGATCCAAAAAACCCTCAAATCATCAAAAACCGATCTAGAAAATTCACTAAAACCCAGATTCTTCTTTTACTTTCAAAAGCTCAAACAACCAGAAAGACCCCCAGAGACCCAAAAGCATATGGATTTGACACTTCCACTATGCACATTCATTGACCTTGCTCTTCAAGTTCCCAAAACAGATCTCAACTTTTCAACCACACGAGCCCCTCAAAGTTATACTCCTACCAACCCTTGGGTCCATTCACATTCAAAATTCACCAAGCCAATACTCAACCCCTTCGAAACACCACCTTGCAGAAACCACTAAAACCCCCATTTTTCCAATGCCCAGACTCCAACTTGCCCAAAACCCCTAAGAAAGTCAAGACCCACCCAGAATTCCACAGAAAATAAGTGAAAGAAAAATAGCTTAACCTTTAGGTACCAAAAAACTAGGGCTTTATATACACAGCTCGACTAATTCCCCAAAAAAAGATAAATGAGCTTTCAAAGAGCCTCGAAATCCTGAGATTCCCATTCTGCACTTTTGTGGAAAACAGAGCGGCTGAAAATATCTAAATGAGAGAAAAGCAGAGGTTTTTCAAACGAACTGTGTCGTTCGCTCACTACAGCACATGGGAAGAGTAAAGCTGACACAAAGGAAATGAACTCTTTGCAATTCCCATACTTTTTCCGAGATAAATGACCCGAAGGAAAGTTTCCGAGAAAATGCGGGAAAGCGGGTTTTGTGAGGATTGAAGAGAAAATGGTTTCGATCTTAAGGAATTGAAATTCTCTCCCTAAATTTGGACACAGGGAGACAGAATGAGCAGAAGACAGAGAGAGAGAGAGTGAAAGGTTGTCCTGTTTTGCTTATCATGGGGTGACCTAGAGAGCCGGTGTGAAATTACATTTTTACCGGCTATGGCCCGGTTTTTTTTGATTGCCTGCCGCACTGCACACCAAAGTAGAACATTTCAGCTCGTGATTTGAAGAAGAAGATTATGAAATTAAACCATTTCTTATATTAAATAAAACACTTGACATTCAAAACGTTTTGTTATTCTACCTAAAATTAATATTTATTAGGAGGAAGCAGTAAGCAAGCAAAGCAATCATTGAGGTTTTTTTTTTTTTTTTTTGGGGTAAATATCACGAGATGTCCCTGGCCACAAAATGCTTTCACCGAGTTTCGAAACTCTTGCCATTGAGCCACTAGGTAACTCGCCAGGGCTGGAGGTGGCAATTTACCAACCGCACCACACCTTGTGGTTACAATCATTGAGTTTTGAGCTGGATGAAAATGTATGAAGTCCATAACACTGTGACATGTGTGATAACGCTTTCACATAGCATAGCATTATTGACTAGGGATAGCAAACTTAGTATTATCCCCGTTGCAACTAAGTTTTTGTCCAAATTTGGGTACATTTTAGACAACAGGCTGAGGCTTTTACTGTTTAACCTGATCACATCAATGGACGACTGCGACTCTTCTGGTAGCCTTTCATGTCTCATTTGGCATGCAAACGCACAAAGACAAAAAGGACCTTAATTACTGCACTTCCTTTGTCTCTGTCTTCCAAACGATCCCATCTCATATGCTAAATATCAGGCACCCAGCTATGCCTCAGTTCAGTTACAAGCCTGCATTTCGTTGAGTCTCTTATATCATTTTGACGCCATAGATGGATTACCTTGGTCTGGAAGCATTGCTAGTTTAAGACTTCGAACAAATATTTAAAGTTTATATAAAAAAATCAACTTGGTTAGCTTGCGATTCGATCCACAAATATGGACTCGTTTAATAATGTCCACCAGACGGAGATCATCAGATCAGCTTCAGCTCCTGTGAAAGCTGTTTCCGATTGACTAAACCTAAGGTGGTTACAACATAAATGTAGAAAACGAGAAACAACAGTGACATGGGAGCGCATTAGAACCAAACGCAGTCTTCAAGATTGAGATAGAAATCCCATGTGTGTCTCATCCAACATTCGCAAAAATAAAGCAAATAATCTCAGGATCTCAGTGTATTTATAGTAAAGTGCCCTATGTTTTGGAATTTGACATTATCAAGAGCAACAACTAAACTGTCTTGACTTGAATCTTCTGGTGGCTTGTGAAGAACTGGAAAACCAACTGCTCACAGGATCCGGAAATGGCAACTGCAAGTACCCACATAAACCAGCAGTAAGTGGCATAAAATACTATGCACTGTTAAAAGATGGAAAAGAACAAAAGAGGTGGGTTGAGGATGTGTTATTTTGATTAGCACGGGAAGCTTTAGGCTGGGGACAAAGGAAAACAGAATCTCGGACCATTTCTCACCAACCAAACTTGACAAACTATCTACCTTTTATATATTTTTTTAAAGGTTTTCTATAATATCATTCTAGGTTGGATGTTAGACTCAGAAGAAAGATTAAGAGTAATTCAATGTAAGTTGACGAATAATGGCAATTTACTGCAAAAAGCTATCAAATATATATTCTGGGAAAAATCACGTTCTTCCTTTAAGCATATATCCACTGAATGATGGACATCACAGAAGTTTAAACTTATCCCTGGTATCTTATGACCCTCAAAGGCACCGTTGAGGAATTTTAATAAATGCCCTAACAAAGGAATTATAACAATTAGTTAATTCATCAAAAAAGAAAAAGAAAAGAAATGAGTCATACCCCAGCAGACCCCTGCCTTGCCATGTTCTAGGTGTCACCGTTAAGTTGACTTGAGCACCTTGCCTTACAAGTATTACAGGTATCCCATGGCCCTGATTAGTTTGAGCCTCAGAAGCAAGTCTCTGCAGCAAATTATCACCAATTTCCACATTGCCGAATTTAACAATCTGATCTCCAAGCTGTAAACCATCTTCACCTGCTGGCGAGGCATCAGCTATCTCATCAACCAACGCAAAGGGTACTCTCACAATCACGTCCACATCCATGGCATTGGTAGAATCACTATGAACATTAGTTGAGGATGCAGATGCAACAACATCGACAACTGATGTGCTTTGGTCATCTGACATCTCATCATTACCAGAAAAATTAGACAAAAATGCAGTTTTCACATATCTTGATACACAGTATAATCAATATTTAGCTACCAGCTCCAGCTTGTATTAATAAAATTTAATGCTACACTTAAAAAATAAGAAATGTGTATGCATCACTGAACGCCAATGAATCCCAAACTTCTCACAATGCACAGGGACCCACACAGACACTCAATACATTTCAAATCCGACAACAGATAAAACCATAGACAATTTTTCCTACCCGATTCTCCCAATAAATCTGTAGGTATGATAATATGCATTGCAGGTTCCAACCACCTACCTGAATCTCTGAGGGATGATGATTTAGGAGCAAGCCTTGCTGAGTGCAGAACTTGTATATTTTCGTTCAGTTTCTCTGTAATCTCTTTGTGATCATTTCGCAATTCTGCAATTATAATAAAGACCACAAATAAAAATATGAATATGAATTGGACAACTACCAACAAATACCCACATCAGCACCATTAGAAGCAGTAAACAAAGCTCCACAATCAATACACAACTGAAACTGAGCAGGGGAATGCAAAGCTCCACAATCAACACTCAGTTTGTACCAATATTCGCAGTGAAAGAATGCATTATTTATTGCGAATAATTTAATAAATGTAACTCAAAGCAAATACACGAACAGAATATTCTAGTATACCAGCAAGACGACGCCTTTCCGCTCGCACAGTTGGGATGTCAATATCGTGACGCGGAAAACCCTACAGATTAGAAGAAGAAACGGAAACATCAAAAACCCTAAATCCCCAATTTTCTTGATTAAAATAATGCCATATTAAAAAAGGAAAATAATAATATATAAAAAAGGTCGACCTCGGAGTCAAGGAGGTTGCCGGAGATTCCAGGGCCACCGGGTTGCGTAAGACGCTCGATGACGGCATTCATCTCCGCCTCTAGAGCACTCCTCTTCTCCATCAGACCCATCGTCTCCGCTTTCAGATTCGTCCCCACCATTTTTCTTCTTTTTCTTTTCTTTTCTGTATTTTGGGTAATTTTACCAACGCCTTCTTCTTTCTTCTTTTCTCACTAGTCACTACTGATACGAGACTAGAGGAGAGAGAAATCGGAAAGCAAAGTGATGCGGTTAAGGGTCGTTTTGGTAAAATCAAATTACGGTGCACGTGAAGCGCACGTGCATAATTCTGGACTACTACAAGATGAGGATTAGGCTGGAGGTTGGATAAACCCCATGGGCTTCAGGTAGGCCCATTGGGCTCAGTTAACTATATGAGCCCAAATAATAAAATAAATAAATAAAGAAAATACCCTAAAAAGTGAAAAAATAAAAATTAAAAACGTTGGCTCTGCTATTATTATCTAGACGCTGGCTCAATATAAATACGCAGGACTCGCACCACTGGAAAAATGGTGGGTATTGTTGTGTCCCTGGCGTCTACGCTTATTGCTGTTACTTCACCTTCATATTCTTCCTCGTTCTTGACGAAATTACGGTCTTCCCCAAGTCTGCGACTTTCTTTTGCAGTTACACCCCTGTGTTCTCGCAGAGGGAAGCTCATGGCTCACACTCTTGCTCGGGCCACTCTCGGCCTCACTTTCCCTTCTGGCCTTGACGCCCCAAAGGTCTATTTCTCTCGTCGTTTTTCTTCAAATTTCAGTGTATCTATGTTCTCCACTGGAAGATTGTCATTTTGATTGTTGTTTGGGGTTAGTTTATGAAAATTGATTTTTGGTATGTGAGTTCGTGACTACTTAGAGCTATTGATTGTTGTTCTTATTAGTTTTGATGAAATTTGATGGATTTGGTGGGCTTTTATATCTGTAAAGTTTCGATCTCTGTATATGCGGTGATTATATTTTTTGTTTACTTATTGATTTTATGAGATAAAAGCAGTAAATGATTTATTTTTGTTTTTGGATTTTTGATTTTGTTGTATGGATCAAGTAATTATTTGGCTGTTATGTTTTATAGATACATAATCCGTGTACAATTTGATTGATTATTGAACTGAAACATCACTTGTGTGTTTGTGTCAATTCCTGAAGATCTCTTTCGCTGCAAAAGACATCGATGTAACGGAATGGAAAGGAGACCTACTTGCAGTGGGCGTCACAGAGAAAGACTTGGCAAAAGATGAGAACTCCAAGTTTCAAAATTCAATCTTGAAGAATCTAGATTCCCGTTTGGGTGGTCTCTTGGCTGAAGCCTCTTCTGAGGAAGACTTCACAGGAAAGTCTGGCCAGTCAACAGTTGTAAGGCTTCCAGGTCTTGGGTCAAAGAGGATTGGCTTGTTTGGGCTTGGACAATCTGCTTCATCTACAGCAGCTTTCCGAGGTCTCGGGGAGGCTGCAGCAACTGCAGCAAAGGCTACTCAAGCGAGTGACCTTGCTATTGTGCTTGCCTCTTCGGAGGAGCTTTCTGCAAAATCTAACACAGCTTCTGCAATAGCATCTGGTACTTTGATCCACTATTCTTTTATTCTTAATTGGTATTTAGTATTCTGATATGGTAATAATTGTGCTAAACATGTTGAAATGGCTTTGACTTGTTGTAGGAACTTTGTTGGGGATTTATGAAGATAGTAGGTATAAATCAGAGTCAAAGAAATCAGCTCTAAAATCTGTGCACATTCTTGGTCTTGGAACTGGACCTGAAGTAGAGAAGAAGCTCAAGTATGCTGAAGATGTTACTTCTGGAATAATTTTTGGGAAAGAACTAGTAAACTCACCCGCCAATGTTCTTACACCTGGTTTGTATGATCTAATTTCTTGCAGTTGTTATCCTTCAATGTCGCTGTTAGTTGTCAGGCACTTTCTGCATTTAGTTCATTAACCAACAAAAAATAATAATTCTGTATTCTCCTTGGTGTTGCCATTTTCCTGGCCTATACTTGTTGTTTCCCATTTTGTTTCATCAGTCCATGTTCATCGAGTTATTTCCTATTGTTGACTGTAAGTGATGATTATTGTGTCTCAGGGAAACTTGCTGAAGAGGCCTCAAAGATTGCTTCCACGTACAGTGATGTTCTATCTGCAAAAATATTAAATGAAGAGCAATGCAAAGAACTGAAAATGGGTTCTTATTTGGCTGTTGCAGCAGCCTCGGCAAATCCTCCACATTTTATTCACTTGATTTACAAACCCCTGGGTGGACCTGCTAAGGTCAAATTAGGGTTGGTTGGTAAAGGGCTGACCTTTGACAGGTGATTGCAGATTATTTAGAATGAACTTCTTGTCCCTAGTTCTTTTCGCTCTTGCAAATATAGAACAGCTTTGCTTTAGATGCCTGTAAATTTTTGTGGTTACAATGTGTCTGTGGTAACGGGAGCAATGACTGAGTTTAATGGTTCATGTCATGGTCGTATGATGTCTTTTAAGTATCCAAGAATAAAGTGTTAAGCCAGTCTTTTGTACTCCTCTCATATTGCCTATACCACTTCTCTGAATGATTTATATTTCTCTCTTTCCTAATGCTATTGCTTCTCTCATTTCCATGTCACACTGATGGAAGTGAGTTGGTGTTTTTTTGAAATAAAAAATGACAATACTCTTTTCTATATCGCAATGTGCTGACACTAGTCTTTTATGGTTATTGATTGTATCTTTTTATGTTATCAGTGGTGGCTACAACATCAAGACAGGGCCTGGCTGTTCAATTGAACTCATGAAATTTGATATGGGAGGTTCCGGAGCTGTATTAGGTGCAGCAAAAGCCATTGGTCAAATCAAACCTCCTGGTGTAGAGGTGAGCCATTGTGTTTTCCATGTTTTGTTGTGGAGAAAGATGCACGATTGACCCATTTGTGACTTTTTAATCCTCAGGTTTCAGTTTTTTAGTGATTGAATTGGTGATGTACACCAGTATGGATCAATAATGGATATTGTGTATGCAGGTTCATTTCATTGTTGCAGCTTGTGAGAACATGATAAGTGGAACAGGTATGAGGCCTGGAGACATTGTGACGGCATCAAATGGAAAGACAATTGAGGTATGGTTTTTGTGGTTGTCAAAAATGCACACCTTCTCAATGATGAGAGGTTAACTAACTAATTGGATCATAATTCTAAATGTGCTAAACATAACATGAAGGAATATATTACACATTATCTTCAAGGTGAGTAAATATTTTTTCAATTGACGAGATGTCTAATAGGTTCATTGGATCTTAATTCTAAAAGTGCTCCATAACATTAAGGATCATACATATATAATTTTGTATACTAAGCTGTGCATCCATGTTCTTATAAACTAAAGTTCTATTTGCGTCAATTTCCGTCACAGGTCAATAACACTGATGCTGAAGGTAGACTTACTCTGGCAGATGCATTGGTATATGCTAGTAACCAAGGTGTTGAGAAGGTATTACTGTGGTGATGCATCATGGCTATGCATTTTGTATCTGTAATGTAGGTGTTAATTGTATCTTGTGTTAATTGGATTTAAAATTGTGAAATTCTAGCCTAAGTTAATTTTTTTACACTTTCCTGATGTTTGATATTTGCGAGGTTCCTTAATGTGCTCATTTGGCTTTACAGAGGAAAAAGAGTTTAGCTTTTCACCGATTTTTCTTGCTGCAAATTAGGTGAATAATCTAATTACTGACTAGGATTCACCATAGGAAAATGGTAGTTTTGTTATATTCCACATTTTTCATTTCATTCTGCATTATATGTTGTATTTTGTACTTGCGGCATATTGAATTTTATGAAGAGCACATATGCACGCTGCTCTTTGTAATTAATTTATCATTAGAATTGTTTGATGCCTACACGCTGCTTAGATGTATGATACTGATTTCTGGTACTGTTAGTGCTAACACCATCATATTGTGCAGATTGTTGACCTGGCAACCTTAACTGGTGCCTGTGTAGTTGCTCTTGGACCCTCAATAGCAGGTATATGCATATTCTTTGAAGCAGTGTTATATTAATTGAATGAATCAGGAAAATGTGATGATGTTTAGAGTGGGCTTCTAAGTGATGCTTATTGGAGTAAACTACACATTAAAATGAAGTTAAATTGATAAAATAAATAAGATTCACATTACTGGTTCTGTACATAACAAGGTTTAAGCATCAAAGATTATGTTTGCAATCTCTTGTATCATTGTCATGGGGGCCCTTTAATTTGTATTTAATATGTTAATACGCTTTGAAACTCTTCTACTACTTGACGGATTGCTAATTGTTTATGTGATGTTAAAACTTTTCCTTCTAGGTGTCTTTACACCTAGTGATGACCTGGCAAAAGAGGTATTTGCAGCTTCGGAGCTCAGTGGGGAGAAATTTTGGAGGTTGCCATTGGAGGAGAGTTATTGGGAGTCGATGAAATCGGGAATAGCTGATATGGTCAACACGGGTGGTCGTCCAGGTGGTTCAATAACTGCTGCTCTCTTCTTGAAACAGGTATATGATTTCATAATTTTATTGTCTCGGTTTGTGCCCGTTGTGTGACTTCCTTAGTTTGATCATGTTTGTGTTCTGTTGTGTCACTTCCTAATGATAACGTTTTCGACTACGCTTTTGCAGTTTGTTGATGAAAAGGTTGAGTGGATGCATATTGACATGGCTGGGCCTGTTTGGAGTGACAAGAAGCCCACTGCTACAGGTTTTGGTGTTTCCACCCTGGTGGAGTGGGTTCTGAAGAACTCTGCGTAGGTGGCTGAAGCCTGAGGCATCCATCGGGAGAAATATTACATCAGCATCACCAGCTGAGGGAACAGAGGCATTTTGATGGGGTTCCTTGGTGCCACAACTTCCGTTCATGAATAAAATGTGCAGAAAAATATATGGAAAGGTTATGGATCCAGGCATGATCTTTTTCCAGTTTTACTGAGATGTGTTGCAACTCCTTGATATCTTTCTTGTAAGGATCTATTTAATTTCACGGACTGTATGATTATTTATTTTCCTGTCCCTAGAACGCCAAAAAACGAAAAATAATAATAATAATAATTTTAAAAAAAGCAAGCTTGGTGAGTAAAGATGTAATTTATTTCCCGTCGCCTAGAATAAAAATGAAAAGAAGAGCTCTTGGTTGCTTTTTGAAAGACAAGTTCTATTCCTGGGCCATGATATTTGGTATCGAAACAGATCTCACGCTACTGCAAAAATAATGCATGGGGACGGAAGTGTTGTGGTGGATTCTCATCTTCCAAATGTCTCCCATCAACAACATATTGCTTTACAAAGTACAATGAAAATGAAATTATAGCGTTCTTATTTTTCTAAGCAAAGCCTAAAAAAGATGAGACTTAAAACTCTCGCCCTAATATATGTAAGGTTTACTTGCTTAGTTGCCATTGAAATGAAACTTAGAAATTTTTGTTTTCCGAAACTTTATTAAAAGGAAAACTCCAACGTTTATCAAACTTTGCTCAAATTCAAATCTGCCATAATTTTTTTTCCGAATATAATTATAAACCCATAAAAAAATTGGAAAAATAAATAATTACCATGACTTGCTACTGGTTTGCTAGTTTCTGAGCTTTACACGTGGTAGCAGGCGTCGTGTTTTATGACCTGGTTCCCAGCGGTCAAAACCCACTTTAAAACATTTGACAAAATCCTCTCTCGGTTCAGACATAATTGAGACTCTCTCTCTCTCTCTCTGCTTCTTCTTTTGCATTTTAATATTTAAGCTGCGTCATATCTTTCTCTGTTCGCAGAATCTGCTCCGTGAGCTTACAAGAATGGAATAGACCACCTAAACCTGCTAGCTTTCTTCTTTGTGGAAGTGGAAGTGGAAGTGAAACAATATTGTAGTGATCATGTAGGACACACAAGGGGCAGGCAGATATTTGCACCAGAGGGAACAAAATGAGTGTTTCTTTGACTGTGATGACCTTCAATCTTCATGAAGATCAGACGGAAGATAGTCCTTACTCATGGGAAAAGAGAAGGGATTTGTGTATAAGCGTCATTACTAGTTATTCTCCAATGATTCTATGTACCCAACAAGGTATCTTTGCCTCTGCTTTCATAGCTGCTGTTTGCGTATGGATCTTACTTTGTCGTTGTGATTTGCTTGGATTGGTCATCTGGGTCTCTTTTCATTTGTGTTTTGGAGGCGGGTTTTTGTTCTTTTAGGATTTAGCTTAGTTTCACAGTTGACACATGAGTTATCTTATCTGGGTTGAAGGCTTCTTATTTTACTTGGTCATGTTCATTCTTTCGCAGGATGATTGAATTGGGGAATATAATTGGTGTCTTGGATTACATTTTTAATTGTTCAAAATGCCTGATTGTTATACTGTAATTTAGATGTTAATATAATATTTGGTATGTATCTTGCTTCTGAATTTTTGTGTGTATCGGTTTCTGTTTCAGGAGTTAAATCACAATTGGATTATCTTCACCAGTGTTTGCCAGGTAACTTGCTCTCCAATAAGTTAAATTTTCATTCCTAGAGTTAGCATGGGTATTTTCTTTTCATATGGCTGTGGAACGGGGGGTTTAGCCCTGCGCTTTAATGCAGTGTTTAAAAATGACCAGATGACCGAACATTTTACTGCTGGCTTTCTTGAATGCATGCTTCAATTGATTGTTTCTTCTGGAGAGTGGTTCATAAGGCCTAAAGGTCATGTTTTTTTTTTTTTTGCTTAATTAGGAAAAGGATTGCAATTGAGTTGGTGAAGCTTCGCCTGATTTCACATATATATAATGATCTCTTTCTTGACAGTTTGACAAGAGAGCATTATTAATTATGTATTCTATGCACACACATAACGGTGTCAGCCAGTTTGTTTACTTATAACTTAACCATGCGTAAAATGAAAAATGCTCGTCATTGTTTCTTCTATTTTGTGTTGTTCATGTTCTCACAAACAAGATTATTTCAGTGTTTCACACTGATCCATTTTCAAGAACGGTTTGCTGGCATCCATTTGTCATTATCCGATCTCTCCTCATCCTTATCCTAAGCCTGGATTTTCCACTTCTGATTCGACTATTGTATCTTATTTTATAGGTTATGATCAATTTGGAATATCAAGAAAAGGACCTGAAGACACTTCTGATGAACATTGCACCATCTTCTATGACAAGGGGAAGGTATAATTCCTTTTCTTGCGGGCTAGAATAACTTTCTACTGTTGTCATTTGTCAGAATAATTTGCAAATTGGGACCTCTTTATGCCATTCCTTTATAAAATGAAGGTGGAGCTGCTTGAAGGTGGAACATTTTGGTTGTCTGAGTCACCTTCTGTGCCTGGAAGCATGTCATGGGGCTCCATAGTTCCATGTATTGCAACATGGGTGATATCCTTACCATATTACTTTCTCAAACTTTAATAATCTTCACTAACTGCTTTAACCTTTCTATGGAAGAATGCTATATCATTTGTTTTCTTGACATGATGTCCACACATTTCAACTGAAAGGAGTTGAGCCACCTGGGTTTTCGTTCCAGATAGTAAATACAAACATGGATGAGTTCAGTCCTCGTGCCCGTAGGCGAAGTGCTTTGCTCACATGGCAGCACATCGCATCCTTACCACCTAGCCTGCCAGTTGTATATTGTGGAGGATTCAACACACAAAAGGAATCAACAGCTGGGCGATTTCTTTTGGGGAGATCAAGGTTCCACTAACATGAGAATATTCAACTGTTTTTATATGCACCAGCTGTTAATTCCATATTTATTACAAGTTGCCATTTAAAATAATGATAATAATAAGAGCCCATATGCATAGGAAACTGAAGAGTGTAAAGTAATAATATGAGCAACCATAAAAAATTAAAGGTTAGGGATTTTGGAAAACAGATATGACACTTCGATGCTTTTGTGAGCTGCCAAATTTTTGAAAGGAGCATCCTTCATTTGCTACTCTGGTTAAAGTACTACTTCATCATGGCAGAAATCTTCGACACCTCATTCTATTGTCCTCTTTCTGATCCCCTCTCGCTGTTGCAAACCCACTAGACCCGTTTTGTTTTTTACCACCGGCTTTTTGTTTGGTGGATAGGATTTTCATTAAGAATTGGTAGTACCGAATTCATCCTACTTGGATATATTGTGAGAAAAATTTATATGCTAGTCCCTTTCTGGTAGGAAACTCACCAGATAACTGGTGGCTTTTGTCTAAAATCTTTGTTCTTCTTTAGTAATTCTTTTCTCTTGGCTTGCCTGCAGAGAGCACGGAGCAGTTGGGGATATGAGGGATACATGGCCTAATGCCCGTGTGAGGAAAAATGTCTCTCTTATTCGCACTTTTCATGGATTTAAAGGTACCTACGTGACTACTACTCTCAATGCTGCTCATTGAGCATGACCTAACTCTATAGCACGTGACGCTATCAGGTGACAAACAAGGAGCTCTTGAATTCCTCAAGTTGATTTTCAGAGCCCTCTGCCTTTGTTGGGATCGCCAAACACAGGATCTGCACATAGATTGGATTCTTTTTAGAGGTAGATCTCTTATTCCTGTTCTGTGTGAAGTGGTGAATGATAACATTGATGGATATTATCCATCCTCCCACTATCCCATATTTGCTGAGTTTCTGCTTCCTCGTACTGTGAGAGTGCTTGACCCACCTGCTCGTGAAGAAATTTGATATGCATCTGTTTTGAACCACCACCTCCCTATTTTTCTGCTATGAGCATTGAAGATCTTGTTCATAATTGATGGGATTTAAATAGTGTTATTCTCTGTGTACAATTTTTTCAACTTTGAATTGTTATACAGAGATCTTCAATTTCCTCTAAGGTGCATCAAAAGAGGTTGTGGATGTAATTTCATTTTCATTTTCAAGTGTATGACCTTACGTACTATCGCATTTACGCTCAAGTTTAATAGAATGGAATTTGATTTACTCCTATTGGAGTCTTCTTTCTAGCCTTTGTAAATGCTCATTGAACAATTCTTTAGGAAATGCCCTTGTGCCGTACTATGAATTGTTTGGACAGTGAGAAAATTCCCCCTCTTCGTTTTCGTTTAATGAAAAAACTAAAGAGGTTTATTGCGGTGGGTCAAAATAAAGCAGGGTTAGTACCTGATATTTTACATTTCAAGCAAAGATCAGGTCAAGGTTGGTTCTTGCTTTTGGCTTCATCAAATTACATTATCAAAATTTAAAACCATTGACAGAGCAATGTGGAATTTTAGGTTTTCATACAGAAACTTATACGCTTTGTTTACAAAAGAAGCAAAAATGAAAACTATAGAAGCTCCAAAGAGGTCAGAGTCTACTATTTAGGATTTATATTCGAAACATAGCGAATTATCAGTGAAATATGATAATAAAAATTGAACTTAAACGAAGTCTTTTTTGAACTGCCAAAGCCAATGATGTTGAAGAGTAGGGAATTAGACGCACAAGAAGTCAGTGCTCAGTGCACAACGACTTGAGTTATAAGAACTCAAACCAATGATTTTTTCGCCAATACTCAAAGTGCGTCGTTTTAATTCACAAGCAATATACAAAGAATAGAACTTTGACTAGGAGAGAGAGATAGATAAGAATGTTGTTTATGAGAAAACTTGTAATCAGTCCGTCAGTCCGTCAGTGAAGTCCAAGCCAATCTCCACCGCACATCAGAGCCACGCGAGAGATCCAACGGCGATAACGAGATTTCAAATGGTCAGCCTCGTCTTGTAAATCCCCCAATTCCCAACCCAACCATTTGGAGCGCTGTCTCGTTCTTCTCGTGTTTTAAAAGCAACAAAGAACCAACCACTGGGTGATACATTGATACAATCACACCAACATACAGAGAGAGAGAGAGAGAGAGAGAGAGCAAGTGGATCTAGATCTTGTGCGAAGAAGCCATGGCGAGAGGACCTCTCGCTTTTCAGCTATGGATCTCTGTGTGTCTTTTGCTCTTCTTTCGTGCTCGCTGCTTCTATCTCCCTGGTGTTGCCCCTCAAGATTTTCAAAATGTCAGAATCTTTAACTCTCTGTATCTCTCTGCATATATATATATATATATAATGAACCTCTGTGTTTAATTAAATATATACCATGATGGTTTTTGGCGCTTGTTTCTTAGTTACACTCGGATCCGTGTGAAGTTTAACATTTGGGTGTTTACAATTTCGGGTCTTGTAGTGGAACTTTTTATAAATCTGCGATTTTATGACGCTGTTCATTGAGATCTAAGTTCAATTTGCTGCTTTTCTGTATGTTTTTGGCTTGGAACGTTGTTGATCTCTGTTGGTTTCTTATATTGCGTGAACTTTAGATTGACATATATGTTTTCGATTACAGCAATGCCAATATATAGATGCACATTTATAAGTACAGTCCTAATTTGTCAAAAATTTATTTTTCTGATTCGTTTAGTAAGTCTTAGAGCTTGTCTTGTCGTCCAAATGATAAAGAATATGCAATATTTGAGGAAAAGAAAACTCTATGATGTGTTGAAAAGCTTTGATAAACTGAAATATTTTCTCAACTTTGCAATTGGGAAAGAAACGATAGAGTATGGATATTAGTAACGAATAAAAGCATTTGAAAGGAACCATTCAATGGACTTCCTTTGTGTGATAGTAAGGAATTATGCTCACCTAGGATGACCACTGACTCTGGTGACCTGAAATTGTATGGATTATTTTAATCTACAATTGTATTCATGCTGTTCGGACCTTCATATGTGCAGGGAGATCCATTGAATCCGAAAGTGAACAAAGTAACCTCTACAAAAACTCAACTTCCTTATTCATACTATTCCCTCCCATACTGTCGTCCAGAGCATATAGTTGACAGTGCAGAGAATCTTGGGGAAGTTCTTCGTGGTGATCGTATTGAAAACTCTCCTTACGAGGTAAAGTAGCTTTTAAAGAGTATTACTGTTATGCTTGTGTTGTCCCTCACTTTGGTTATTGACCTGCTAAGAATTTTATTTTATTTCTTGTTGCAGTTCAAAATGAGAGAACCACAGATGTGCAATGTTGTATGTCATGTAACTCTTAATGCAAAAACTGCAAAGGAATTTAAGGAAAAGATAGATGATGAGTATCGGGTGAACATGTGAGGCACTAATTATGAAGATTATACATATGATGGTCCTCTGTGATGAAAAGTTGACTTCATTCTGATATTTTTTGTCAAATGACAGGATTCTGGATAATCTCCCTCTGGTTGTTCCTGTACCAAGGCCTGATCAGGAAAATTCCTTAGTGTATCAACATGGCTTTCATGTTGGTCTCAGAGGGCAATATGCTGGGGTAGCTGTTGGACCAATTAGCATTCTATATATGATCTTAATTCTTTTGGTGATGATCTTATGGAAGAGTTCTGATTTTGCCTTTTTTTTCCTTAAAACATGTACAGAACAAGGATGAAAAGCATTTTATGAACAATCACTTAACATTTACAGTCAAGTATCATAAAGATCCAATGACAGAATCTGCCAGGATTGTGGGATTTGAGGTGAAACCATTCACGTATGTATTTATGATTCTTTTCTATCATAGTCTAATTAGTTTGTTCTATTTTCTCTCTGCAATGCAAGTTCATACCTGTGTGATGATAGTGAATATTGATGAATGCAGTGTTAAGCATGAATATGAAGGTGAGTGGAGTAAGAAGACACGATTAACAACTTGTGATCCCCATGCAAAGCGCACAGTTACCAGCTCTGAATCTCCTCAGGAGGTTGAAGATAAAAAGGAAATTATATTCACCTACGATGTTGAGTTCCAGGTTGGTGACCTTGCCCATCCCTAAGAAAAGACTTCTTTGTTTGCCTTTTTGAGTAGGGTTTCAGACATCGCCCCTCTTTGATATTTTTGCCTTTTATTTAACCTTGTAGGAGAGTGATGTGAAGTGGGCATCTCGGTGGGACACATATCTTCTGATGGCTGATGATCAAATCCACTGGTTCTCAATTGTTAATTCTTTGATGATTGTTCTTTTCCTATCGGGCATGGTGGCTATGATCATGTTGCGGACACTTTACCGGGATATTTCCAAGTACAACCAACTAGAGACCCAAGAAGAAGCCCTAGAGGAGACGGGATGGAAACTGGTTCATGGTGATGTATTCAGACCTCCATCAAACTCAGATCTACTGTGTGTGTATGTTGGGACAGGTGTGCAGTTCTTTGGGATGATTCTTGTCACCATGCTCTTTGCAGTCCTTGGATTTCTATCCCCCTCAAACCGAGGTGGGTTGATGACTGTCATGCTCCTCCTCTGGGTCTTTATGGGTCTCTTTGCTGGGTACTCTTCAGCCCGTCTCTATAAGATGTTTAAGGGAACAGAATGGAAGAAAATCACTCTCAAAACAGCTTTCATGTTTCCTGCAACTGTCTTTGCCATTTTCTTTGTCTTAAATGCTCTTATCTGGGGAGAGAAATCCTCTGGGGCAGTGCCATTTGGAACCATGTTTGCTCTGGTATTCTTGTGGTTTGGCATTTCAGTTCCACTTATATTCGTTGGTGCATATGTGGGATTTAGGAAGCCAGCAATTGAGGATCCTGTGAAAACCAACAAGATCCCTAGGCAGGTCCCGGAACAGGCATGGTACATGAATCCAGCCTTCTCTATTCTAATTGGAGGCATACTCCCATTCGGGGCCGTCTTTATTGAGCTCTTCTTCATCCTTACATCGATCTGGTTGCATCAATTCTATTACATATTTGGGTTCCTTTTCATCGTCTTCATTATACTCATCATCACTTGTGCTGAGATCACAATTGTGCTATGCTACTTCCAGCTGTGCAGTGAAGACTACCTTTGGTGGTGGAGGTCATATTTGACCTCAGGCTCCTCCGCACTCTACCTTTTTCTCTACGCTGCCTTCTACTTCTTCACTAAGCTTGACATTAAGAAGCCAGTATCCGGAGCCTTATATTTCGGGTATATGCTGATTGCTTCTTATTCTTTCTTTGTGCTGACCGGTACTATCGGTTTCTATGCATGCTTCTGGTTTACTAGGCTCATCTATTCATCAGTGAAGATCGACTGATTAGTAGTCCTACTATGAAGGAAACGGTTCATTTGTTCTGCACGAGTAAGCACGGAATTCACCTTGATGGTACTTGTAGAATGTCCTCGTGGAGCTACCAACTGGGTTCAATTTTGAATCTTGAGTCATAGAAATTCTTATTCTTAGCCTTTCTCTATACAGGTTCTTTGTCAGTTGTAGTTCTTTTTTGTTTTTTTGTTCTTATATCATGTCTTATTTCTGTTCCATACGATAACACTGCTAGGAATGAAAGTGGAAATTCCTGTTGTACCTAACACTGCTGCTGCTTCATTTGTTCTTCGTCTTGTCAAATATCTTTGGAGATCTGAGGCCTACAGTGGCTAGTGGGTGCATGAAGGCTTTTCAGCCATTGATAGGCCCACCCTCATCAATGATTGAGAATGCTCCACTGATGGCATTGGCAGCATTCTCCTTAGAGATTTAGCTAATTTGTTTTGTTAAAAAAGAATAAAGTACAATTCCCTGACTAGTTTGGTTCGGTTCTTTAATATGAACATTGTAAATAACTTCCTGCACAAAGAAAAAATTTGCAAGCAATTTCAGGCATTCTGCAGGGTTTTCTACGTATCTATGTCAAATGATAATAATAAGGTAACACATTTTTTTTAATACTCAAAACAAAAAAATAGGTAACACATTCTTTTATAAAACAAATTCGCTCAATGGAAAACAAGTATGAAACATCACGTTTAACATTCTTCACGTTTCCAGCTGGAATTCGTGTATAATACATTGTTTCTGACCAAATAGGAAATAGAAACTAATCAGTTGAACGAGTCATAATATATTACAAATCAATCAGCACTTTCAGCACTAAAATCAGGTTCTGGAGGCTTTTGTAATTTGACCAATTCTCGAGCACTCTTTGCATTCCTATTTCGGTGAACGCCACGAAGTGCATTGGCAGCAAACCTGGAAGCTAAAAACGTGGCACCAATACTATATGAACCTCCAGCATTGCTTCGTACACCTCCAAACGCTTCTGTTTCTCCTTCCTCTTCCTTCCGGCGAAGCTCCATGTTTTTCCTCTTGGAATAACGACGCCATGCTGCTTGAATAAAGCAAGCAGCCCATGTCCGCCACTGCTGCGAGTAGAAACGGAAGGTGTGCTGAACCTGCCTACTGTGAAGGCGCCTAAACTGACTGGCAACAAATTTCAACTCTTCAGCCACGAGGGCAAAAGCCTCAACCTCTGTCAAAGCCCTTACCGTCCTAGTAGATGACGGTAGGTTAGAACCAGATTTTGGATCCAGCGCCCAAGTTAGAAGTTCCTCCCCACAGAAATCACCTTCTTTCAGTAAACTGCGGTTAAAAAACCCACTCCTACCCCCATCTGTTGTTACACTCTCCAGGCGACCGCGAATGATGAAAAGCATCTCGTCAACTGGATCTCCTTCCCGAACTATGTAAGTACTCTCTGTGAATAAACTTGGTTTCAGTCTCTCACAAATAGCATCAAGCAACCTCTCATCCATATTCTCAAACAGAGGAACCTGCAATAACCAGCAAAGTAAAAGGTCGATACAATAGAAAGGCAACCGAAATAAATTTACAAATAAGCAAAGCTAACTTCATCTAAAGGAGCAACCAACAAATATGCAAGCAATTACCACTAGAAATATACACAAAGCATGAAAGAATTACTAATCATACCCTCCTCACTAACGCCAAACAGAGGTGCCGCTTAATATCTCTCCTAAGATCCTTTGGTAGACTCTGAACCAAACTCTGCTCGTCCACCCCACGTGTTTCCAACCACTTATATTGATCATATCGCCTAACACGTTCCCTTAGGTCTTGTGGGAGCAAGCGGTGATGCATCCACTGCTCTGAATCGCGTCTTTTGACCCTCATCTCCTCAAGTCGAATAGTAAGAGATTGAAGGTAGGTCTGTCACAATACCATAACAACCAGAAAGAATATTAGCACTATCAGATCATATTCTGCTTTTCATGCTGCATTATTTTTACAATGGTAAGATTTGAGCAACATGCATATATTTAGTAAAAATTGGAACCCAATTAAATCTGAAGATTAAAAAAAAGAATTGCAAAAAAAAAAAACACACAACGGAAAGGTTCAATTTCCTTTCTTTATCTTTGTCTCACTCTGACTCTTAGAGCAAGTCCACCCATGAAGGCTAGGGCAAGGGCAAGGCAAGGCAAGGGCTGCTACTATTCACGTGAATAGTGGCAGCCTTGCCTTAGTTGGTTCTACCCATGAAGGCTAGGGCAAGGGCAAGAAAAAAAAAATTATGCAACAAAATATAAACAATTTAGAAAGTGAATAAAATTGTTATGTATTTATAGGGAAAACATCCATAATTTGTTGGTATTTCTTTAATAAAAAAATTTGAATTTTTTTGGATTTTTTTTGAATTTTTTTGCTCACTGACGTCAGCGCTCAGCGCCTTCGGGCTGCAGCCCAGGCAAGATCTACCCGTGGGCTTGCCCAGGTTCGTGGGACCCACCACTTGCCCGGGCTTCCTTTCTTCCGCTGGAGCTGCAATGGGCTAGCCCGAGGGGCCTTTTGCCCGGTTTTGATGCATGGCTGGAGGGGCTCTTAAAGACTATGAAACCGAAGCAGCCAATATGACTTTAATATGAAACCAAAGCAGAGCATCCTAAGCAAGAATAAGCCTGACCAAATCAGGATTACCACAATCTTATATCGTGTACCAAAATGAATCACCACCAAAAGCTTCAAGAGTCTCCATCAGACAAAGGATTATACACAAAGGTGCTAAATGGATGTTATAAGCATCAACTGTTACTTGCAAGTTTACCTGCATGTTTCCTATCAGAAGTGCAAAGAGGATCAGTCCGAATATAGCTAGTGATATGGAAAATATAACCTCTCCAGGATAGGTACTGGTTGCAAGCCCTTGGCCAAGTGTACTGTACACAAAAGTCATAGAAAATGCTGTTAAAAGCTAAAACTTTCAAGCCCACAAGAGACAACAGATAGGAATAACTATAAGTGAAAATCATTGGAGATGCAAGAAGTTTGTTTGTGAAAGGAGTTTTAGAGTATGTTGGCATGCTAAACAAATAACCAAGTAAAAAATATCCTTACACTGAGAAACTAAAGTTAACCAACAACAATTAATGTATTTTTTTTATTTTGTACTTCAAGTAAAACCACCACATAAAAGAAAATATCATTACCTTAAATTCTGTAGTCCCCACCATAAGCAGTAACAGTATTTGGAGAGGAACTTCTTGGATGAAACAACACCAGATGATAAAGCTGATTGGTAGATTCCAAAATCAAAGAAGGTATTCTGGTCATCTGTTGAGCAATTTGACTGGATGTTTCTAGTAATATTGGACCAAATCCCAGCATCTAAATTGTTTTGGTTCCCGCAGTACAAGAAATTTTTATCACATGGTTTTCCAATATAAGTACAAGCCTTCTGCCAGCATGTATCATTACGTTCTAAAGCTAATAAATACCAAAATGCCCCAACTATCTGCAAATATTCATCCAACAGATATTAATTGCCCAAAAGAAACGTATAACTCCCATGGCAATATATAAAGCTTAAAAGAAAAATTAAGTACTTGAGAGAATTAGACATGACCATGAGTGAGAAGGAGGAGACATTTTTTACCAAGAAAACGTCCAGCATGTTTGCAACTTATATGAGGATAATTATACATGTATTACAGACTGCATGGTATCTACATAATGAAGAAACAGACAACTAGTTATAAAGGTAAAGATACAACTACATTTCAAAATTATTTTGCATGTGACAAATATAAGGCCAAAAAGGTCTTAGGAAAAGTTTATGACAAATAACCTAACAGGGAGATTAGGGAAATTGAATAACATACAGTAAGTGAACAAGGCAAAAAACAATAAAGAGTAGATACCAAAAAAGGTACTCACATGACTAGCGAGCATGTATAATAGCAAGTAACATGCAGCACCTGCCCAAGCAGTTTCAGCAAAGACGCCAGCTGTTCTTTTCAGTTCTGAAGTCAAAGGTAGGACTCGAACAAGTCTGGGAATATACTGAAGCAAAACTATGAAAAGCAGAGCCTGTTTTGTAGCAAGCACATCGGAACCTTTGGACCTCTGAAGAAACCTCCAAACTATAATCTGCAACAATTTACAGCCTTTTAGTTTTAAGCGCATAGGGCTAACACTTAGTTGATATTGGTTACATCCAGCTCAGTGTATCTTTTAGATATTCTACTACAAAATAAAATATGCTAATTTGGAAACAAAAGGAAAGAAAAAATTAAGAGCCAAAACTATAGGAAAGAGGTACAGTAATGCGGAATAATTTAAGGTAACACACTCTTACCTGTGGTAGGGGTAGCACAGCAAGAAAATCAATAATGAAATAACTCCGTAAGTATCGCTTGGCTATTCGTGCCGGATCAATCACCAGTTCACCTCGTCCAAAAACCCGAGATGATGGAGCAATGTAAGCTGTCCTAAACTGGAGAGCCATGTGAATAAGATAGAAAGCATCAACAATCATCCGCAATGTGGTCGCTATGATAGCCAACCTTCGATCTATACCAAGACAACTTGATGAAATATTGATGACTGGAAGATAGAAAAAAAGAGGGTCCACAGACACTGCCAGAATACATGATATGACAAAAAGTCTATTCCACAACAGAAGAAATTTGTCCTGAGGATCAAATATCTTCTTGTCTGACCCTTTAAGATCTTCAGGGAACACTGCACGAGAAATCCCAAATCCAAGTGATCGACCGATCGACTTAAGTCCTTCAGACCCCTTTCTCATTCCTCTCTTAAAAGATGTATCCCTTGCAGGACCAGTTCGGCTTAGTCCCTCAATATTAAATCCACATCTTCTTGCCCCACTATCAGAAGGTGATGATAACCTAGAGTCCAAGTCATCGAGCCTGGAAAATAAATAAAAAGCGCCAATAAGCACGACATTCGATGCCGTTTTAGCAAATGACCCAAATCTAAATAAACAGGGCCAATAACCAGGAACTATAATATCTCAATTAATCAATACATGATGCAACATGAATCAAATATTAATGTTTTGAAATAATTATAAAGAAAACAATCTAGAAGGTAAAACAGTTGCATAAACAATTTTCCAACCATAAATCACAACACTTTTGCTAGTTAGGTAATTTGCTATCTTCTTATTGGACATGGAAACATCAGAATCCTAAACTTTTAAGCAGGCATGATATCTCAACTAGTCATTCCAACATGTACAAATGTTGGTATGACTAGTTGACTAGTTGATCCAGATCTTCATATTGGGTAATGATGCCCCTAAAAAATTTGCAACCAAACAAAAGTTACATCTCATACCTGACAAACTTCTCTCTCTGCCCTCCCAAGTACTGTGACTTGTAACTGCAATCAAACATTTTACTCAATCAAACACATCAATGCCACCTGCATATAAAAAAGCATATCCAATTAAGTGCAAAGTAGTGGGCATCAAAGTCATCATATTCAGGTCTACGTGGCTGAGCTATCTCACATCTGACAAGATTGGCCTCATAAACACCAACCAACCACAAGGGAAGTATGAATCTAGAAATCCCTAAGTTCCAATGATAGTGCTTTACTCATAATTTAGAAATATAGTGACCTGATTTATAGTACACTAAATGTTTTTAACACTTTGATGTAACCAACGAAGGCTAAATTTATAGTGAACAAACTGGCATCTATTGCTATAACCTGAAATTATATAGCTCAGATCCCCAGGATAGTCAATAGTGCATACACAAAGCAGTCGAAACCATTGTGTTAGTGACCTACTTATGAATTTTCATTTTTATTAACTTATTCACTAAGAACAACATCTAGCTAACCATTTCCGCAGTTCAGATACATACTCTTCAATTTTCTCCACTATTTTTTCTTTTTTTCTTTCTCATATTCTCTAATTGTACGGTATGATTTAGGCCTTTTTGTCAACCATCGGATCTCCAAATAATGCTCATGTAAAGCCAATTCCTTTCATTTCTAGCATAATCCAAGACAACCATAAATTACCAGAACCACTGTTTCCTGGCGTTGATCATCAATTTAAGAACCTCCTCAAAAAAAAAAAAAAAAAAAAAAAAGCAATGAACATGACTGAGTTCAAGGAAAAGCTGTGTGGTGGTAGATGAGGGGTAGAGTGGTTCAAACCACAAAAGCCCATAAATACATGCAATAAAATTACAGTAATTTCAATCTATGACAGAGATTTCCTGCAATTTACGGAAGAACCCATATTGTATAAATGCGTATCTGTGCAGAAATGATCAAGCACGCGGGATTGGAAAAGATAGATAAAAGCAACTCACAGTAAAATCCGTAGGTCTTTAGATTCTTATTCCGTTCCTTGTGCCTTAACGGACAGAGAGATTGTAGTTATACAACAGCGTGTCGAGAACAATCAAAGGAAAAGAGGTGTCACGAGAGAGAATGAATGAATTCCGAAATAAATTGAGAAAGAAGAAAATAAGTCAATGGTTTCCGAAATGTTTTTACACACTGATGAGAGGACAACAGAGTTCAACTTGCAAAAAGACCTTTTTCTTTTCCTCTGTTATTGCGTCTCTCTCACCACTATGTTATGTACGATTATTTATTTTTTAGATAAAGGGTTATTTACCCAAATGGCCATCAAATTTATATTTAAGTTGTATTTTGGTTCCTTAACTAAATTATTCGTTCAAATGATCCACTAACTCTATATTAATTAATAAATTGGTTAAATTATGTCAATGTTTCCATCAAATATAAGGGCAAAACATTTCAATTAAATAAAATACTAAATAAATTAAAAACTACAAATTAAAAGAAAAAAACCTCTCTCCCTCTCCCACCTCATAACCCCTAGCCCGATAATCATCACCCCCTCGCCTCATCGCCCCATCTTCTCCTCCCCACACCCCACCCTCTCTTCCCCTCCCTCCTTGTCCCCACCTCCTCTCTCAATCTATCTCTCTCTTCCCTCTTTCCTCCATTCAAACAAACCCAAATCCCTCTAGACGCATCTGTAGCCTCTCTCTATATTTAGGAAACTGAAAGGGAGAGAAGATAGAGGAAGAGAGGGACAAAGAGACAAAGAGGTTGGGAGAGAAAGGTTCAGTTGGCTGGTTTTTTTTTTTGAGATCTTCTACTTACACCTCACACTTCTCTTAGTTCACTCCAATACTTAAATCATTAAGCTATAAGTTTTATTATTGTGTAAAAACCAAAAAGATCATCCAACTTAATACTTAACCCTAATACATCTATACACACAGCCCACACACCCACCACTCTTAATATTAAGAACAATAAGGGCATAAATCTGTTTTATGTGCATATATATGCATGGTTGCAATGCTTTATTAGAAATCGAGGGCTCTAAATATGGGTCTCTAATATTGGAGATGTTCTTGATACACAGTTCCTATGTATTTCTTAAATAATATTAACTATTGCAGATTTTACTGTTCAAGAATCACATAGTTTGGCGATTTACTTGTCTCTGCATTTGAATAGTTTTCATCCGAAATCTTTGTTTTGTTTCTTGAATTATTTTTTCTTCGGATCATATACCATAAACATATCTTGTGAATTTCTTTGCAAAACTGAGTATATATAATAAGGCCATACACCAATTCTTCCAAAACTGCTAATAAATTCACGTTTCATCGAAAAAGAAAGTACCATATTCACAAATGTTGTAATGGGGTTCCATATATATCATAAGACCTAGGACTTGAGTTCCAAAAGTTCAACTTGGCAAGTCTTTGAACCCCTTGGGAACTTCGAAAGTTTCTGCCGTAACCTCATCTCTTATGCTACACCCAAATCATTGGTATAACAAATTGCACCTTAGTCAAAACCTCGCCATGGTTCAGCAAATACTTTGCCACCTCCATCTCGTATACTCGTACAGACTCTCGGAATCCCTGTATGCAAATAGTTTTGAAACTGGACAATAAGCAAACAGGCACAGATTTTGGTGGACACCATTCATGTGCTACTAGATAACCCTCAACATGTTTTCAACACCACTGTATGTTATAGAGATTATTCAAAATTAATGAATTAACATTAGAGCTTGCAGAACGTACTTCCTCCTATAAGGGTAGCTTGTGGGGTTTAAATAAGTTTTTTTATTTATTTTAATTTTCTTATTTTTTCAGCTTGGGGTGTATTTAAGGGTAGTTTGGGAAGATAGTGGGGTTTTCTTAGAAATTGTGAAAATTTAAATTAAAAGTTGGGGTGAACTAGAACATGGGGTGAACTAAAAGAAGTATAGGGTTTGAATAGAAAGTCTTTTTTTTTTTGGTTACTTTTTTTTGTTGTTTTATTCTTTCATAGTTCTTACTTAATTTTTTATAATAAAAAAATTGTATTAATTTTTGATAGCATATTTTATTTTATTTTAGCTCTTAAAAGTCTTATTTATCCCCATAAATATAGTATGTGTTGCTCATATGACTAAATTTAACACAAAAATATAACGGTTGGACCAATTCATTGATTAATAAATAGTTGATGGACTATTTGAATGAATAATTTAATTGAGGGACTAACATGCAACTAGATGTATAAGTTTAAGAACCATTTAAGTAAATAAATTTATTTCAGAAGTTGTAACTTATACGTGTTAATAACCTTTCCAGATTCAAAGAGATATAATATAATTTGATGGAAACTGAATCACCATTTTAAAATACAATCAATTAGTCATGGATCATGCGATTAAAAAGTCAAACCAGGATTGCTCCGTAACATTTCATGGCCAAAGCTCAAGGCGTATCGTCATTCACTGTCACCTTAAAAGAAAAAAGAAAATATTTGATTTGCTTAACGAGTAATTATAGTGTATAGTGGAGGCGCTCCACAATATTATCCATCCATAGCAATATGAGATTGGATTTGAGACGTGGGGGCAATATATATATATATATATATATATTTAAATAAGCAAAAGACTGATAAGAAAAACAAGGGTATAATCTTGGTGACAAAACAAAAAGGCCTCCCCCTTTATTTATTATCTCTAAACATTGGAAGGCAACACTGGTCAAGAGTCCTGGACCCGGGCCCTGCCAACCCTTGGCTTCTCTCTGTGGATATTGGGATGAAGACATTTACTTTATTAGGCCGCGGCGGCGCTTGCAAGTTTGTAAGTCTGGCACGGCCAAGGAGACGTTACAGATTCAGACAGACGTGACTCATTTGCTCTGTATCTGTATCAGCTATGATATGATCTATCCACAACCACAACCTAATAATAAGTGGCAAAACATGTTTAGTTACCTTCACAGCGAACACGATTTATTTGCCAACTAATGCCAAACAAACAAACATGTTCTCAATATATAAGCCTATACAGCATGTTCTCAAGAGAAGAGACCAAACAAACATGTTCTCAATATATAAGCCTATACAGCATTCAGTTTAAAACCATTGAAACATTACTTGCAATATGAACAAGAAGCAAATTAGAAGAAACTATCCCCCTAGGGAGGAGGAGGAAACCATCCACATGTTACAGTTTAACCTTGTGATACACAACTTTATCTCTACTGCACCACGGCTACAAGGCTAAACAGGTGCATGATCGAGATTAGCATGAGCATATAGTTTCAAATAGCTCTTATAAACTTTAGCATGAGCAAAATTGGCAGCAATTAGTAAGCAGAGAGGAAATTCAACAAATGATTCATACCTTTCTGAACCTGTTTCGTCAAACCACAGCAAAGGGTTTAAGTATGAAACCATAGAAACCAATCAGAACATGTGGCAGTAGATATCTCAGCCTTGACGATTGATTGCATCTGCGATTATGTTTCTACTTTCACTACACAGTACTTCTGTATCATTTCCTTGTATAGGCTTATGAATCACAACTCTCACAGATCCAGTATTCAAGATAGCCTCCCTTCCTGGAGGCATGATTTTTCCAGTTCCCATAAGGGTAATGGGCACTACTGGTACCTTGGTTTTTGCTGCAATACTGAAGGCACCTTTCTGCATGTCAACAACACTGTTCAGAAATTTCCTAATTATCTTTATTTAAAGAAAACTACACATAATCAGCAAACAAGGACAAAGAATAGAAAATATATCACCTTGAAAGAGCCTAATTTTCCATCTTTACTGCGTGTTCCCTCAGGAAAGAAAAAGACAGAGGCCCCCTTCTTGATAAGATCTATGCAACGCTTGAGACACTCCTATATACAGAAGCCAACATATTTTAAAACCATAGTTTAGATAATGATTGCATTTATATACTCGGAACAAAAGAAATGGAATACCAATTGACTTTTGCTGTCCATGCGCTTTAAAGGAATTACACCCATCAGAAACATGGCCCACCCAACAATGGGATAGAGAAATATGCTAGTCTTGCTGATAAACTTAAAGGGTCTCCCAATTGTAAGAAGAACATATATGTCTAGAAAGCTCTGGTGGTTGGAAACATATACAGCAGGAGCATCTGGAGGAGGCAAATTCTCCAGTCCCTCAAACTTGATCTTGACAAATGGTGTGACAGTAACAGTGGCCCAAACTTTGGCAATAAACATATGAGCTTTTCTTTTGTATCGATCCAACAACAGAACAAAAGGATGGGCTACCAGCATCAGCACAAAGAGATAAATGGCATTGAAAGCAGTAATGGCATAGAAGCCCATTCCCCTAAATTTTGAGACCGTATTTACTTCTGCACTTCAAAAAATTAACAACAGGTCAGTCAATTAGATTTATAAGGCTGTTAACAGAAGGAAGTAACAACAGAATAACAGTAGTTAGAGAAACCTGGCAATGGATAGTCAGCACCAGCTGTCCCAGCTTCAGTAAGTCCAGATCGTCCAACTGCATACCTGGACAACCTATGCTGGGTGTGCAATCTAATATCATAATTTGGTCTTCCAAAGTCCTCTTCTGCATCAATGTTGCACCATGATATGCCACCATGCTTCCTTTGAATGCATAAAACACTACGACAAGCAACTGAGGGGAAAAAAGAGGCATCATAACCAGATCTAAAAGACAGGACAAAAGAGTAAATGAATCTGCAAGGGAGGAGGAAGAAGCTCATATAGTCCATTCAAACATCCATCTCAAAACATGTGCTTTTAAATCCAGACATCAGCTACGTATGCATGGTTTGATGTTGATACAAATGAATAACAAAAATAAATAGATTTGTCACAAATATTAGCCATACAAGACGATTCCACAATCCACACACTATCTCATATTGTCTTGGATTTCTTTGAAATAGTTGGGTAGATACATAATCCTCATGGCTAATAGGCAAAAGCCGAGAATTTTGCATAAGATTGTAAAGGTAAAAATATTACAAGACAGCACTCAATCATGTATGTATTTGGACTTGGAGCAAAAACTTACATTTACTTAAATTTGCAAAAATGGGCCATCTGCATGGAGAACATCCAATCGAGACTCCCTTGTAAGTGAATGGCTGCATTATGAAGAAAATGTCAAATTTAAAAACATAAAGGGCTACTGCCGCATAAATACACCAAAGCCTTTACCAAAGTTGTGATGATGCTAAGTGTGTGTAGCCTGCTGAATTGGTGTTCATTGCCCATAATTCAAAATGCATTATATTATATAGACATCAAACTACTAATTCCTCAACTTGATTAAAAATGAAAACTTTTCTTTTCCCGTAAGTCATACAGATTTGAATCAAAGGAAGCCAGCTAGAGAAAATGGGATAAATTATAAATAAATAAATAAAGGTATAGAAGAACTACCGGCAACAAAGACGATGTTGAAGCAAACCTCGATTGCCTGTGACCTGATACGTTGAGGTAACCACAGAGAGTGTCAGCCCAAATTTTAATTCTTGTCCACAATTATAAAAAATAAAATAAAAAGAAACGAAAAAGAGAAAAGGATGATATATACAGAGTACAGCATGGGAAGGTTGAAAAGTGACTTCCATGGAGGTTCAAAGAAAAGATTTTTGAGAATTGAGTCAGGGTGAATTGTACGGGGATTAGGGTTTATAGTCCTGGGATGGGAGCACATCAGTCACGTGCAGTGAGAAATTCAAGGCATATCCCTTATCCTTGATTAGTTTATTATTCTAATATTGGGTTTTTATGGGTGTTCTTGCGCTTATGAATTTGCAAAACGAAAGTGATTGTCTTTGTTGGTGTTGGAAGTATCGGAGTGGGGTGGGGCTGCTTGTGATAGGGTGAGACCGCCAAAGCCACAAGCTTCTTCTTTCCTTCTTTGCTCCTTTCCGCTTTAAATCTAATCTACTGCTAAAATTCAGTTAGACAGCTTAGACTTGGTAAAAAAAGAGGGAGGAATATTTACACTATGCCTCATCTGTTAACACGTTCCGGGAAAAATCAGTGGTTACTTGAAAACTTGGGGTTTTTTCTTTTTTCTTTCACATTTCTGTTTTGCTTTTCGTTTTTGTTATGCAATTTTGTATTTCTGGTTTGTTTTTATTTTCATTATGCAATTTCGTTTTCCAAATGCCTTCTTTCACAAACTTGTTCTCAGAATGAAATTATTATTTGCAGGGTGATGATTACTACAAACGGACTTGATGCCAGTAGTTGCTCATGCACATGAATACATTTGGCAATCCTTTGTGTATATATTGGAGACCAACAAGTTACAAGAGCATGACCAACATCTTATTTGCTCTTCAGCCAGTCATATAAAAGCATTACAAGTAAAAAGGGAACCCCAACAATTTTTCTTTTAAAATTTTAAAAAAAAAAAAAAAAAAAAAAAAGAAAAAAGAAAATACCTCCACAAATATAATGTAATAATGATATAAGGCATGACAATTTGTTCTTTTTGTTGTTAAAACAGAGTAAGCTGAAGTTGATATTTATGACGTTAATTGGTAATCTATTTGCGGGGGTGAGTGTTTTCTGGATGGGAAAATCCGGTGGCAACTTTGGCAACGTCTAAAGCAGATGCCTCCGGCTTCTTCTTGGTGTATAAGGTGAAATAACCAATGGTGACAATCACGGCAAAGCCACCAAGAGCCATTCTCATTGGGCAGAAAGACAGCTTTGACGTCTGATGGAGTACCTCCGTTGAATGCTGCGCCGGTGACGGACCCTTCATCCCCTGTGCGCCTGCAGCAGCCTTCACTTGTTGTGGTCCTGCCATTGCTTTGAATTCTCTATAGCTTGAGTTTTCCTCTTGCAAAGTAAAACTATGTCCCTTGCTTTCTCTGTCTCTTTGTTTATCCGGACGTATGTCTTTTTCTTTTGCGGGTGTGTGTCTGTGTGCTGAGGTGGTTATGAACGCTTGTGGGCAGAATAAAGTGGGGGATCTGAGGTTGCTAAAAGAAATAGAAAGCATACAAGTGTAAGAAGTTATGGCGTTAACCCATTAGGACTTTTTCCATGCAGCAGCAATAGGATTGCTCTATGCATGTGGCCTTAATTACCCAGTAACCACTTTTTAAGGGTCAACAAATTGACCCTTCCAGCGAAACGAAAATGTTAAATATATCAAAATTTTCAATCCATATTCGGAGCTCAAAGGGGCAATGCTGCTTATCTGCATTCTCAGTTAGGTGCATTTTCCTATCTTTTAAGGCACCTCACCTCTCAATTCATGTGGAAGAATCAAGGCCAATAGATTAATTGAACAGATAGTCCAATCCAAATGGCCTCCATGCCAACCTCTTGCGGTCTCATTTGAGTTGACAGAGGTGTGAGCCATTGAGGCAGTGTGGATTATGGCCTTCCCTGAAAGTAGGATAGCACACGAGTGTTGCACTTGCTGCATTATCCTGCAGGCTGTGAGTCATCTATGCTCAAGGCGACCAAAGCACAGCGAAACACTAAACTAAGATCCAAAAGACAGAACAACACATAACAAAACCAAATTATAAAGAAGCTGCATAGCAGCATAGAAGTATAAAGTAACACATCAGCCATACATACGAGGAAACCAGAAAATGACCCCAGATGGAGAGCCGCTGAGAGGAGCAGCATAAAATTATAAATAAATAAAAAACCCCAAGTATAGAGAAACACACTGCAAGGGCACGGTATGCAGCAACCCTAGAGAACCGAGCTCCCCAAAATAATTGTAAAGCCAAACAGACAATCAAGCAGAGCAAAACTCCACTCCATGAAAAACTGCAAGATTGAACTTTAACTGCAAAGACCTGATTCTAGCTTTTTGTTCAAGCAACATGGTAAGATAGTGATTGTTACATTTGATGAGATTTTTCCTCAGGTCAAAGAGGAAGGGTGACTGAATTACTCTTCTTTGGAGGTCTCAAAAAATGGTTAGGTGATAAAGGATGTTTTAGATCAATTTTCATTTTTTTGGGATAGAAAAAAGCAAGGTAATATGTACAAGCAAATTATCTGCAAGAATTTTTCCCGGAACTCAATTTACATTGTACTGAAAAGAAGAGGGGGCGAAGATCAACTCATCTCATCAAACTACCATTTCAGCTTCTTTAATGGTGGAGGGAATTCCAACATCCAACCTCATGGTTGGTCTGTATTCTTCTGGCACAGCAGCACCCCCCTGAATGCACATTTCAACAACAGCAGGGGCTTGCCCATAGAAGTTCCTGAGCTCCCTTTCCATTGGTGGTCCATTTACATCTGGAACATGCCACACATATCTTGGTGGTATCAAGTCATTGAGCACTGCCGCCTGCCAACCATGTTGCCCATTTCGTTGTTGGTGTTTGAAGGCTCCACAGTTCTGAGCCTTGTGCCCACTGGGACCCACATGAACCTCAGGGCAATACCCACAAACCCTCACCAGATACATCTTCATTAGCCTGTTGGCTCCTCTCCTCATCTGGTCCCATGCTCGTAGTGTTTCCTCAGCAAGCAAGGTTGTTTCTTCTTCATCTGATGGGGCTACTATCTCTGAATCGGGTATTTCAGTCAAGACGGGTCTCTTGGGTCCTTCAGTGTCAGGGTCTGGTAGTTCACTTTCATCTGCATCAACAAATTCACTTTTTGAAATGCGGATGATTGGCTTTCTTCTCCTTTTAGTGGGATATTCTGGGACATCAACCCCAGCTTGGATGCAAAGCTCAACTATTGCTGGAATTCTAGGAATTGAGAATCTCTCCTCATGAGGAATGCGTCTTCCAAGGCGATCATAGAGGTGGAAAGCTTCAACTGGTAAGAATACGTCATCAACGGTCGCATTTGTTATCCACTCATGAACACCCTTACGAATGTTAGCATTTGCACCTTTACATGATTTGAACGGATGCCCAACAGGCCCCACATGAATTTCATTACAGAACCTGCACACAAGTTCAGTGATTAATGAAAGGAGCAAAATTTAATTTCCATTTAATTATGCAAGTTCCTTTCCAACAAAGTTCCAAAAGGTAACACCAACCTGCAAGCTTGCACAGGCACCACCTTTAAAAGCTTCTTCAAATTATTGATCAATGTAATTCTTGCATTGAAGACGTCATAGGCAACTGGGATAAGGGTCTTGACAAGCAAGCCATTCTTGGGAGGAGGAACTGGTGTTTTAGGCTTGCCCTTCCTGCTCTTAAGCCTCTCCCTGGCAGCCCGCCTCAAGTCCACAATGGGTACTGGAAAGGGCTTCTTCTCCTTTTTCGAATAGTATTTCGGAAAGTCAGAATTTTGAGGATGATCGCTCCTCACCACCAATGCTTGCGATTGGGAAGTTCTTGACTTCAATGAAAGCTTCAGTACATTGCAACCATGCTCCTACAAATAAATTTAATCAATTAAAATCACAATACTAAATTTGGGCAATCTTCAATTGAATAGTAGTGAGAATGAATGTCAGCATACCTGAAATCGAAAAGAATCAATGGAAGTAAGAGCAGGGTAAACGTGGAGATTCAGAAATTCTGATTTTCCATTGAAGGAAGCCTGCAAGGTCCCAACTTTGGGACGAAAGTCCATTCCTTTACCACAGAACAAAGCTATAGTGCCATGTGAGAAATAATGAGAGCTGCTATTCATCTCTGAGACTAAGTGCTTTCGCAGCAAAGATAACAGCCGAAGAGAGTGTTTCGACCATGTGCTTTCGCTTTGTTTGTGATATGGTTCCTTCCTCTTCTGCAAGTCACCAACCAGAATAATACGACACCGTTTCGTCAAAAAGGAAAACCATTTTGTACAGTGTAGCCGAACGGCTATACTATTAAATATTCGAATATATTTAAATAGTATAGCCGCGCGGCTATACTATTAAAATATTCGAATATATTTGAACAGTATAGCCGCTCGGCGATACCTTTAAAATGTTCGTATACATTTGCAGAGTATACTATTGGAATATATTTAAATAGTATAGCCGCCCGGCTATACTATTAAAATATTCGTATATATTTAAAAAGTATAGCCACCGGCTACACTTTTAAAATTTACGGAGTACAGCCGCCCGGCTAGACTCTTTAAATATTCAACTCCTACAGTAACCGCAGAATGGTAGATAATGAAGAAGATGAGCCAAATTCATAGGTGGACCGTGGATCAATAAGCAAAACAAAGTATTGGACCTTAACAATAATGATAATGGATTTGCTGTGTCCTTTCAAGACCAGGAAGGAAGTGGAAAGGGAAGGTAACAAATAGGATCGTGAAGGTGAAGGCTAGGCTACTACTAAAATAAAGAAAAATTAACTTTTTTACAGGACAAAAAGGAGTGATTTTTGCTAAACCCTTCTCTCTCTCTCTCTGCAGGTTCATTGCCTCCAAATCTAAACCTTTATCAGAGACACAGGACAGAACACAAAGGAGAGGCAGATAGAGAGGGAGAGAGAAGCCATGGAAAGGCTTCTGTCCTCTTCCTCCCCAACCCCTTTGAAACTCCATATAAAACCCTCACCTTTTCACCCTCCACTCGCTCGTATTGCCTCGGCCAAACTCAACTTTCCCGCTTCCCAACTTCCCAATCTCAGACGGGTCAGCTTGGTTTCCTGCAAACATCAAAACCCAACTCCAATTTTTTCTTCTTCTCCTTCTTCATCAGCGCCGTCCAACATTTTACCGGCTCTCTCGCCGAACCGGCCGGAGTTGCCAAATCCGCAGATTATCAAGAAGATTGCAAATGGGGCTTCTACCCAACGCAAGGTAATAGACATCTCTTGTTTTAAATGACAGAAATTGATAAAAGATATGACTTCGATTAATTTTATGTTGTGGGGTTTCTTTGTTGTTATTGCTACAATCATGTGTTGAAAATGTAAACAATTGGTTTGATAAGTGATGAAATGTTTGGTTATTTTCCACGGAGTACTTTCTGATCCGAAATGCTGTCGTTGTCTGATCCAAAATGTAGTTATTTTTGCCCTCTAAAACTTGCATAGTTTTCTAGTTTAGAATATGCAGTTTATTCATACCAGATTGTAATGTCTCATCGTGGACTCTCTGTGTTAGCCACTGCTTGTCTACTTGGTAGCACCCTCAAAGGAGGTTTAGATCTAATCTTTAAAAGAGAACAGCGGAACCAACATGAGTTGGTCCAAGTGAAAGGGGCTTGGATCCTTTAAACAAGAGGTCCTGGTTCGATCCCAGGCACTTGTGAATAGAGCAGACTTTGTTGGGAGAGGTCCCCGTTTTGCGCCTGACCATACCTCGAGGGATTTAGTCTCCGTAGTCGCGCGGGGATACCTGGGAAACCAAAAAGGAGAACAGCGGAATGTTAACAGAGAGTCAATGTGGTAATCATGGATTGAAGTAGGAACATAGGTTATACTGTGTACACAAGTTTCCGTTATTTCCATCGAAATTTCGTATTTGGTTCTTGACTACTATATCCACAACGGCCACTGTCAAAATGAGATAGATAGGGCGTCTGCAAATTCCCAGCTACAGTCTTACCTTTTATATGCGACCTTTAATCCATTTGTTTTGACCAGATAACTTACTCGTTATATTCTTTTGGTGATCAGGGCCTGATCACCACTGGGGCATTTGTTTTGCATTCTGCCCTTGTTTTGATCTTAATACAACCAGCTTGTGCACCGCGGCTTATGCATCCTTTCAAACTGCAACAAAGTCAGGTAGCCCAGCTGCTGCTATCGGGGGAAGACTGATCCAGACTGAATTACTTAGTAGTGCATGGACTGGGTTCTTAGCCGGTTGCTTACACACATTATCAGGTCCTGACCACTTAGCTGCTTTGGCTCCACTCTCAATTGGACGCACCCGCATTGAAAGTGCTTTAGTTGGAGCCCTCTGGGGATGTGGCCATGACGCTGGCCAGGTTATCTTTGGCTTAATATTTCTACTACTAAAGGATCGGCTTCACATCGAAATTATCCGAACATGGGGCACAAGAGTTGTGGGCATTACTCTACTAGTTATTGGTGCCATGGGCATTAAGGAAGCTTCAGAAGTCTCAAGTCCTTGTGTTGCCTTAGAGAATGGAGAGTGTGATGTTAGTGTATATGGATCTCTAGAAAACCCTACCGTTGGGAAGAAGAAGATTGGTTTTGCTACTTTTGCCACTGGAATTGTCCATGGGCTGCAGCCAGATGCATTGATGATGGTCTTGCCCGCTCTTGCTTTGCCAACTCGTGTTGCTGGTGCCGCATTTCTGGTTATGTTTTTAGTTGGGACCGTAGTTGCAATGGGAAGCTATACAGTCTTTCTAGGCTCATGTAGTCAGGCACTAAAGGATAGAGTTCCCAGAATAACAGAGAAACTGACATGGGCTTCTTCCCTGGTTGCAATTGCTCTTGGATCTGCCATAATCATCAGCCAGTTATTCGGGTATAGCCTGTATTAGTATTTTTGAGCGAGTAAAGATTGACATTTTCAGGCTTCTCCACGAGTGTTAGATAAAAGATCTTAGAAGGATTATTCGATTTGTTTAGAGTAAAAGTTCATCTGTTCTGCACCTTTTCTCAGTGTGAGTATCATCTTCTTTTTTCTTTTCTTTTTTAATTGAAGCTTTTTACAGTTTTAATAGAGGCCAACCCTTCTACAAATGTAATTTTTTTACGGTACAAATCAAGATTGGTTTAACGATTTGCTTTATATTTCATGTTTAATCTTTATCCAGCCAAGTTGTTCTATGTTGTTGCACCAGCTGTTCATAGCACTTATCAACCAGGGGAATGTAAATTCTACATCCAAACTAGGCTGCTCCATAGTTGGAAGTGCTCAACCTTTTACGATTTCCAAGTGTCTAACGTGGAATTTGTACTGATTTTTTTCCCTTCAATATACAAACAAACGGATTTTGGAATGATACTTAACATGTGTGAACCTTAAGAAACCACCATTTCAATTAGAAGTAAAATGAAAATAGCCAAGAGAATGAGAGAATCCAAATTCGAAAAGATAACAATTTCCGGGAATGCATGCTTTAATATTGATGAGAGTCTTGTTGAATCCGATGTTTTCCGGCCACTAGTCAGTCAGTGCAGCGTGCTGACAATGCGTATGAAAATTCAAATAATCATCATTATCATTTCAATTGACAAATCTTTTGCGGAGTTTGGATTCACATCATACACAACTAACTAGAAGAAAGAAGCTCGGGAATTAGAGCATGCCCTTTTTTTTCTTTCGTCCTTTTAAGGTTAAGAAAAGATGTCAAAAGTGTCAAATTTTGTGCTATGGTTCACTCAAAAAAATTTAAAATTAAAATTAAATCAATGAAAGAAAAGGCATTACAATTCTTTCTTCATTTTATGTCTCGCTAAAATAAAAGCAATCCCACTCGCGGGTTACACATTTGAACATGATGAACCGGGCAGCAAAGCTGAAGGTCATAGAAGTTGATTTGCATTAGGGGCTCTGTTTTTTGTTGATATCATGAAGCACGCACACATCTGCTGCTGTCTTCAACTGAAATCATGAAATGAATTTCAAAACAATCCAGATAGGAAGATTTTTTTTCTTTGGTCGAACAGATAGGAAGAATTAGATGACTTAAACTTGAAATAGTTGATTAGCTAGATTAAATTTAAAAGAACATTTGGACGACAAACTACCAAGCAAACTTGAGTAGACTATCAATTTCTTTTAGGGGAACCTCAACTATTTGTCAACACAAAGTAATTCTTCATTTTCAGACAGTAAACGGATAGCCATGGTCATAAATGTACTATCTACCTGTATAAGATTGACTGCTTGCTTGACGGCCCATCCAAATAAACTCAAACCAACAAGAACAGAAAGAGGTGTAATATGCTTTGCAAGTCCAGTTAAAACCTGAAACAGGGAAATTCAGAAACAAAAATAATCTGGGAACTTCCTCTTTATATCTTAAAAAACAGCACTTACATCAATCAAGCTCTCGGTTTCGTTCTTTGCAAGAAGAAATAGAATTATATAAAGCACCTGCAGAGTAAATACTCAAATTTAGAGAAGAGTCGCAACTACCACTATTGAAAGATTTCCGTACGTAGATAGGCAAACCAATTTACACTTACCTCACAAGCTACACAACAGTAAGCCATAAACATCCGATTCCCGTAGTATGCTTTAAAAAGCCAATTCGTGCTGTCTTTCACATCCTTATGACTAGCCTTGCCTAACAGGAAAGTACTGCAAATAAATGAACTAAAGTGTTAACAAAATAAAACTTTCTCAAGGAATAACCCAATTCATCCCATACATAAATTAATTAAAAAGAAAAAGAAAATAACCTGTACATCTGCAGCCAGTGGCTGGCAATATCTAAGGCAAGCAATGAGAGGAAAACCAAGCCAGGCCTGCATTAAAATCCCACCACAAGCTATGACAAACATGCATGTATAGTTATAGCAACTTGTATACTATAAATAAAGGGTGGTGATTTTCCCACTCCCCTTTGTCCACTTACACTCCATTCTGTTTTTTAATATAACAAAAAAGGGAGTGTAAGTGAACAAAAGAGTGGGAACATACAATTTCCAACAAATGGAGTGAAAGTGGACAAAAGCAGAGTGGAAAAATCAGCTCCCTAAATAAAATGTCTTACCGGTATACTTGTGAAAGAACTACCAAGAGACACGCAGTGCTTATCCTGAGATACAACACATTAATCAATACGGTGATTACCAATCTAGCTAAATCATTTCAGCAATACTATGTTTCTTGTGGACGTGGGTGCGCATGCATGGGTGCGCATGCACATGTATCTTACTGTGGATTAGAGGACTGATGTAGGTTAACTCAGGCTATTCAATTTTGAGGATTGGTGTTGTCTGATGGAATGTTGGCACTGTTTGTCAATGTGGATCTATTGCAGATCCACTGAGATGTATTTTCAGTAACTGCTGTGAATAGTTTAGGTTATTGCAATAAAGTCATTATGAGAATACCTATCTGTCACCATGTCCAAAACAGCTCCAAAGGTTGAAACTGAGCCAGGAAGGGAAACAAAGATGTATTAAGATAATTGAATCATATATGCAAACCACAAAATTCTTCATTACTTTCAACAATCAGGAAACTGAAAACAAAGAGAGCACTTCAGTATTGAAATTATTTAACGCTCACTACAATACGGAGGCTTCTACCAATACCATACTGCAATCTCTAAATGAGTACACTAATAAATAATTCATGATGTTTGGATATCAATTTTTTTTAAATGTATTTATACCTATATTATCTAGCTCTGCAGAAAGTATAACTTGAAAATAATTCAAGTCACACCCACTATGTACAGTGAAAAAGTACGAGTGAGAGTCAGGAAATGTATCCACTTATATAACTGAAAAGAAAAGAGTTGGTGAAGACCAAATGATACTGATACATTTGTATTGAGTGGATTCTTTTAATGATAATCACTTTGACATTATACAAATCATACACTTGGTATCTGTACCGACTTACAACAAGTTGTTTCTATAAACGTATATATGCACAAAAAATGCAATCTTCCTATCATAAAACAAAATTGCAAGCTACAGAAATTCTCATACCTTGATTGAATTTACGAGCACACCAACCATCTACGCCATCACAGACAAAGCTGGAACAGCAAACTTAATCATATATTATACCCAACATAGACATTGAAAAAGATACAGCTCAAAAATTAAGGTTTCATTCGGATTGCGTATTTGAAATGAGAGATTTAGATTTCACGATTCAGTTTAAAGTTTATTTGCATCAAATGTTCAGTAAAGATAAACTCAAAAAGAGAGAGTCGTCACACTTTTGGTTGTGGATTATTATTATTATTATTATTATTATTTAAGTGGTTAAGAGGTGAATACTCATATTTTCTTGAGCATTTGAAACCCACCCTACCTTATTTCAAGTATTCAAATTTACACGTCGACTCCATCAACCTTAAAATAAACTTCTAAAATCTCATATAAAACGTTACAGTAAATGCAAATCTCTTCTTCTAAATCCACAAGTCCAAAAAACATAAATGAATTCTTCAAAAGCATTAATTCTCACCTGACAAAATAGAGAACAGAGAAAAGCTGCTTGTTGGAGAAGCACTGAGAAAACGCAAAACAGTTCATAAGAACCCTTATGTACCCTGCATTCCCAGTAAACATACAATCATTTTGAAAAAAACAAAGACATCTTTAGCTGACCGTAGTTCTAAAGTAACTTGCTTTAAGAACATATAACCAAAACAATGGAATACTCACCAATTATATTGGGTATGTATAGGTAGACATCAAGTTTTGTTAACCTTCGTTGTGTTACAGATTTCTTGGCCATTGAAACTTCCTTTATAAACTTGAAATTACATAAAATGCATTGAATTTGCCAATAAATGTTGCCCCTGCACACAAATGCAAATTTGTCCGGCTATAACCCATTACCCATACTTTTGCATGTCTATACGAAGAAGCAACACTAAACAACAATAAAACAAACAATAATCACACAAAATTAACTTAATGGAGGCATAAGATGGCAATTAGTGGAAAATAAGAACCAAATCTACCTTTTGGAGTCCTCCTTTCACCTCAACAGCGGAAATCACAATGCAATCACTGCAGGCGCTAACTCTAGTACTCTGATTCCCCTTTCTCTCTCTGCAAGCCCTGATTGGAAATGATGGAGCACGATGACTCAGATACGTAGCTTGTTTACATCAACTTAGCATAGGGTTACATTGCGACGGAGATCGCAATGTAATCACCTTCTGGGTCTTAGGGTTACATTGCAAGCCCTAAAACCAGAGCTTTCATCGATTAGCATGAACCAGAGCTTTCAATCACATGTAACAAAAAGAGTACCAAAACAAATCAGATCATACCTCTTCCATAGATTGATCTTCAGCTCGTAGCCCAGTAAACCACCAGAACAGAGGCAATTGGTGACGAAAATTAAGTTAAATATCTGCACATTCAACACAAAATGGGTTAAATTGAACAAAAAATTAATATATATATATATAAACCTAATAATCTGCTAAATTAGGGCAAATCAATATTTTTTTTCTTCCTTTGAAAATTTGAATCAAAAACCATAAATAATCACCTCAAAAATGGAACAGGATTCGACGATTCGTGACAAAAATTGTAACAGAGAGTAGGAGAGAAATCGGGAATGAGGGAGAGGAGAGATTATTCTAGGAAAATGGGACGAGAAAGGAGGGATTCAAGTTGTTAGAAGGAATCGGGTGTCTGAAGAAGAGAGAGATCGGCGGTGGTGACGGGCGGACGGAGAGAATCGCCGGCGTTTGGATGTTACGGTTCCGGACAAAGTGAGAGAAACGAGAACGATAGGAAGGGTGTCGAGTGTGGAGACTGAGAGGTTGCGTGGAGAGATGTTAGGGTTAGTGAACCGTTCGGGTGTGGACAACCCTATGATAATACATGTATTCCAGCATATAATGAGTAGCACGTGTAATATTATCTGGGCACCAAACGCACTGAGAGCAAATCGATGGTGGATTAGCTTAGATCTTGGCCAGCTTGAGGGTTTGATCACACTGTTTGGAAAGAACCTCTCTAGGGCTTCATCCCAATTACTCCTTTGAGCTCTTTTTTTTTTATCTTTTCATGCAAGTTTATATAGAAATCGAACTTAAGGGCTCAAGTGTAAGAGTAAATACTCTTAATAAATTGAGCTAGAACCCTTTATAATAGAAGTGGTTAGACAATTTCGAGCCACAAAACGAGAAATCAATTCCTTACTTGTCAAGCATGGAATGAAATGCAAGTAAAGCATATGTCTAACACAAAGTTCTGGTTTTTCAATTTTGTTTTACCATACTTCAAAGACACAATAAGCACAATCAAAATTTAAAATTTTAGAATCTTATCCTTACGCACAACTGGGGGGAATGAAAGGCAATTCGATTTCTGTATTAACTTCCTCGTGAAATGAATTCAATTAATTATTAATATTATGTGTATGGATGCAGTGACCCTGGCTATTAGAGACACAAGGAGGACTTGGTTTTCTTCCAATTTGGCAAAGATCATCACAGATTTTTTTTACCTGTAAAAGAAGGAAAAGAGGCCAAATTGATGTATGAGATATATTGTATATAGAAAGAAAAACCTTTGAGGGTGGTCAAAATACTCCTCATCAAAATTGAAATGCATACCACACCACTCATTGGGAAAGTGAATAGCCGTTTTAGATTTTTCCTTTAAATATATTGATTTCTTCACATTTACAGTCCCACTTCAAAATCAAAACCTGACAATGGGCATTTCACTGCTGAAACGTGGCGATCATGAATGGCTTCGGGTCCTCCAAATCCAAGGCCCATACCAAACCTAACGGCTATATATAATAACCCTAGTGGAACCAAAACTCTACAACTACAACTATCTATCTCTCTCGTGTTTGAAAATTGAATCATAGGAGCATAGCAATGGCTTACTTGAGAATCAGCATTCTAGTCTTGTCCCTTGTCTTTCTGTCATTTGCCTTCTCTGAAGCCAAAGAAGTTATCGTTGGAGGAAAAGATATTTCTTGGAACGTTGATTCTTCCAAGACCCTGAATGAATGGATCCAGAAGAAACGTTTCAGAGTTGGCGATCAACTCAGTAATCATACCTTTCAATCCCCCTTTTGGCTTCTTTTAAATTTTTATGATTCATGACTCATTATAATTGTATAACATGTATTTTGCCCGCACCTATAGATTGTTATTCTAGTTTTTATTAGAGAGGAGAATTGGAAACTTAAGAGTTCTAGGAGTATGAGATTCTTAACCATTTATAAGTTTCTTACATTAGACCCCACTTGTTATGTTGTGTTTCCATTTTTTTGTTCATTTCATGTACATTAGTATTTTCAATTCAATTTTTCCTTATTATTTTCTGATCCAAATCATATATATGTAACACTAATTAAGTTTACCACTTGTTATGTATTTATGTAATTTTAATTTTGGTACACAGAATGGAAATCGGACAAGGACAGTGACTCTGTGGTGCAAGTGACAAAGGAAGACTACGAGAGCTGCGAGACATCGAAGCCAATCAAAGCAAATGTGACGGAGATCACGTTGGACCAGGCAGGGCCATTCTACTTCATCAGTGGGGTTAAGGAGCATTGTTACAAAGGCCTCAAGCTCGTTGTGATTGCTAAGCCTCCCAAACATGTGTCTCCCTCACCAGCTCCGGCTACCGCTACAGGGCCCGCTGCACCACGATCTTCCAATGCTGCAGCGGCCCTGTGTTCAGTTTGAGTAATGGGATTTTGGGCTTTGCAATTGGACTAGTTGGGATGGCTTTGATTTGATTTGAGAGTGTGAGGGGAAGAGAGATGTAAACTTGGATTAGTATAATATTGGTAATTTTGAAGTTTCAATTGGCTATAGGGGTTTTCTATATGTATGCTCTCAAATTACCTTTTATTTACATACCTATTTATTTGCATTATAAAATTCCCTGGTTTTGGAAGTTTTTCAAATTCGTCTCAATCTTTTAGTGTTGATGTTTATTTGTTGGATCAACTACATAAAATAAAATAAAATAAAATAAAATAAAATAATAGCATTGGTCACTTTCCTAATCACCTTCTCTTGACAAAAGGGTTATGTGTCATCCACCTAGGATGCCAAGTCATCATTATTATCTTATTCCTAATGAGAGGTCCAAGAACTCCAAAGCATGACGATTGAAGAGCACACTGCAACACACCTGCACCTCTCAATTAAACACATTCTATCTCCGTGTAGTCAATAGCTCCACTATATCACAAAGTCACCGGTATACTCCACCGCACCACATCATACCTATATCATCACAGTTAAACCAGAAATTTAAAGAGCTCTCTGCTTCTACAGTCAGCATTCTCTCAGTCAGCTGCTGACAAGCTTTCATGGTTCAGGTGTGGAACCCAAATGGGAAATACAGAGTTGTCAGCACAAAACCCATGCCTGGAACTCGCTGGATCAATCTCTTAATTGAACAAGACTGCAGAGTTGAAGTAATTCTCTTGTTCTTTCTCATCTTCTTTGATCTTTTTTTTCTTTTTTTTTTTTTTGAGCCATTAGCTATGTGAGTTTGATGAGATAACGTTTAATTTTTGTGTTTAGATATGTACCCGGCAGAAAACAATTCTGTCTGTCGAGGATATCATTGCTCTGATTGGGGATAAGTGTGATGGAGTTATTGGACAGGCAATATGAGTTTGCTTTTCTTCTTCTTTTATTTATTGTTTATAATATAGATTTTGGATTTAAAGTGGTTGAGTTGTGTTTATGTTTCGGTTTTTCAGTTGACTGAAGACTGGGGAGAGACTTTGTTCTCAGCACTGAGCAGAGCAGGAGGCAAAGCTTTCAGTAACATGGCTGTTGGCTATAACAATGTTGATGTCAATGCTGCTAACAAGTATGGGGTTGCTGTTGGAAACACTCCTGTAAGTGTTGCACTCTCTCTCTCCATTCTTCTTTTTTCTCTTTTCTTTTTAGTCTCATGGCATCAGTAGTTCAATGCATCTATCTACTATTTCTGTATGGTACATGGAAAAAAAAAATACAGGATTCTAGTTGTCTTTTATTTTGGGAAAATAGGGCATATTGAAATGAATTTATTGCTCATATGGTTAGGGAGTACTTACAGAAACTACAGCAGAGCTGGCAGCTTCACTTTCTTTATCAGCTGCTCGAAGAATAGTTGAAGCAGATGAATTTATGAGGGCTGGCTTATATGACGGATGGCTTCCTAATCTGTATGACTATCATATTTACCATTACTATCGATTATAAATGTCATGTGTCGCCTGCAGCTTGATTTTTCTGGTTTAATGTGGCAGGTTTGTGGGTAACTTGCTCAAAGGGCAGACTGTTGGTGTGATTGGAGCTGGTCGTATAGGTTCTGCATATGCCAGAATGATGGTATTTTCCTTGTCCAAAATGTTAAATCTTAGGCTTGGTTCATCTGACCCTGGTTTCATGATAATGGCTTAGTCTAGTGATTGGCATGCATGGACTTGTTTGTTTGTTTGTTATATTCACCTTGAGGCTGAAATTACTCAAAACTAATGGACATATTTTAGACAAATTTTAGTTGGAATTGGGTGATAACATAACTTACCAGGAGCAAGAGGGAGCGTAAGAAGATTTCATAAACAGTTGCTACCGGTCCAAGTTGTACTGCAGTTTCCCCTTTTATAATGCAGGCTTGGACAAATGATTTATATACTTTCCATTGTATGACAGATTAGATCTCCTAAATCAACTTCATACTAAATCAGTTCCAATCACAGCACTATACTTAACTGTTTTTGCACTTTTATTTATTTATTTAAACTTACCTGGTTCGGTTATTGCTCATGATCTTAATTAGTGATTCATTCCAATTAGTGAGATACCGCTGATGGAGCTGAAATTACTGTTGATCTCTAACAGGTTGAAGGTTTCAAGATGAACCTGATTTACTATGACCTGTACCAGGCTACACGGCTAGAAAAGTTTGTTACAGGCATGTCAGTCAGTTTATTGCATAAATCTTTCCCAACCCTTTGCTGATACCTGTATATGTATGTTCCCATGTTCCAGCTTATGCTGAGTTCCTAAAAGCCAATGGTGAACAGCCCGTGACTTGGAAAAGAGCAGCAAGCATGGATGAGGTGCTCCGAGAAGCAGATGTCGTATGACTCTCACTTCCCTCAACCCCGCCTATTTTTCTTCCCAAGTTTTCTTACTCTGTTTCTAATGGTGTGGTTATTGATTCTCCTTCCAGATAAGCCTTCACCCAATTCTGGATAAAACCACTTATCATCTGGTCAACAAAGAAAGACTGGCAATTATGAAGAAGGTGAAGTTCGAAAGAACATCTCTTATTTGTATAAATCTATGTGAAATATACACATGTGTAGGTACATAGTGTATGCATGTATTTACTAGTTGAACAAATATGCCATATATCTACAGGAAGCAATCCTTGTAAACTGTAGCAGAGGGCCTGTGATTGATGAAGTTGCTCTTGTAGAGCATTTGAAACAAAATCCTATGTTTCGAGTTGGTCTGGATGTGTTTGAGGTAAACAAACGCACCTTCCCTGTCAAATTCCGATCTTCTTTCGGACGGAACATCTCTGACATTTGAGTGGTTCATGAATGGTGTTGTATGTATCAGGATGAGCCTTACATGAAACCTGGGCTTGCTGACTTGAAGAATGCTGTTGTGGTACCTCACATTGCTTCTGCTTCCAAGGTAAATTTTTTGTTGTGTTTTTTTTTAGTTTGAACAGTTTATTATAGAACCGAGCTTTCTGATTTGGAGAACATATAGAGTAACTGTGTCGCATAATGGTTTTATTATGCAGTGGACTCGTGAAGGAATGGCAACACTGGCTGCTCTCAATGTCCTGGTATGTCACTAAGCGCAACTAATATCATCTGCATGCAGCAGCTTTAGCACGACTGAACTGACAAACACTCTTTGCATTACTATGATATGAATCATGATTTAGGGAAAAATTAAAGGATATCCAGTTTGGTCAGATCCAAACCGGATAGAACCATTCCTCAACGAAAATGTTCCACCTCCAGCTGCCAGTCCTAGCATTGTTAATTCAAAAGCCTTGGGTAAGTAATAATATCTTTCTTCTTTAAAACTATCTCAACAATATCATTCTCCTTCTTTGCTGAAACTTGTGTTTCACTTTCACCGCAGGTTTACCAGCTTCAAGGCTGTGAGAGCATTGATGTGATGTGATGTGATGTGATGTGAATGGATACACATACCCTGGTACAGTTCTACTAAGTTAACAAGAGTTATATTTCAAGGAAGAATGTGGACAAACATGTATCATCCATGTTGTCTTGTCTTGTAAAACACTGGCTTCAAAATCCTGTTATATTTATGAGATGAGGTTGTTTATTAAGGTTTTCATCTGCATGCACAATTTGGATTTGAACTTGGAATTAGCTGCTCTTATCTGTGTCTTTATAAGACTCGAGCAACTTTGTTAGGTAGCCATTTGTTTAGAGAGACTGACTGAGCCCACTTTTTGTGCAATTTCAAAATCATTCCATTCTACTTCTTGCGTTTGAATTGCCATTCAAGATCAGCATTTGTTTTTGGCTTTCTCTGAGTCTGGACTCTCAAAAACTCTGCTGGAGATCAGAATCTCCATGACTCGAATCACCCCTATTCCTTCTTAGAATACGATAAGCTTCAGAATATAATCAGAAAAAGAAGGGGAGAGAGAAGAAATTTCAACAACGTCCAAGAAATTTGGTATTATAAATTACAGCCGAAAGGACAAGCATTCAACAGAGAGAGCACGATACTGATAATAGGAGGTCAAACGAGAGAATTCAACAAATTAAAGGTAGAGCAGCAAACATGGTTTGAACGATGAAATTAAGCAGGCTCATTTCAGGAGTGTTTTAACAATTGATTTGACATTCAGCTTCTTCAGGTCTGTGTATGATTGCCCACACCCAACAAACATGACCGGAGCTCCAGATATGTAAACCATCGACAGCGCAGCTCCAACCTATACACATGCATGAATTCAATTATTCACCTAATCTTCTAATCTAATCAATAAAAGAAAAACAAACCCACAAATTTATACAATATTCACAAGTATTTGCGATTTAAAAGGTTTGTCTACCTTATCGTCAATAGTATCAAACTTAGTGAGCAATATCCCATCTATCAATCTCGGGTTAGACGAAGTTGAGAGGTCCGCTAATTTCTGCAGGAACAGGGAAGGTGGCTTCAGAAACCAGCCATTGAGAGAATAATGATACAACAAACAAACCATAATGGGACAATACTAGAAAAAAACCATGAATATGGAGCTCAAACCTGATTAAACTTTGAAAGCTGATCAACCGCATCATTTCCAACCAGTGCCTCTCCAACAAACAAGACAAGATCTGGATTGTTAAGATTGACCAGCTTTGACAGTGCCCTCATCAACGGTTCATTATCCTGAAAGGCATAATACAGTATATTTTCACATTAGAAAATAAAAATTAATAACAGCAGCAAAACCAGGCTATGTAACTTATAGGTCTCAATCCGCCGAAAAAGGAATTTGAACAAGTAAACAGCCTTATTATCCTTCTGTAATAGCAAAAGCAGTGGTAAGATTGAAACAAAAATTGCTAACTAACAGTAGCTTAGCCTGTACATCATACAAACAGTAAATGTTTATGTAGATGCTCAACCATTCCGCTAAGAACTAGAAACACAGTACCTGCATTCGACCAGCTGTATCAACAAGAACCACATCAGAACCATTGTTCGTGGCCTCCTGGATTGCTTCCTTAGCCACAACTGCAGGATCTTTCTCATAGCCCTTCTCAAAAATAGGGATCTGACATTGAAGGTTGGTCACAAGTTAATTACTAATGTCTGCACAGTAAATAATTATTCTTATCCAATGAACCAGAAGGAAAATGTAAATCCTACAATAATATACCTGGAGTCTACGTGCATGGGTACGCAGCTGCTCAACAGCTCCTGATCGAAATGTATCACAGGCAGCCATCATAACACTGACATTATGCTGCTGAAGCCAATAAGCAACCTGCAAGGTGAATTGGTAAATAAAATCACTAGGTAGAGAGGCATGCCCTAATGTACAAGAAAAGAATTCAGCCCAACCTTAGCCAAATTGGTAGATTTCCCAACTCCATTGACACCAACAAAAACGACTACATACGGCTTCCTTTGTTCCTTGGCAGCATGCACATCCCTCAGTATATCAATAGATCTCCTAGGAGTTAAAATACGAACAAGAGCTTCTTCCATTGCCGCCTGCAGTAAGTTTTACAAGCCTGGTATTAGTCTTGTAACATAACATGATTAAAAATAAATAATGGGAGGCCAAACTGACAGATAAATATTGGAGGAATGAAGAGGACTAAATTGACAAACCTGTACAGTAGAGGATATTCTTGTGAACGAAGCCAACTTTTTACCCTCAAGACTAGCTGCCACTGATTCACAAAGCTTCTCAGCTATCTCCTCAGCCTAGGCATGGAACAACACAAAATCATATTAGATGGCTCGATAAGATTTAAAACAACGGTAGCACCAGAAGACAAATGCTGAAAAGTACCGTACCATCAATAGAAAGGATTGAATATTACTGATAAAATAAACTCCAGCATAATAATGGAAAAAGAAACGGTACAAGAGCATACCACGTTCTTTGTCATGAGCCTATCCTTGAGAGCTTTCAAAGCTGGTTCCAGGTCAGACCTCTCCAAGTTTGCCTTTCCTGCAATACTGAATACAAGCCAAAAAAAAAAAAAAAGAATAAAAATGATGTAACAACCTGTCAGTCTCAAGCAAGAAGATTGTTTCCAAAAGATCAAATTGGTACATCCAGACACCCGATGGAGTCCAACAGCATACAATCTCCTCAAAATGCAAGCTACCTTAAATAACAAGTACAAAAGAAAGGTGAAGAGTTAAAGTAAACAGATCTACCTCTGGAACATAGATGAAAACCATCCCTTCTTTTGCTTATCAGGCTTGCTTTCCTTCCCAACTTCCTCTTCCTCTTCCTCTTCAGCCTCACTTTCACTACTGAAATCCTCTTCTTTGTCCATCATACTTTCACCATGATCTGCTGCCACAACCTCAGTGTTGTTATCTCCATTCTCACCCACAGGATCTGTAAAATCCAGTTTTGACTCAGGAGGCGAATCGTCCCAAACCCTATTCTTCTTTGTTATCTTCTTTTTTGGCTCTGCCTTGGAGCCGTTGCTATCAACAGTAACTGTTTTCTCTGTCTTCTTCCCACCCTTAGATCTAAGTTTCTGAAGCTTATTTACATCAAAAGCCCCAAGATTGGAACTCGTATTTTCTTTTCCATTAGCAGTACCAAACACATTAGATTCTTTAATATCCACATGATTACCATTGGAGTTCCCATTCTCCAATCTACGGCCTTTCATAGTATCACCATCCCCACCATCACTTGCCAAACCACCTTCATTCTTTTTCTTGTCTCCTCCAAGTCCAGCCTTCTGCACCTGACCTTGCTTCTTACTATTGTTCACAGGCTTACCCACCTGCTTTGACTTCTTTAATTCCTCAGCACGAGCCTCAGCCTCCTTCTTAAGTTGTCGAAAAGTTTCGTCGAAATCAGAGTAGACTGTTCTTTTTGGATCATAAATCCCTGAGAATTCATGCTTTACCATTGCTAGCAGTTCGTCCACATACAATAGATGGAGGATCTTTTGATAAACAGCGACAAATACAAGGCCAAGCTCGTTATGGAAGGTCCATTTGAGGGTGTAAGCGGCCCCAGGGGCATTGTAATCGAAAGAAGCTGCACCAGACCGTTCCTCTAGAAGACAGGATCTGATCAAGGTGTCAATTGGAGATCCTTTAAGAGCATTTCCAAGCTCCTTGCATGTCCAAAGGATTAAACCTCCTCTAGTAAATATGAGTAATTGTTCTAACATCTTCAATTAACTCTAATGTCACTCTGCAATCAAATCCATGAAAAAATTCAAACTAGGACTGAAACTCCCAAGTAGCAAATATTTGAAAGACATGAAAGAACGGTACAAATAGCCAAAATGTTAGAACTTAAAATCTCAGAACATAAACAATCATAAAATCTAAGGCTTGCGCAAGAAAATTGCTATGATATTCCCACATTTTCAATTCAGTTTCCACAGTTCCCCAACAATGAAACATATTAAACATATCTAGATTTTAAAAAATTCAAGTAATGAAAACATTTATGAATGGAAGGAACAAAGATAGTTACAAACCATTTTATATAATTCCAAAAAAAAAAAATACAATTTAAAATTTTGGATTGAATTCTAAGTTCATGAAAAACTTGTAAATTGTTTACAAAACTGTTTATTGATTGATAGGATACAACCCAAATACAGAAAACACAGGACCTAAAATAAATAAATAATAAAATAATAAAGAACTCTCAAATCGAAGGGTTAATAATTGGGAAATTCGATCAGCAATACAATTCGCGAAATCGAACAAACCCAAACCATGAAATCTGAAAGATCAAGGGATATATGAATCAGAAAAACTACGGAATGAAAGAGAAATGAAATCTAATAAAAAGAAGAGAAAACAAAAGTAAAAACATACCTGTCTCTTCTTGGAACTCTGAAACACCCTATGAGAAGATAAATTAAATCTAAAATACAAAAGATGAGGGAAAAAAATTGAAAAAATGGATCGTAGAGAGAAGAGAATTAAATTAGGAATTTTGTGAAAGGTCCGGTTTATATATGGGCATCGTAGAAAGCAAGGGTAATATCGGAAGTCGGATGTTTTCAGGTTTTCAATTTTGACTTGCTTCTTGCCTTCTTGGACTTTGACTTCTGAGTTAGGGGAGGGGAAGGTCTTCACCCTTGGACGGTAAAACGAGTAAACCACCATGCATGGAAAGGAACAATTTTGGACAATGCTGGCGATTTTTTAATGCTTTTTTTTTTGTTGGGAATATCAAATCTTGTTTGCCCTTTGTAAGAATAAAATCGTGCATACAAGCAATGCATGCAGTGATTTTCCGAATTTTATAACAAATCTTTTACAATCTTATAGTATTTATATTTTTTCTTTTATTCCTATCCGAACAATTTAATGTATTATTCAAAAATAAATAAATAATTGAATGCAAAATCTGTACATCAGTTTGTTGAATTGAATTTTAAGAAATACGTTGCTGCTTTTAGTATTAGAACTTATGATCATGCTAACCATTTTTCTCCAAGTCAATAGGCTACCCAACTTCTCATTTGCCAACAAGAAATTAACAAAATTTAGCGGTGACCATAAACTTTAATACATAACTGTTTGGGCCTAAAATGGACAATAACAAAATGGCAACAACATAAGGTGGAAGGGCGATCAATGCGATTTATGATGGACAATAGTTTTCCATTAGCGGTTAATTAAATTTATTATCTTATGCGGATGTTTGAGATCATATTACCCTGAAGAAGTATTGTATACATGGTGGAAAGAATGGACAGTAACGATAATAAAAAGCAAGCCAATCAAGCCATACTCTTTCCCAACTCCAAGCAAGCCGGCCAAGCACTACCATTATGATTGATTATGGTGCATGCTTTGCTGGAAAATCAGGGCAGATTGCAAGCTTGGCCAGTCAATTGAGCGCACTGACATCGTGCTCTACTTTTCTAATTGGATTTGGGTGCTAAGGTGATCGTGTGTGACAAAGTCCATCGAATGGGAGGCCCAAATTATGGACCTTCAATTGTAGACCCAAATTATGGACCCCTATACACACGTTTTCCTTTGGATCCACTACAAAAGCAGACCCAACCACGTTTTCCTTTGGAAATTCCTTAAATATACTCATATGATTGATTAATATTGTCTCGCTCCAAAATACCCTTTTGATCAATTTTCAAACTAACCTTGCACCAAATATACTACCAGATCACCTAACACCAATCGCTTTGGATTTGGAATATCCCCGATTACTTTGATTTTTTGTGGGGGGTGGGGGGACCCTATTAGATTTATTAGGTCCCCTTATAAAAAAAAGTAGTTCATTCATATTGTTAAGGCTTTTAAAGTCAAGCTTAGTTCCCAACCTTTCCGGTTCAAAGTGGTCATTGACCAAGACTGTATGCAGGTGCAGCAAGCAAAGTGGCAGCTTCACGGAGACATGATGAGTGAATGGGAGCAAAATTTAAAACAAGGCAAGAGCATACAAGTTACAATTGCTCAACTGCCCAACTGCTCATATTGAAATGATGCATGCCTCTTGGCCCTCTTCAGTCGATATGTTTATCTACTTACTGAATATGGACAAGAAGAAAAAGGAAAAAGTTGCAGCAGCCAAATATACATACATTACATATATTTGGGTGGGTCAAATCCGGTGCCGTAGCCGTTGGGAGCTCAAGTTTGCATTGCATTTGCATAGCTGGATCGATCCTGGAAGGGTCGGTCACGTGTGGCCTTCAATCCAAGTATCGGAAATCAAGGGCAGCGAGATCTCATCATCTAAATATATAACAAGAAGAAATTCAACGACATATACAATACAACTAGGGTAAGGTAGAGGTAGCTAGCTCAGATATTCTGACTCTGACTCTGAGGAGTCGTATGACTGATATTATATACAGCTGGGGGCTGGGGCCTGGGGCCTTGGGACCTATTTGATCTAGGTGGCGCGGTCCCTTGGTCCTTTGATCTTAAACTGAATTGAAATCGGATTATTTAATTGGATTATCGAGAAAAAATCAAAAACCGGCTGGTTCGGTTCTACCGTTTGGTTTTGAACCGATTTATTAATTTTTTATTTTTTAATTATTTTTTATTTTTTTTATTTTTTTTAATTAAAAATTTATAATAAATAACTTATTTTTTGGCTTAAAAATTAACAAATAATCCAATTCATACGTTTAGAAATTTTTTGAAGTTGAATTATAGTGATTATAACATTTAAAATATGAGATTATATTTTAAAAATTTGTAAAAAAAAAAAAAAAAAAAGACCCGCAGCTGTAGTGTAAAATTGGAACAGGAACCGGTTGAACGTTCGGTCCGTTATGACTTTTTTGGTCAACCGATTTCCGGTTGTTTTCACCGGTTCATTCGGTGTTCCGGTTTTCCCCGATGCCCACCCTAATTTGATCAGTGACCGGATTGAATCCCCTCCCCCCCCCCCTTACCCCCCCTTGCTTGCTTCCCTTTGCTCCATGATTAAGTCAACCAACTATTATGTAGATATATATTGGTCAACAAGTGAAGTGTCGGCTGGGCCTTGGCAAGTTGGCAGTGGCACACACTATATATATATACTATTATAATTGAGTGTTGAGGTCAATGTATTAATTCATGATTAGCCTAATCATAAATGAAATGAATTGGGTTTCTCTCTCTAATAACATGAAATGAATACATACATATTATTCAGGGACGGTGCACGCCAATTCTCCTATCAATTTGTCTCAGTTCCTATCAATCCATGCACACAATTACACTAGTAATGCTGGCTGTATGTATATGTCTGTCTTTAGGCCTTACGAAAATGAAAAAGGGAATATTATCTCTGTTGATGGCCAAGTGAATCCTAATATACATATTCTTCTTCACCATTAACTAAACACAAGGTTCAAGTACAATGACAGCAGGTACTTTAGAGTTGAGCCTGCTTTATTCTCCAACTTTTTCAAGCATAAAAGTAAAAGGCCTACAGAGATTTGGCTATAAGTCAAATCTAACAATGAATTAAATTTGTTTGTATTTATGTAGTGGGTTTAGGAGGAGGAGGAGGATTTGGTGAACAAAAGTTTGACTATCTATATTATCGCAAGTCGATATTAGCAAATCACCGGGATCAACTTTGACATCATTAATTCGAGGCCAGTTGAGTGATCAAAATGAAAATAAGCATGCTGATATATTCTTTTTCTCATGAAAATGAATGTAAGGTGTTTTGACTTGCAGCCAGCCAGAGTGGTTTTAGGTCCAAGAGGATGAAGAGAGAGAGATAGAGGGATAGCGACTTGTTGTGTTAGTTTGTGATGATGAGCTCAGGAAGATCTTTTTGGCTCCAAATTTCAGACCCACTTGTCGTATACCATATCCAACGAATCAAAGACGTATGCATCTTGCAGGCCAATGTATATACATATAATTATAAATGTATATTATATAGAAAATAGAGTTAGAGAGGTCACAAGAGCAGCAATGCAACCCCACATATATCTAGATCTATATTTTCGCATCTGTTACAACGCTTGTATTGTATCTTTACTGTTTGGACATCGGAGGACCACACACTCACACACTCGACTCGATCACGTTACTTCAGTCAAATAGCGGCTGCATTCGCTCGCTTAGCTTCAAACAAATCTCCCCTTAAAACAAAAATTAAACTTGTATTAGTATTTGGCACACAACAGCCTGCCTGCAGCCTTAATTTCAATGACTTGTGATTAACGATTTTATGTATATTTGAGAGTCATCGCTATATAGAGGAGCCAATTTCTCTATCTTTTAAGTCTCTATATTTTATGAGGTGAATAAAGAGCATAATTATTATTGAGTGTTTTCAACTCGTCCCGAATTTTAGTGTCTAGAGAAGGAGCCCAAAGAAGATTAGTGTATAGTCGACTGGAGCTCAAGCGGCTTAAGGGCTAGCTCATCAAGTACAATTAATTATAAGTTTCTAAAAGAGCGAGACAGAGAGAGTCTTGTGATGCATTTATGATGGTGTTTCTAGGCCATTAACCAAGCACTGATCATCTAGGTTTCAATTGTCTTGTAGGACCAGCTAGCTAGCTGTTATCTCTCCTCTCTAAAATCTGGACACACATATGCCCGTTCAGGGAGAGAGAGAGAGAGAGAGAGAGAGAGAGAGAGAGCTGGTCCACCATAGCTGGTCAAGTTGCAGTAGTTGTGTAGTAATGCAGCAAGCAACATATATATCATCATAGTGGAAGAGGCCACACGCATTGCAGGCTACTAGCATAATTGAAGGCTTCAATATCTGCACCTGCAGCAGCTGAGAGTTATATATATATAGAAAAGAAAACTATACTCTCTATCCACAGGCGGGCCTTTGGTTCTGTATGGTTATGCAAGGCTCAATGGCAATATTATTGCACAGCTTTATAGGAATTTTATGCTTATTACTAGCTACTGTAGTTGCAACAATGGCAGTGCCAAAGCAGCAAGAGCTAGATCGAATCTCAGTACTACCGGGACAACCCCCAGTGTCTTTCTCGCAGTTTTCTGGTTATGTGACGGTCAACGAGCATCATGGTCGAGCTCTCTTTTACTGGTTGACTGAAGCTGCTACTGTTTCTCCTCACGACAAACCCCTCGTTCTTTGGCTCAACGGAGGTCAGTTTAATAAATTGTTTATTTAATTCCTATCTTCAATATCTATCTATCTCAAGATCTCTGACTTCCTAATTAATTAATTACTTACCACGAGTGAATTACTCACATTGTATATCCTCTACCCTTTTTTTTTTGGTCTTCGAGTCTCAGACCTGTCATTTTCTTAATTTTTTTTTAAATATTTGTACTGGAAAATTTAACAAACTGTCAGTCTATCAACTCCTCATTAAAGCATTTAATATTGTGTTTTCTTTTCCGTATCTGTGCATGCAGCAGACTTCTGTGCTTAAGAAACCAAAAAAGGAGGCCTTGATGTGTAGTTAATTTATTAGAGCATAAATTGTGTCACTATTGAGTGTTAATATGGGTTGGTCATTGATGCCAAAATGATGACCAAACTATTTTTGCTTCTTAATAAATGACTGGAGACTCATAAATTTAAAGTCCACCAGCTCTTGCCACACATATTTGCCACAAAATAAACAAACAATAGCCTTCCCCTTACAACCAAGTTCTAATTAATAGGCTCATAAGTTTTTGTACTTGTGTGAATCGGGAATAATGCTGTCAATCACGATATACCACATGTAATAGCTATTTTATTTAACAGTTTGTAATTGATTGGGGATAACCCCATTTCACACAAGCGTTTCTGGAGAGCCATAGCTAGAGCGAGACCAACTGGGTAGCTATCTCATCCATTACATGAGAAAGAGCATCGCATTCGCATGCACCAAAAGAAAAATCCACACCATACCCACATGGGTCCTTGTGATCTCTCTCTGTCTCTATCCTTTTTAGGGTTTTATTCCTTTTCAAACTGACCTTCATTCTCTCTTTGAAACAGTCCCATGGCCAGTAACTCAAAAAGCCTCTGCCTATGCAATCTTTTGTCGCTTTTCGTTCTTTGTCTTTCATGTATAGTTGTCTGTTTGGGTAAGCACCATACACCAAACGCCACAACAAACCAAAGTGAACCAACCAACTTTTCCACTTAAAACTCTACACGCTACTCAAATTCCTGATTGTCCATGTGAGAAAGAAATGCATCTCTGTCTGACTCACTGTCTCTCTGTCTTTCACGCGTGCTCATGTCATGAGAAAGTGACGACGACTAATTATAATGATATGTGATGGTGGTGTTGTTGAGTTCTGCTGTTCTCAAACTTGGGCTTAATTTAAATAATACAAGCTCGAATTTAAATTGAAAAATAGTTAGTAAGTTTGGATTAACAAAGTATTGAAAATTAAATTGTTTTGAAATATCAATCATCAATCATATACTTGCCGTTCAGGACCAGGTTGCTCATCAGTGGCATATGGTGCATCAGAGGAACTTGGTCCATTTCGGATTAATACAACCGGCTCATCTCTTTATCTCAACAAGTATTCATGGAACAGAGGTACATACATGAGATACCCTGTTTCTCTTTTCTTTCCTTTTCTTGTGTTGTGAGAAATACTCTCTTCTTTAAATCAACCATGCTCTATTTCTTTGTGTTGTATGACGTATTATTTCGATACTGCTTGCCTCCTTTTCTGCGACTTTGACACATGATAAGCCGGGAAGTATTTTCCTACTTATTTGACCACTTTTGTACAAATTTCCATTGTTGTCATTGCAGAAGCGAATATTCTGTTTCTTGAATCACCTGCTGGTGTCGGTTTCTCATATACAAATACAAGCAGTGACCTTAAAGATTCTGGGGACAAAAGAACGGGTAAAAGGGATCACAACAGCACCGTTAATTACCCTATAATCAATTCAATACATACATTATATTTTAAATATCTGAATCATCACCTCCTTCTGCCATATATACTTTTGATACACAGCTCAGGATGCTCTAATATTTCTACTTAAGTGGCTGTCAAGGTTTCCTCAATACAAATATAGAGAATTCTACATTGCTGGGGAGAGCTATGCAGGTAGACAAGGGAAGGGAAAGGGAATTCTTTCTTTACATCACCAAATGTTAAATCCCCATTTCATTTTGTACAAAACTACAAAGCTATAATTTACAACTTGACTAGTTTTACATGCACAGGCCATTATGTTCCTCAGTTGGCTAGGGAAATTGTCGCTTACAACCAAGGGAATTCCCATTCCATCATTAATCTCAAGGGGTTTATTGTAAGTTGACAACTAGAACACTAAAGAAAATTCCAACTTTTAATCACAACTAGAATAATTATAATTTAATTCAGTGATCCTTTGTGAATAATTTGAGTTTTTTTCATTCGCAAACAACTGTGCAGGTGGGTAACGCTGTAACAGATAGTTACTATGATAACATTGGAACTGTCACGTTTTGGTGGAGCCATGCCATGATATCGGATCAAACGTACCGATCAATCCTTAACCATTGCAATTTCACAGCAGAAAGACCATCACAGCAATGTGATGATGCTGTAAATTATGCCATGAACCATGATTTTGGAGATATTGATCAGTACAGCATTTATACACCATTTTGCTTGACAATGCTCAACAACACCAACAGGCATCTGAGGCTCAAAAACACTCTTCTTCGCGCGTGTTTCCGGGTACGATCCATGCACTGAGAATTATGCAGAGAAATACTATAACCGGCCGGATGTGCAGAAGGCAATGCATGCAAACATTACTCGAATTCCTTACAAGTGGACTGCTTGCAGGTTTTTAAGTTCCCAATCCAATCTCTGTATGAAAAGTTGTTAAGAGCATCTGTCTGTCTTATGCAAATTTTCTAATTAAATTTTGTTCGGGGGGGCAGTGATGTTCTTATCAAGAATTGGAAGGATTCTGAAGATTCCATGCTGCCAACATACAAGCAGCTTATTAAAGCTGGTCTCAAAATCTGGGTTTTCAGGTAACTCTCAACTTCTTTGCATTCTCAATCAATTGCTTGCATAACAAGAGGAATAATATTTCTTAATTAATGAATAAACAGAAATAGCAATTTATGCTATTGATTGTTTTTACCTTTTCATGCAGTGGGGACACAGATTCAGTCGTTCCAGTGACTGCCACTAGGTTTGCCCTCAATCATCTCAACCTTACTATCAAAACCCCGTGGTATCCTTGGTACACCGGTGGCCAGGTATTTTCAGCCATTTTACGCCATGAACTACCACACTAATCGAACTTAATCCCCTAAATTACTTAAACAATGACTTCCCAACATCCTCAACAATTTTTACAATCACATTCTATTCTATTGTGCAGATTAAATTGTCAATAAAGGTTTTTTTTTTTTTTCATAGGTAGGAGGATGGACAGAAGTGTACGATGGCCTGACCTTTGCAACTGTACGAGGAGCCGGACATGAGGTTCCCCTGTTTCAGCCTAACAGAGCTTTCATTATTTTCAAATCATTTTTAGCAGGAAAAAAGTTGCCAAAACGTGACTGACAACTTAACCAGAAATATACATACATATATATATTTGCCAAGTTCCTACACCACGCAAACAAATCAAGGGTGATGATCAGGGGGCAGCTAGATTAGGAAGCATTCATTCGAATTAGGGAGCATTTGTATTTTGATGGCAATGTAATTCGTTTAACATCATGATATTTTGAACATGCTGCTGTCATATTACTTCAAAGTTCTACAATGCAAAGCACAATAAAATCTAAGGTATTTTTTGGACAGCAACATGCATATCAGATTCTTAGAAGAATGCATTTTCACGTTGCCCATTGTTTGCAGTTTGCCACAGCTCAGGTGAAAGTGAAACTTATGACAGATCGCCATATTTTATCCTCCTCGGTCTCTATTTTTATTTTTTTGACTATAGAGGTGAGAGGAAGATAAACATCAGGTTGTTTAGTAAACAGCCAGCACAAAGGCCACAGATTCTAAAGCTTCACTTTAATTAGAATTTCATATGACGATAAACGAGCCTTTGTAAACAAAATTGTTCATCTTACACAACTAGTATACATATAAGTAACATCACTTGGATTCCTCACTGAGGAATACGTCCTTGCGGCAGTCCTAAACTCTGGCTAAGATTACTCATCCTTTCCTTCATAGCCTGGCTACAAAAGAAGAATTTCATTTCGGTATGCCCAAAAATGGATGAGATGCTGCAACTTAGAGGAAAATAAACATACTAAAAAGAAAGGATTTCTCACCTGGACACTCTTCTGGTGTGCATCCTTGTATGCCTCAGTAATTAAAAGTGATAGTTTCTGCATTAAAATGAAAAGTTAAACATATAAATGTGTTCTTATCAAACATTCATATCAGTTTCGTGGGATCACTACAACTAAGCCGAAAAAATAGCATATGAAAACATTTCCCACCATTGGTTTCAAAATCCGTACACACTCAAGTATGACCCCATACTTTCATAATAAACAGTTATTCAGACTCCAATTTACCCAGTTTTTACCTGATGCATCCTTCCATCACAAAAAACAGATATCCAAATTTCCAACTTTCATCCCAATGTTCCCCAAACGAGGCCATATTTCCAGTCAATTCAGCCACTTTTTCATACCCTAAAATTTTCATCTATCGAGCCAGGGATTCTCATATCACACCTGATATCTTCCAAATTGTCAACAAGACAGTTATGTGTGGGTCATCAGATAAGGGCAGGATTATGGAAAATCAAGAGAAAGTGCCAACAAAAATTATGGAAATATTTAGTCTCAAAGTGAACTAGAATTTTATCTGTCATAGATAAGAAGCACGATGGAAAGATAGTTTTCATATCATCTGATCGAAGAAAGGCCGCAGAGTTAAGTATTACTCACTTCTGGTCCTAATTCCATTGCAGCCTCAGTAATCTCCGTGCGAACAGGTTGCTGGTTCCCAGACAAAGTAACCTAAAGAGTAACATCAGTTAGAAACTTTTGCAAAACTAAAGTTGGGAACTTATGCGACCCAAATAAAGTCTCGAGCAAATCATGAATCATTTTCTGTTATGATTAAATAAAAGAGCGGAATTTCAAGAGTTGGGTCAGAGCTGAAGAAACAAATATGCAATGAGATATTCATGAACAATATAGTCATCCACTGGTAGCTTTAGTGAACCACTCTTTCCCCTTTTTAGCCACTATCAAAAGCATTGTAGAAGAAAACTATCAGAGGAGAAATATCTTTTTCTTAAACCCAAAGTAAAGTGAAAATTCCATATTTGTATGCCATTTCATCAAGGCAAAGTTTTCATAAAGCTAATACAAATACTTGAGCTCGCTTAAAAGAATCTTCACCATTAAATTCCCAAAGGGAAGAGAAGGAGAGAGAGAGAGAGAGAGAGCTCCAAGACCTCCTGCCTAAAATCAATTAGCATGATTAATGTTAATCTTTAATTAACAGATGATGGGAGTACGAAACTGGCATCATAATTACATACATATTTAGAATTACAGAAAATATAACCAAAATACTGGAACCAACTAAAAGGCACACCCACATGTTACACTCATGTATAACTAGAGATGTTGATCGAATTAAACGCATAAAGTGCAGCCTTCTATGGGGTAAGATGATGCATCAGAATCATAAGAAAACAGTGGCTGTTCTTTGCAGTTTATTCCATTTGTTCGGTAATCAACCTCCATGTATGCTTGGGGTTGAGAAAAGTTGGCTAAGTTGTAAGTTAAAATAGGAGGTTATGTTTAGTTAGTTGAGCTAAAAGGTTGCTACTAAAAAACCTTCCTTTATGTCAAATATAGTTTACTGACTATATATACACAAAAAGCAAAGACTAACCTTTGAAGGCGCATCATCACTGTTCTCATTATTTTCTTTCTTTCCGCCAAAAAGACCATTAACAAGGACAGATCCCTGAATATGCCCAAAGTGTCGGTAAGCTCTGTAAATTTGTCTTTGAACTTAAGTTATCTGTAAAAGTTCCCAGGAGGAGAATACTAAGAACGAACAGATGTAAGCTCATAAACAAGTTACTAAAAAGCAAACAACAGAACGAAGAAACATATGCCAAAATTCTCTAGGCCTATAATAATTACGATACCAACCAAAGCGATAGAGAGATAAAGTCGAGGTATTTCTTTGATGTGGCTTCACGACGAGTTGAACTGGTTTTGATGACGGTCCAGTGGAGGGAAAACACGTGTAGTGGGATTGCAGGGCTTTTTGCTTCTCTCTGATATTTTCTTTTTAACTTTTTAGATGTTACTTGAACAGTCTGATCCATTTCATCAACTGTTTCAATCTGCCATAAAAATATCTTACCATTAACTTTTCACGCAAACGAGCAGAAGCTTGTGAAGGAGATGACGATGTCAACGGGTGGTGGTGGCTTGACTTGTTCAAATCCAACCCAAAAAAGTCCGTGGGCATGGTCCTGTTGATCGTTTTCGGCATTTTCCTCTTTAAATTTTTGTGGTTTCCTTCTTTCCTGCATAATAAAGTAAAGACTGTTTCTCAAATTTCTCTCCTTTATACTGTTTGTTTGTCATAAATCAATAACAAGCGATTGCATTTGATTCCTGTTTGGATTTCACACCTTGACGTTTTGGCTTTTGCAGCTAAACCCAAATGCAAGCAATTGCCACCAAATTACTTAAAAACCCTCAGATTAGACCTGCTGTATATTTATGTGTGTACAGTACAGAAATTCTACCAGGACCAGGGCCTTCGAGCCCATGAAAAAGAAAAGAAGAAGAAGAAGCAACAACGACAACAAAAAAAGTCCACATCCCATAACATCCGCCTGAATTAATTAATACGAGTAATGGGAAAAGCGGATCAAAAGGCAAAAACCTCTCTCTCTCTCTCTCTCTCTAAACATAACAAACTGTTAAATGCATCCAAAAAACTATCTTTATCCATGAAAATTCAATTTTTAAACAAAAGGACAGGCAGGCCGACAAAGTTTGTTACTGTCTCAGGTCTTCTTCACTTCGATCCTCGGCTGCCCTGCAAGCCAAGGGCTCTCTGCACAAAAAAGAGCCAATCTTTAAGAGTAGGATTTGCAATGACCAAATGGTCCCCAGTTTGCCGTGAAGTTTCTGAGGGACAAAAGGGAAAATTGGTAGTTAGAAATAGAACTTCTGTGGCTCCATGAAGCAGTTCCATCAACTGTAGTGGCTAAATGGCTTAGGGAGGTAGGCAGCTGCTGTTACACAAAAAGTCTCCAGAACGTAGGCATCTTTTCCATTCATTGAAGACGTGATATTACCAATTTACCCTCGTACGGTATGAGAGAGAGTGTGTCTGCCGTTGAATAATCCCTTCCAATAGAAAAAAAAGCCATTAATTGATAGAACTTTGATTTTTTGGCAACTTTGTTACTGGCTTGAAGCCAAAATTGGGTGGTGTTCTTCTTTTATCTGCAAGATCCTCTAAAAGCTTTGTTTGGGTAAAAACAGAAAAGATGAGATGAGAGAGAGAGACAGGGAGCATCCTTTGAATCAAAGAAAACCAGAGGGGGTTTCTAGTAAATAAGCAGCAATTGACCAACCAGTATAAATTAAAATATTTGCAAAATGAAAAGCACCTCCTCCATTATTTCATACACACCACCATCACTACTACCCAAACCAACCTAATCCATAGCCTAAAAATAAGGTACTACCAATACCTACAACTGCAACAGCACATCAGAAAACAGCAACATCTCATTTATCTTCTGCCTTTTTTTTCATCATCAGCCCCATCTTCAATGCCTACTCTTTCTCTCTCTAAAAAACCAATCTTTCTCTCTTTATCTCTCTAAAAAACCAATCTTTCTCTCTCATCACAGAGAAAAACGCACATCCAAAGAAAGAAGGAACATTGAAGTTACACGCACACCCTTCCCCATCAAAAACAAAGAAGAGTCCACACCACACCCAACTCCCTCTCTCTCTTCAATGGCCCAGCTGGACCAAAATTTATGTAGAAGAAAAACAAAAAAGAAAGAAGGGGAAAGAAAAGAAAGAGAAGATAGATGTCTTCAAATGTCCTCCAACCAAACCCACCTCACAAACTCTCTCTCTTAAAACATGTTGCCAGAAATACCCTTCTGCAACCCCCCAAAAAATCCCATCTTCATCACTGTCTTTCAAAAGAACATTATTTTTCACCGAGTTATGTGGGCTCTTTTGGGTTTTTGTTGTCTTGGTCAGAGTTTCACAGAGAAAACAGGAAAGCAAGAAACTTCTCCTCCCTTCCCTTCACTCTCTCTCCTTTTCTTTTCTTCCTTGTCCTTCTTGTTTCTCTCTACCCTCTTTTTATTATTTCCTGTCCAACTCTCTCTTTCTTTTTCATACCCATCTCCTTGTGTCCCTCTTTCTCTCCCCCTATAATTCTTGGTTTTTGGCTTGTGGGTTGTTATATCTCTTTGTGATCTGATGAAGAAGATGAAAGGGGTTCTTGCTATGGAGCCTTCTTCATATGCTGGTTACGAGGATCCAAGGACTAGATTCAAGCATCAGAGTCTCATGCAAGACTATGAAGAGCTGCAGAAGGTATGTATCTTCTGTGGGTTTTCATAATATGCCAAGTTTCTTTTGGGGTTTTCATTAGATCTGGTGTGTTGTATTCAATTTTTTTATATTTTTTGGGTTTTGGTTATGATTTCTGGTTTACCTAGCTCTGGATTATTTATGGTTATTTGGCTGCTGAGCGATTTGAGAATGAAAGGAGAAATCAAATATTTTGGATCTCATTCATGTGTATTATTTCTTTTGGGTTTCAGACCAGTAAGAATTGCTTAGCTAAATTTCAGTTTTTTTCTTGTTGTCTCAGTAGGTTTCTGATCTCCCTTTGTTTCATTTCCTGCTGTCTATGTGACTTGCCAGAGAAAAATTGGAAAACGGAACAGGAAATGGAACTTTGTAATTATGTTTATGTTAACCTTTGTTTGTAGAATAATGAACAACCCTCCAAAACTAAGCTGATTAGTACTATTAGGCACATCTCAAAGAGTTCTTTTCACTCTTTACTTGGAGGGTGAGGTAGTCTTTTTAACTCGGTTGTTTTCCTACCTTTTGTTCTTTGTTTAAGATCATTTGGTGTTTTTCTCTAATTATAATTTTAGTCCTTCTGTTTAAGAGTAAGTAGGCTCCCTCCTTTTTGTTTGGGACTTGTATGTAGTGTATTTAACTTGTCTGAATTTCTTTCGCTTGGTGAGTCTTTAACTATCTTCTTGTCTAGGGTTCTACAATTATTTGGTACCCTTTTCTTCTTAATTTTGTGAAACTTTTCATAGCAGATACTACTTTGCTCTTCGCTTTTTCTTCTCTCTTGCTGATTGTGATGCTTTTGGCTTATGACATTGAGGTAGTCAGAGCTGGATTTATGTAATTTAAGCATCATTCCTTCTGCAGGATGCAGAGGCCATGAAGAAGAAATTGCAAATGATGAAACAGAAAAAGTCTACCCTCTTGGCCGAAGTAAGGTATACCATATTGTCCATGCCGTCGTACACTTGTGAGATAGCATGGATTATAGTAAAAGAGGAAAAAAGTTGACTTGGTAGTTGTTTATCTCTTGACTTTGCAGATTTTTGAGTAGAAGATACAAATACTTAATGGGGAACCAGTCCATGAACTCTCGACAGAAGCAAGATGTGGTGAAAACACACAATTTTGAAACCCAGCGCACCAACATTATGAAGGGAAGGAGTTACAGTAAGAAGGAATCTGCTTTGCGGATTAATCATGCATTAGACTTAAACCAAAAGGAACGGATTAATCATGGAATGGAAGACACCTTGCGAAAATCTGCTCCAAAATTTGACTTAAACCAGAAGGCGAGAACTCTTAGTGGGAAGGAAGCTACTTTGCAAATACCAACTCCAAACTTTGACTTAAACCAGAAGGAAAGGATACAGATAGTGAAGGAATCATCGACAAAGAGAAAAAGTACTCCAGTTTTTGACTTGAACCAGATTTCGGTAATCAAATAGTAAATGTTCTAAGTAGTGTGATTTTGAGTCTTGGTGCTGCTTCTTTGCTGTGAGGTTTGATGTTTCCGTTGTTTCATTTTGTTACAGAGAGAGGAGGAGGAGGACTTCCAAGCTAATTGTGAGCCATTGAGGATAGAAGAGCCGAACAAAAGTTTACTTAGAGGGGGAAATGATGAGCAGCACAGTGATATGAAGTTGCTGGTTTGCAGGACGATTGGGAATGGGTCAAATCGATCAGGGAAGAGGAAGATTACTTGGCAAGATCAGGTGGCTTTAAGGGTTTGATTTCTTTCTTAGAGAATTACCATTGAAGATGATAGATGTTGGAGTGGGGTGGGTTGGAAAGTTCGCCGTGATGTGGCAAGGATACAATTAAACTGCTATGCTTCTTTGATTTTCATCTTTGTAAAGTAATGAGAGACTGATGGTAATACATATCGAGTGTATACTATACAGATGAAATGATGGAATTAATTGTATCTTTGCTCCGTGTTGATGAATGTTGCAAGTTTGCTGAGGATATAGTAGGAATTCGCGTATGTATTGCAATCATCGGGTTGTAAGATATTCCAAATTTTGTTTCTTTTCTCCGTCCAGTTCCAAAGGAAAATGCTAGGCTTACCACATTTTAATAGAGGTGAGCCCCATTGTATTGGTGAGCTCCACCTCTATTAGAGATGTGGTATAAATGTGGTATGAAAAATATGGTAAGCCTACCAGTTCCAAATCCCAAGTAGCCGGCTGTAGATGAATTCAAAGAGAAAAGGAGAAGCTGATGGTGAAAGATTAATGCTTTTCTTTTCAGAATGCTTCATGGTTGCTTTGCCTTGTTAAATCAAGCAATGGTTGGTTGGAGAGGCGTGTTTAGCTATGGGGCTTATTTTAAGTTCTGTTTTACGTAATTGTCCTGAGCATATTACTCATTTAGAAGTTTGCATGATGTGGCTTGAGACAGACCTCACAATTGTAAACTAGTTTTTAAGTCCCAAAAAAAATTTCGAAGTCCCAAATTTTTTTTCTAGTTTCAATCAATGACCTCTTCGGCTGTTTTTGTGTTGTGTTTTGAGTCTTCTGCATGGACAGATCGAGATCCCCTTTCTATTGATTCATGTCTTCTTTCGTTTGTTGGAATATTTCTCTCATGAGTCATGATGCCTGCCTGTACAGATTTTAGTCAGTCACTGTTAGCCCATAATTTATAGCAATGGGCATCTTCCTCTTATAGCAATGCAGGCCCAAATTCCATTTCTTATTTTCCATTTTCTGTGGCGTCTGTGGTGAAGAAAAGGATTTGTTTTGGTATAAACCTGATTCGTGCAGCCAAAATATAAGAAAAATAAAAAAGGATTGTTGATTGATCAACTTGTTTCTTAATCTAATAAGTTCCTCTGATTCACAAGCCTTCAATATCATCAAATCTATTTCCTGGAATCAGACATCCCCATAAATCTTTTTAAGCATCAATTAGATTGGTTTTCCAAATGATTAAATTGGTTTTGGCGGTACCTCATCAAATTATATATCACAACCACATGAACTAAGAAAGAATAATCTGTGCCGCTACAACCCGAATTTGGAATAAAACGCAGGAAGTTGACATACCAAACTCATCACCATCGAATGTGCAGATCACCTATCTGAATCTGCAAAAACAATTATGGCAGTGTTGTTTGCTTCCTTGGTCAGATCAGCATTTTCTGCCTTTCCATTGGCATTAGTCTCTGATGATGCCATGGCAGTTTCTGTTGGAATCTTCTCATGAGCTTCTTTGGCCGCATCAACATCTTCTGCCTCCTTACTAGCCTCCACTGATGATGCCAGGGAACTTGCAATTGGAACATTACTTGGTGTAACCTCCTGACGCCTCGCGATGTGCTTCTTCCCTGTCATATGACCTAACATCACGTTTGGAGAGTAAGCACCAACTTTACACCTTTCACACCAAAACTTAAATTTCTTCTTTCTCACTGCTTCTTTTCTCCCCGGTCCCTGCACCACTTCCACCTCATCTTTGATCTTTAAATCCTCTTGACACTGGTCTTTCTGTATTGGCAGTTCCTCTTTTTTCTCTTTTGAAGTGCATGCATCCTGCATCTTCTCGTCTAAACCATCACTGGGGTCAAGCGATTCCCTTACTTCTTCGGGCTCAGAAAACTTTGCAGTTTGCTTTGACAATGGTGCACTACTGGAGCTCTTGCCCAGTTTCTGAGCTCTCAGTCTCGCTTCATTGGCCTTGTGCTTCTTACCATTAAGGTGCTGATTGAAGACTTTCTGACTTCTTGCACTAACATGGCACATAGCGCAACTCCATATCTCCTTGGGTTTCTTCTTCAACCCAGTTGGAGGCAGCTCACTAGCACCGGCTGTTGGTGGTGTTTTCCGCTTGACTCCAGAAAGATTTGGGTCAGGTTTAGCCTGCAACAGAATACTTACACGCAGTATATAAAAAGAGTCTTGATATTAAATATCTGATTGATGGTAAAAACCTCAACAGTATTTCCAATGTGAACTGCACCAGCCTCTCTGCTGCTTTCACAAATATGGAATGAACAAAAGAAAACAACTTGTCGGGTAATCTTAAATAGAAAAAAAATCAAAGTCGCAATAAAGTGCAGTTTACGAAATCCGCGAGATGTCAACTGTCAATTTTGAAATAGATACATTGTTGTTGTTGCACAACTCAGCCAACATATGATAACAGGAGTCCCCAAATTTGTTGTGCAAGCACAAATACTCACTTCTATTTTTGGCCAAAAGTAATCTTCAAGGTGTTGAGTTAATTGCAAAGGAATATAGGTTTCCCAAGTTTCGACAAAACCCAAAAAAACTCACACAAGGCTTAGGCCACACTAGAACAAGGGAAGGGATTGCTGCAAATACATAATTAAGGAAGGTAGGCTTCTCCAAGCGAACCGACAAATGAAAAATCAATTTGCAAGGATCAGCAGAGCCATTAATTGAGATTGTTGTGTACCTTGATCAATTTGATTGATGTGTGTCAACTATAACAAAAAGTCATAGTAAACTTATGGAGGAAAACACAATCTAAGTAATGAATGACTAAGATGCTCCATTGGAACTGACTTTTTAAGTGCCGATCCACAAGCAAAAGGACTACCAGACCTAGCAAACCCTTGTATTGTGTCTCAATATCCCACCACCAGAAAGAAATGCAGTGTAAATAGAGATTAAAATTAAAATAAATCAAAAAAAAAAAAAAAAGAACAAGTAGAAATGCGGTGACTGACACTGACCAGTGGGATTAAGTTGTGGTTGTTGATGAGAGAAGTTGCGAAGCGGTCATGATCCAAAGGGTGGTGGAGGAGTCGGGAGTGGTGGTCAAGAGCGAGACCGTCGGCGGCGGCAGCTCTTCGCATAGCGATGTCTCGCTCGAGCATGAGCTCTCTTCTGACCTCGGCTTCGAGAAGTCGCCGTCTCTCGGCCGCCATGATCTCCTCCCTGATCTTCTCCTTCTCCAGCTGGCGCTCGATCATCGCAGCTGTTTGTGTTCGTTGTGTTGCTGTTGAGAGGTGGAGAAAAATGATGAGTAAATGGAATTGAATTGGATTTGTAAGCAAAACAAAGACAAGAGAAAAGAAAAGAAAAGAAATTAGAATGGAGAATGTTTTCTTCTTGTTCTTGTTGTGGTTTCTGAGTCTGAGCAAGAAAGAAAACAGTGAACCTCGCAATGCGTGTGGATGTTGGGAGAAGTAGCCGAGGGTGGAAGGCAGCGGCGGAGGCGACCTTTTGTCGAGAGATCGGAAGTTGAATTCCATGGAAGGGAGGAGGAGGAGGAGCCTGTCAGTAGCCTAAAAAAGATTGAACTTTTTGGGCAAAAGCAAAAGCAAAAGCTGTGTGTTTGGTTTCCAGGAGAGTTTTTGGTTTGTCATTTATAGTAAAAGAGTACTGAATGAACCGGTAGTTGTTCACTTAATGAATGGCCTCATTTCAACGACATGAAAATTGAAACGGTCTGTCCATCAATAGATAGATACATACGTTGTGGTTGTGTTTTAGACAGTCACTCATACCCCTTCCATTATTGTATGTGTATATGTCTACTTAGTTAGTACTGACAACTCTTACATTCTGACGGCACCCTTTTCTTCGCAAACGCATCTTTGAGTCTTCCCTATAATTAAGTGTTGTGGGAAGGAAGCGAGTCATTCTACAGTATTTCATGGGCTTTGGCCCTGAAAATATATAATATGGCCCAGTAGAATTAAACCCAGAGCCCAGAGCCCAGAGCCCAGGCAAGTCAACTCAAGACTCAAAGACTCTGTGTTTGTGGCGTTGTGTGGTTTGATTTGGTTTGGTTTTTAGCAAACAAGAAGAAGAAGATAGAAGAAAGGAAGATGCCGAGTCGCTGTGAGATCTTCTGTGAAATTCTGATCGCCGTGTTGATCCCTCCCTTGGGGGTTTGTCTAAGACACGGTTGCTGCACTGTAAGACTCTTCATCTTATCCTTGTTGCAGATCATAAATTAAAGATAATAAAACGAAGTGTAAGAGAGACTGATTTGATTTGATATGAAATGGTAAATTCGGTTTGCTTGCAGATTGAGTTTTGCATATGTTTGGTGTTGACTTTGCTGGGTTACATTCCGGGAATCATCTACGCTCTCTATGCCATCGTGTTCGTGGATCGCGACGAGTACTTTGATGAATACCGCCGTCCCCTCTATGCCAACTCCGCTTAACTTGTTTCCGTTATTCAGTTATTTTCCCTCCCTCGTACCTTAATTTTATTATTATGATTATGTCTTTGTCTTATGAATTGAACTCTGTTTTTATCAAAAGGGATCTTTGATTTGATATTTGGTAGCCTTCTTTGTTTATATTATTATTCATTCATTTCATTGTGAGTAGATAGAGTAGTAGTCACTCAGAAATCTGAATTTGTTGGATACACACATAAACACACACAACATGAATCATGATTCATTCATTGATTATTTCTCAACTTTCTATGTAGGTAGATGTATGTTTGCTAGACTCATAATCCTAGCATTTTGTTTTCTGGGTCTTGAAAGGAATAAGTTAATCTCAACATCTTCCTTCAACATAAATTTATTGAGTTATTCAAAACACACACCAAAGGTGACCCTCCTAGAGTAGAGTAGAGAGTACAACTTACGAGTGCATGATGACTGCAAATCATAGGCTCGAAATCGAAAGCTGCCTTGTTCAGGTCTTTATGTATGGTAATGGTATGGGTAAACTTACACATTAGATTACACTCAGTTGCTTGGTTGTTGATGCTGCTGCTAACGGGAAGAGCAAGCCAATCCGAATTTGGAGAGCAAGTAAGTATTTGTGTTTAGGGTTGAAGATGATACATAGCCCATAGCCCATCCCAGAGATATGCATAATGTCTGTCCATCACAAGTGAGGAGAATTGTGAATTTTGATAGAAAACAAGCATCAAGCCCTTGTGTCGGTTTCTATTTGTAAATCACTTGTATTGTAGCTCTTGTATTGGAGGAGGAGGAGGAGAGGCTCCAACAGATAGATATGATATATTGACCTACTCCTTGAATTTTATTCCAGACAACATCTACCCGTCTACCAGTCTACCAGTCTCTACCAGTCTCACTTCGAAGATATTGACCTCTCTCTCTCTCTCTCTCTCTCTCTTGTTGTTCCAGGGTATAGTTAGTTAATAAAGCAGCAGCCTTTTGTTGAGAGATGAATTGCAATCTGCATGCATCAAGTTCAAGTTGTTACTTCAGACCCAAAAAGAGTTCAAGTTGTTACCAGTGCTCCTCTTCCTCTTGTCTTGGTAGCTGCAAATATGATTATACATGCTTCAAGGGGAAAGGAAATCAAATTATTTCTTTATACACCAAACATTTTTTTAATTATTATTTTCTAATCCAATGGAACAATTTTATATATAATTTCAATCTCTCTCTCTCTCTTCGCAAAACTATTGTCCTTACATTATTTACATGAATGGAATCATCATGTGCTCATCAAAAAGTTTTCATCTAAAAAGACCAAAAAACCAAGCGGATCATGATTCATCTTGAGGAGCCGCCCTTGATCCTGGGATAGGATAGGATAGGATAGGATAGGAATACTCATCCAGGCCAAAAAATAAAAAAGGATAGGAATAGGAATAGGCATAGTCATAGGCAGGAGAGTAGTAGTCAGCCACAACTGCGACACGTGGTAAGTTTTGGAACTATCTTCGACATAAAATGACATCTACACCCATACCCATAGTCCATATATACATAACTTGCCCATCCGTATGACACTCTCTCTCTCTCTCTCTCTCTCTCTCTCGTACATTCTTCTCCCCCAACCCAACCGACCCAACCGGCAAATGTAACTAATGGACACAACCAACAAGGAAGAAACAATGCCCGAGTCCGGATCGGACTGGGCCGAGTTGACCCAGGAGTGCCTTATCAACATACTGGGTCGGGTTAGCCTGGAGCAGCGCTGGCGTGGGGCGATGCTGGTCTGCAAGTCATGGCTGCAGGCGTGCAAGGAGCCTTGCCTCAACTCCGCCTTCGACCTCCAGCCTCACTTCGAATCCGCTCGCTGGTGGACCCCGGAGTTCGAGAGAAGGGTTGATTCCATTCTCCAATCTGTCGTTGATTGGAGCGCTGGCTCGCTTCGACACATTCGAACCACCCACTGCTCTAATCACTCTCTCTCTTTCGTCGCTCATAGGTACCCTTACACCCTATATAAATATGTATATCATCATTTCTGTAACCAGACGAAATTTATTTATCTATTTTGAATTAGACAAAGCTGGGTATTGTTGTTCAATTTTGGGTTTTGATTGTCTGTGGCCTGGAATTAGTTGGGTTGGGTGCTAAAACTTTTTCTTCTTTCTTGGTTATGTGTTTTCGGCCTAAAGTTCTGCTCTTGATTGGTGTATGGTGAGCTTAAGATTAGATGTAGAGTTTTTCGTCGGGAAGGTTTGGATTATGAATTTTGATGAGGCTAGCCTAAATTGATTAACAATGTTTTCAGCATCTACGGTTGGTTTCAAATTTCTTTCTTTTAGAGTTAAGACTTAGAGCCTGACTGGACGGTGAAAGTGTGTTTTTGCCAAATATTGCATTTTGAAGCTTCAGTTCTTACTTTTTATTTGTTAATTTGATTCATGAAGTTCGGCGTGTTTCCATCTTAAACTTTCCATTGGTTGTTACTGGTTGGTTGTAATTTAAATTACCAAATCGGTATATGCTTTTAGGTGCCCGAACCTCGAGGTTCTTTCAATCAAGAGCTGCCGGAATGTAACTGATTCATCCATGGCTGACATAGCTTGTCGGTGCCCCATGATCCGGGAACTTGACATCAGCTATTGCCATGAAATATCTCATGAGTGTCTGGTGTTGATTGGGAGGAATTGCCCAAATCTCAAAATCTTGAAAAGGAATTTAATGAATTGGTTAGATCCTTCTGAGCACGCTGGGGTTGTTCCTGACGAGTACTTGAAAACTTGCCCTCAGGATGGAAATTCAGAAGCTGCTGCAATTGGCAAATCTATGCACAATTTGGAGCACCTTGAACTTCGGTTCTCCAAGGTATCAGCTAAAGGGTTTGCTTTGATATCTGTAGGATGTCCAAATCTTGAGTACTTGGATTTGTTTGGGTGTGTGAACTTGACCAGTCGCGATATTGAGAATGCAACATCCAATCTGAAGAATTTGAAGGAGATTAAAAAGCCAAATTTTTACATCCCCAGGTCAGTGTTCCATACAGAGAGGTATGGCCATTGGAGGCTGTATGACGAGAGATTCCAGACAGATGTTTTCAGAATCTAAACTGCTAAGCTTGGAAATAAAATATGTATGACCAAGTCTATGGTGATCTGATCAATTGTGGGAAAACATATGGTATATGCTGGTGTGTGAAGCTCTTTAAAAAGGTTCTGTATCTATTTGACTTCTACTCATCTAAAATCTTGTCATGTATTAATAAGTCAGATTTTATGGAATTTATGTATAAACAACCATCGAGTAATACGAATGCTTCCTCTTTGTAGTTAGTATCATACTTTTAATTTTGCAGACAAGTTGAAGAAATGTTAACCACGTTTCTGCCTTCTTTTTTAACATAGCCTTGTCACTTGCTTTTTTGTTTCTGTTTGTTCCCTAGTATTGATATGCACTTTGGTGAAGAAAGAAATTTCTTCCCTTCTTTCTTTGATTTGCTTTGCATGAACAACAGCCTTCTTCCTGAGATAATTCTTCAGTAAGTGATGTTCTAGGATGTAGATGGAAGCAGGTTAGGGCAATGGATTTAAAAAGAGGCCTTTAACATGAATGAGTTTTATCACAAAACTTCCACATTTTGTCCTAAATCATGTTTGCGAAGTCACTGTAGCAATTAAAATTACTACAAAGAAAATATAAGCACGGCCAGTGCCGAGAGGAATAAAGCGAGGGGGGATTTAACTGGTACAGAGCTTGCTGCATTACGATTGGGACGGGGGCGCTTAAGGTCAGAGGCACCACCATAGATTGCCCTTGCTTTCTGGGAAGTCCTTAGATGATGAACTTGATGCGTTCTCCCATATCGTCTTTCATGGATTTTTCTACTTGATCTTGTCGTCATTTCATGTATATCTGCTGAGCTTATAACGATATTAATTAGGGAAAAGGACGGGTCACGGGATCAATTGAGCTATGAAGACAGAATTTTTATGCTTACCCTTAACCTTAAGTTGATCATGCTGCTTGAGAGGTACAGAATCTCCAGTTGTAGGTGTGAAAGCGCTTTCACATTTAGACTGAGCCAGGAGGCACAGAATGGAAAAGGCGCATATGACTAATTCTCTCCTCCTCATGTCCTCTCAATTGGGTTCTAATTTGTAAACTATGTTCCACAGTTTGGAGCTGAGGAAGAGGGACACTTAAATAGACTTGTTACTCTCTCTGTTTAGAATTAAGCACTAAGCAAAAGCAGAAAGGAAAAGGAAAATAAAATAAAAAAAGTTGAATTGGGTTTTCGTGGCCGGTGGATAAAGACAGATTCTAATTAATCAGTAGTAAAATAAAACTGGCATATGCGTGATGCATGTGTTGTTTTGCACTCTCCAGAGATTAAGTATTGATTCACAATGCAGGTATAAAGCCATACAAGCACTCCTTTCTTAAAGGAATAAAACAGACCCTTTCTTTCTGAAAGCAAGATGAAGAAATCACTTTGAAAAATGTAAGCGAATGTGATGCCTTTGGAGAGGCCTCAACACAAAGTAAAGAGGAATGGCTTTTCTCAAGTCTGTGAAATCAAAGTGATTCGATGGGTGGAAGGAAAATATGTATACTATATAAACCAAGGAAGCTAGCTACCTCTGAAATTCCTCCGACTAAGTCTAATTATACAGTAAATAAATACTACCCGGAACTAATAATTAGTAATTAGGAGGGCGGCGGCGGCGGTCCATATGTTAAACTAATTGGTGTTGTTTGAAGAGATTGTCATGTTGTCCTCAAGAGTTTTAACAATCAGACTCAGTCTCAGTCTCAGAGGTCATAACTACTTGAACGACATACATGATACATGGATGGTGGATTAAGCTCCGACTCCATTTATGTATGTACCATTCATATTATTCTAAGAAAAATAGATGGGACAATGACCTTTTCTTTCACAAAGGGGCTGGAAATTTGATTCTCATCTTCGTGTTCAAGGAATTAAGAGCATGTTTACGTAACCGGAATGGGTAGCATGGGATTCATTCCCATTCCGAGGGGTGGGATTAATCCCCGCTCAAGGTTCAATTTGCCTCTAGCCACAAAGTGCTTCCAATGAGTTTCCGACCCCCGCCATTGAGGCATCAAGTAGCTCGCTAATTGGAGGCGGTAGTTTGCCAACTACACAACACCTTGTGATTATTCTGGATGACTCCTTTGTTTACTTACATTGGCGGAATAAACAGTAACATGGGGCACACAACAAATTTGATTCTTGATTCCAAATATTAAAGAGATTTCATTTTGGAGAGGGGCGGTGGGATTGGAGAAGGGTGAAAGGGAATCAAGTTTTTCATGCCTAAAATACCCCTTACAATTTATTTTTTTCATATGAAAATTTGTAGTAACCTTTGAAAAAAAAACATATTTTGTTTAAGGGCATTTTCTTAATCAAATTGTTCTTCATTTCATTTCATGATGGATAGTAAACATTTTAATGGGAATGAACTCTATTTTCATTTTGATTCATGACAGTTGGTAAACAAGTGGAATGCATGACTCCGATTCTTGGTTAACCCAATCCTACTTAACCCGATTCATAGTTACACTGATTCTTGATTAATAAACATGCCCTAATAAAAGGAGATTGATTATCGGGAATAGGTTAGGAATCATAATTCAACTTTCTAAATCTAAAGTAGGCAGCCAATTCGTACATACATACATGTAAAGAAAAGAATAATGGTAATTTTGTAACTTGTTGCCAATTGAAACAAACATAATATTTCAAGCTTATATTGATGATGATTGTTGTTGGAAACAAACATAATATTTGTAGCAGGTATATATGATATCCAGCTCCTCCTATCCTATAACAGAAAGAAAGAAAGGAGGGATAATGAAGAAAGAAAACAAGCGACAGGAAGAGAAGGTGTCATCTGAGTTGGAATGGCGGATGATTTTTTGACACGAGGAGTCTTTGGAACGCTACGAGTTAGTTTCATGTGAACCCCAAGCTTAAGCTTCCGAGTTGTGTGAAGCACAGTACTGACATGGAAATTTGTAGCTGGCAGTGGTGGCTGCTGCTGCTGCTTCTGCATTTGCTGCTCCCCAACAACAACCGCCCTAGTAATAGTACTAGTAGTTGTTGTACCACCTCCACTTCCATCTCCATGGGCTGAACTTGGAATCGATTGACAGAATATTAGAAGAAGAAGAAGAAGAAGGAGCGAGAGACTGAGTACGCAGCGTGATTTCATCTCATTCAACATGCCTGCCTTCTTGCTTTTCCCTGGCCTGCTCTGCTGCTGCTGCTGCTGCTGCTAAGCGTTAAGCAATATGCTAAATAAGTTCTACTACTTCACCAATACTACATAACATATGGATATTATATAGATTAGACGCCAAAGTTGAACGGGCTGCATGAATAGGTCACTTAATGGGGGCAAAGGTGTCCAGTGTAATTCAGCAGAAAGCTTTGAATATCTTTGACAATTATTAAACAAATGAATTTTAATTGAATGCGGTTTTCATATAGGAGAAGAAAAGGAAGATGCCATGGGCCCATGCCACAAGGAAGGAAAGAATCCCAGTGAAGAAAAGGACTAGGCGCACAAGCGACAATAAACCATTTCCATCGACATACCAGTAATCTATATTATCTTCACTTCACCCATCAGTAAATTATGCGTGTCACCACGGCATCTATTAATATTATAGACAAGAAATGAAAGGAATTAGCATTATCATTTGTGATATCAGCTAAACGTCGCTCTTATCTTCTTTGAATTGCTTGCTAAAAAGATCCTCCTCAACTAAAAACAGTGTTTGCATTTGTATTAAAAAATAGGATTTGGAAACCCAAAAAAGATATGTACAAAAATTCGTTCAAATCGGAAACCATGATTTGTTTGTTTTAGAGTGAGTCTCATACTCAAGAGTATAAGAAAGAAAGAAGAATTGGGGGCAGTCAGTGGTGGGACAACAGGCTATCAAGAATTTCGCGTTTGAGGTTGTGCAGGGACATATTTAGGCCGACATGTCTTGCCAACTCACCTATGACTCGTTCCATGTATAACACATAGACCCCATTTCTGCTTTCCAAAATTTGTAATGCCTTGCGTGCGTGAACCATTGATGCTACCCATTCTTCGAAGATCACTGCAATATCACCACAATCATCAAAATTATTTCTCAGCTCAGGCAATATGCCTATGCTTGATCTAAGACCATCTATCTAGTCAGAGAAAATGTTTTGCAATATGTCTGCAACGTAACCTGCATAGCTGCATTACATTTCCTTAAATTTCTTTGTGCAAAAACGAGTGCTATGCATGCTTATGCTATGTCACAGGGGTTTGTGAAATTCTGTTTGGTTTGCAATGATCTTGGAATTGTTCAAATTCAATCTGGTGTGAGACCCAAAAACAAAAACAAAACCAAAAAGATTCTTAAAGCTTGTGAAATGCGTAGCAATTAAGAGAATAACTCACTGGTGTCAAAACCTTCATCCTTTGACCATTCTGATAGGTAATCGGATACCAAAAACTCTGTAAGCTGGATCCTGTCAAACGCATAAACAGATGAGAGAGGTTAATTTAAACTTATTACAAGAAAGTCATATCAGAAACTCATTTCACTGGGAAGAGATGTATGTGGTCACAGTTCAAGATTATTAAAACAAGTTCCCTACACCCTCTAGAGAAGTGTGGCCAATTAGATTGCATAAAAATTTCATGTGGTTTACCATCAGAAAATATAATTTTCCGCAGAAGGCCCTAGCCAATCTATAACTTGGCAATAATAGTGGCTGGTAGAAGTTAGAACAATCCACTACAAAGATAATGCAGGTTAAAATTATGCAACTGACTCAGTAACCATCCACAATTTTGCAGACTCAATGGAAGAGAAGCGAAGAGGGTAGGATGCCTTCTTGTCTAGGGAACTAATGAATCTCTAACAGGTTTTGGCCACTCAAAGGAGGAACCTGAACTTTCTATTGCGACGCCTTTCTATTCAAATATTGGGATTATAGGTGCTCGAACTAGGTTTTGTACCCAAATTGTTGAGGAATATGAGGATGCTGGATTCAATTAATAGTTCTCATGTTTAAATGTTACTGAAAAGCAAGTTGGGTTTCAGGCCCTAGTGCATAACAATTTTTACAAAACCAATGAAAAAATTGGAGAGATGATCAGTCAAGAATGTATTTTGTAGAATACTTACAGCATGAACATGCATTGATGCATGTTTGTAAAAGCATCATCAAATGGATCCGCAAAAAGGAAATTCTCTGCAAGAACAGAGATTCTCTGAGATACTAAGAATAATGCACGTTGACCAATGTAGGGCTCACTTCCAAGCTTTCGGATCAAGTGCTGAACGAAAAACTGAGCATCAGGTTCAGAGTGTTTTGATGCTGGAACAAATGATTAGTAACATAATTAGAGAAATGATATATTAACAATCAAAGAAAAAGCGTAAATGTAACATCATATTATCCTTGAAAAAGGAAATTATAGCCAGCCATAATGCGATAGGATTAATGGTGAATGCCATCATAGGGTGACAAAAATATACAGTTTGAATGAATTTTAAAATGTGCAGGATTATAATGCTGAAAATATTAACAGAACCCAACCACAAACAACAGTTTACCGTTTCCTTGCAAGGGGCAACACATCCTTCTAACCAAACGTGTGATTAAGCTGCTGATAATTCCTTCTATGAGTTCCACATTCATTGCCACTGATAACAGGTTCTTCAATGAAGCTTCAAGAAATAGACATAATGCATTTAGAAAAATATATACAAGTAAAGGTGGCAGGTGATGGAAACACTGCAACCTGGAAAAGGCAAAGAGAAACTTAAGAGATAACAGGGCATTCCCACCCTGCCCAAACAAACCCAAAATGAAGCTCAATGTATCTTCCAGAATCTAAGCAAAAATTTCAGCAAGATTCTTGAGACCTTTATACTTAATTTGTAGTTTGTTTTCCTGCGTTTATAGTCAACCTATTATCTAGATATATCTTTTTATTTTGACTATGGAATAATTAAAAAAGTATAATCCCCTTCAGAAACACTCTTATCAGAATTAAAGAATACAACTAAACGAGGTTAAAAATTTGGATACATTAATTCAGTGAGTCTACTCTATAGATAGCATTAATTTGGAAAATTCTCAGAATGTAGATACCATTAAACTCAAATAATCAGAAGGAAGAAATAAAAATTTGCTACCTAAAATAAAGTCTGCAGCTTGGTGCGACCAATTTGCAACATTGGCCTCCTCCACCTGAAATTCCAATAGACCAAAGTTAAAATGAAAATGTATGATTACATAAACACCGCAATAAGTAGCTAAACTGCAAATGAAGAAAAGTAGGATGTGGATCTAACAGGAGAATTGGTTTCACAAAGCTCCACAAGAAAATCGACTGAGGCCCTAAGCTGCTCCATTTCATCTTCACTGTTTATGTCTGCACTAGAAATTACTAAATGCATCAAACCAGATTATACAAAAGCAAATAAATTATATATAAAAAAATCCTAAATTGCTAAGCTCCTATATATTCCCTCACAAAATGGATGAACTATATGCCAGAATAAGGGTAGGTATAACATATATTAGGATTATTAGCCAGAAAATTAAATTAAAGCCAAATAGGAGTATAATTTGAGTTACACAAGTTGATCATAATTATGTATTCACCTGCAAAATGGCGTCGCTGGGATGAACTACTTGTGCTTCTTCTCCTTTCCTTAAAACGTACTGTGATTTTATTTTATTTTTTGAAGAAAAGCAGTTGTTAGAATTAAAGAAGTGCATACATTATGCAGAGTTGATCAGAATACGAGAAAGAGGATGCGTTGATGAGGACCAACCGTGTCTGAGAAATCTGCGTCGCAAGACGTCATGGAATCTGCACTGAGAAGGATCTGGAAGCCGCTTATTAGGGCTTAGTTTCCCCAAATTATCAAAGAAATAACACTTGCAAGAAGCGCTTTGCGGGAACAAGTCACACTGCGAAGCATCTGAAACCGAAAAGACAGTACAAGCTTATGCATAAACCTGTAAATTAAGTATTAATCACGCATGAAGAAAATGAGAGAGAGAGAGAGAGAGAGAGAGAGAGAGAGAGAGAGAGACGTAAGCTAGGAGGAGGACCTTCAGCTTCGTTGAGATCTTGTCGGAGTCTCAAAAGCTCTTGCTTTCGCTCCTTAGCCTGAAGCACAACTTAGTCAATTAGTTCCGAAAGCAATTTAACAAAATTTGTGATCGAATCGGAAGGTGTGTGCGTTGAAAAAGACGAGAGAGACCTTTCGCTTCCATCGGAGAGTGTCGGATTGATCAACAGGAGGAGGAGGAGGCTGCTTTTGCTGCTTTTGAAGAAGCTTTGATCGGATAAGAGAAATGGCTACGGCTACCCTCAGCGACTGCTCCTCCGCCCCTGACTTCGTTGTTCGCTCTTGTTCGCTGCCTGACATTCTCTCTCACTCGGCCCAATCTCGCGGGAAAATTCGCTCTTATTTTACTTTCTATTTATATTTTTTAAAAGCCATTTGTTGAAAAGCCATGGTTTTACGAAGGATTTCTAAATAAAATGATATTCAAATCCAAACATTTACCGACTAGGGCCATATTCTTTTGTATTGTATAGGGCCATGCTTCTTTATGTTTTGTATTTGGATATCTTTACGTACTAGAAATTGAAACGTCCAACTTAAAGAATAGGGAAGTAAGAGCTATCAGAGTTTAGGAGAAAGTGTATGTACGTATAGATTTGTATTATAATTTAGACTATTATTTATATTAAAAAAGGTGTAAGGAAGTAAGAAATTGGAATCTAAACATCTACTCTCTTATTTAACTTATTCCCAGATTTGAGGGGTATATTGGAAAAACCTTGGCTCCTTATCCTTCTTTACCATCAACCATCAATGTTGTTTTGATACTTGTCAAATTTCTTTAAACCCTATTTGATTAAACTCCTCAATTTTAAAAAGCCAAGCAATGATATTTTAAGGACCGCTATTAGAGATGTCAGGCCTAAAATAAAAAATAAAAAATCACCATGTGACTGTTAACGTGAATAGACCCTTTCAATTATTATTATTATTATTATTCTGGTTAATATGAATTTTTATTTAATCAACAATGGCTCTCCGTGACACTTAAGACATTTAACTTTTTTATTGTTGGGCGAGCAGATTCAATGAGATCCAGTTACACAACATACGTCTACGAAAAAATTGGAAAGAAAAAGAAAAATTAGCATTGAAATCGAAACGAAATATGCTCGGAACCAATTTCCTTTGATAGTGGAATATAAAGACAAGGCATTTATGAGCTGGCCAAGTTTAACAATGAACTAAATTTAATTAGTCAAGATGAGAACAAAAAGGGACGAAACAAAACTAGTCAAGTACAAAACAACTGGATCCTTTGAAGGGGCACTCTCCACCTTGAGCAAATTTAATATAACACGTGATTAGCCATCCACATCTCCAGAGCAAAATCCATGGCATTATGATTTGATTTCTTTCCTCAATAAACACACTACTATGACCTCGGGAAATATACAACTCAAATTAAAAAGAAAAAAAAATACCTGTCCTGTCCTTGGCATCTCCACCTTATCACATCTATTGTAATACAAATCACTCACCCAAAAAAGAGAGGGTGCAGGGTAATGGTGTCGCAAAGAGGCGAAGCACAAGCACATGGAGTTCGCACCCCTACAGAAACTCAAGTGCTCATGCGAAGCTGTTCGAGGGTTTCTAAAATAGACTCCGGCAGGCATCAATATCAGACGCTTGAGAATCCAACACGCCTTGCCCAGACGGACTAGAACTAACAACCTTCAGTCCTGCCTCTAATATAGCTCTCTGGAAGTAGTCATCATCCAGCTCCTTCAGGACCTCTTTCACCACCTTAAAATCCAAGCCTCCAACCAAAATTAATTTCCCTATAACTTCACCAAAGTTACTCGGTGCTTTTGGCAGATCAATGCCAACATCATTCAGGATAGATGCATACAATAAACATCCACTCCTTATGTCACTAGCTGTAAACACCTTCTTAGAAAACAAATGCTCCAGAAGCTTCACAAGTGATTCAACACAGGGTCGACTTTTCTCTAGTGCAAGGGAGATAGCTTCCTTGACAACCTCAGGGTGGTATGCTGGAGATCTTAGCTCCTCCACACACAGTAATGCTTCATCTAAGAGTCCAACACTGAAATATTCCTCCAAAAGGGAGACTGTTTTTTTCTTAAGCTCGTCCAGTTTCAACTTTGGAGCTGGAGCTGAAGCTTGTGGCTTTTCAGTAAGTGGTGATATAGATGGAGCAACAACAGGTCTAGCAGACACAAGCGCTTGAGCTACAGGCTCTGCACCAAAAGCATAGTTGGATGGACGAGCAGGAGGGCCACCACTACTCTGCAATAAGGCACTAGGCCTATTACTGGTAAGGCCACCACTACCCTGAGGTAACAGTCTTGTGTTCACTGATGTTGATTTTCCAATGAATGGCAACTGGCCACGTCCAGCAGCATCACCTCGTGGCATTGATCGATTCCTAGGGACCTCCCAATCATCATTATCTATTCCAGGCATCCCAGGCATCTTCCTTGTTCCTGGCATTCCAGGCATTCCAGGCATCATACCCCCTAAACCAGTTCGGTTGTTTGGGAAACCCCCAGGACTGGTATTCCCTTGAGCACCAGTAACGTTGTTACGACCACTTCTGATGCTTGCAGCAGCACCCGGACGCAATCCAAGATTTTTCTCTGCCTCCGTATGTATTTCAGAAATGGTTTTGGCTTTTACCTGTAACCAAAGTTCAAAATAAGATGATTAATAGTTAAATGACACCACCTCTCCACATATATTACAAGAGTCAAATACACATGTATTTCAGCATGCCAGTCAAATACATATATTACAACAGCCTACCTCTTCACGCCTGGGAACCCAGTTGTTGGCCCGCAACTCAAGTACATCACGAACCATGAACCTCAACCTTGGAGCCAATTGAGGGTTTGTTGTCAGTTCCTTCAATCGGCTGAAGTACAAATCATTTATACGGCGTGATTTTGGGCTCTCGTCAAGCTGCTTACCAATAGTGTTAAAAAAATGACATATGGCCTCCACATTTTCCTCAGCAGGACAAGTTCTGTTATCAGCTCCTAAAAGTTCCTGTTTCACATAACAAATAACCATGAATAACATATTTAAGAAAAGTCGCTGATCAAGAAAGGGCTAGAAAAGAGGGAATACAAGACGAACCGCAACAATGTGATGTACAATCTTTTCAGGTACCATCTTCTGCTTCAGAAGCTCTCCAATTAAACGAATGTTTCCCAGTGTACGAATCTTGGCCAATCTTTCTTTATCCCTACGCTCCATCTCTTGTTCAGGGGCAGTCATCTGCCTCACTTCTTCCCTCAATTTTTCAGCACCATCAAAAGCCTCCTGGCAGTTATTCAAGAGGACACGCTTGAAAGTGATTTCTTTTCCATCTGGTTCATCTGAGGGGAACCGGGGAAGCTTTTCATTAAGATCAGAGCACAGAAGAGCATACATGGGACAAAATGTAGGTTCCAGCACAGCCTTATCAAATATCAGTGAAATAACCCCCTGGAATGCAAAGAAAACTGTGAGTACAGTTAACAGCAGTAACAAAACAGAACCGAAAGAGAACATTAGAAGGGCATATCAATAAAGAAATCAAAATCACCACCTTTAAGATATCAGCTGATGTAATGCCAGAGTCAATAAGTTGCCCTTTAAGGAGATCAAACTTCTCTGGGGTCAGCTTGTTCAGTATCCTACATAGATAAACATAAAGCAAGTGGGATTAAACACAATGTTCTGAGGACAACTCAGTCTACAGAAAAAAAAAAGATAACCAAACCATGGCAACTTGGGAAGCAAAGGAACCCTAGACAGTCTTTATTGGGAGATAACGAGACAGAGAATAGTATTTCCATATTTCAGCATCCGTTATCATTTTCCGAGTTGCGTGTTTTAATCCCACAATCAAACAGATAACAAAAAGGCTTTCCAACGCTCAAGGTTATCCAGGGAGCGAGCAAATAATGAAGATATAATACAATACAATGAACTGTTGTGATATATTACCCCTTCACAGTCTTCAACACACGGTCCTTATCAGATAGGGTACCCCTTCTAGCTGACCATGGCACCTCAGCTTTGGTTAGAGCAGGAGCAGGCCCTCCCTGAAATAATGAGAAAACAGTGCCATCAGATATGAAGCACAGTCGACACTGTCCTTGAATGCAAGTATGTTAGGTACACATACAAATCTGAGACAGATATTAAATGTACAATTTATCACATGATTAATAAAGTAACAAAACAATCATGCCAAAATACATGTTTAATTACACTGACCATATTTGAAACCCTAAACCCTTACCCCTTGGTTGGAAGAGTTCTGTGTCCTTGCAAATTGAGGTTGATTTGCTTCTTGTTGTCTGTAATCAAACCGATTACCAGACTCTTTATTCTCCCGAAGAGTCTCCCAAGATCGTTCTTCTCCAGAAGCAGGAACAGGCGCAGAGCGGCCACGCCAATCCCGACTGTCGGGCTCAGAATAACGACCTTGAGATTGAGGTGGAGTTGGCAGCTGAAGAGGAGAATAAATAAAAAAGTCTTATACAAAGCACACAATGAATATCATAATATAATATGAAGATCAATTAGTTCTGTAAGGCAACATCACTAATCATTATAATCAGCAATAAGAACAAACATGATGAATTGCAATGAAACAAAAGATATTTGAAATTGATGATTTTGAATCTCTCCATCAACTTGAGCACTTAAAGCATTGAAATACAAGTTATTAGTTGGATAAACGCTCACATTGGTTTCTGCACGACCCCAACTCTGATCTTCACCAAGAAATTCAACTTCAATTTCTTGTTTCACTTTCAGAATTTCATCAGGGACCTCAACAGCCTATAAAGAAGAGATAAACAACCCGAAGTTCATTAAAGTTCATTTGAGAATATATAATCTTTTTTAGTTTAAACAAAAAAGTTAAAGAATCATCCAATCTTCTGACAATTCATATAAATAAAAAATACTACTACGTTTCAAAATCAAGTGCATTAAAAAATGGAATACCTCTCTAAGCTGTAAGATCTGGTCTCTGGTGTACTTCACACGCTCACGACCCTCAAACCGTGAGTCCCCAGCCTGTCATGGAAAGAGTTTAGAGAGTTTGACCACATTCAATGGGGGCAAGAATGCAAAATAGGAACCAAAGCTTAAGAGATTATAAATCTCCTCCAACTAAATAATTTCAAATGTGAAGATAATAATCGTAATTAAATAGGTATCATCTCCCAAACACACACGAACAGAAGGGTAAAAAAGGTTTTGGCAATTTGGCACTTCGTAGGATATTTGGCATGGGTGACACAAACTAACAATGGCAACACAACTACTAATACCGTGTGTGTGACCCAAAAATATAAATGTACTACCACGATGAATTTATCAATAATCCCAGGCCCCTCCTCAATGAACTTCAGCCTTTAGTGCATACAAACATAAGATCCCTCTTGTAAAATAGCCAACTCCCAAGGATGCACCATGGATGAATGGCTCATTTGACTGTGAACCCCAATGAATCCGATGTCTGTAGGTCCTTTATGGGCAATCAAAGACTCACTGCTTGCCCACCTAAAGCCTACATATAGCTGTTTGTCCATATTTACAGTAGGTACACATACTAAGCGCCCCAACAAGAATTAGGACATTGACAATATTTAAAACACCACCTCTCCTTTTGATATAAACAAAGATTTCCATCAACTTAACAGTGGTTTTTCAGAGGCGGGCGGTGCAATAAACATTAACAGTTTGTTCAAATAACATTCAAAATTGGTAGGGAAACATCGAAACCGCGTATTAAAGCATTAAAGGAACAATTATGTCAGAGAAACTAAACTTGTTAGCACATAATTCAATCCAAATAACAAACTTATAGCTTTCTTATTATTCACCCAAGTAAGAGAAACAAAAAGCATTACAAATTAAATCGAGAAGCAGGATAACAGAAAGCAAAGCAACAACAAATCACATAGCTAGATAGATGCATATATAATACAAATAGGGGCAGAAAAAGGAAACCTAGATCCAAAGAAAGATGAGAGATTTGATACGTATACCTTGATTGAGAAATTAGAGGGAGCACCACCATGGGGACGCAACAGAGGGAGATCAGAAGAAAAGGAGCCGAAAGCTAAAGAAGACGACGAGGAAGATGGGCCAGAAGAAGCGGAGGAGTCGAAGCGAGGACCAAGGAGTCTACCACGACCGCCACCAGGTCTCAAGCTCAACACCGTCTGATCACCCTGCTGCATACCTCGATCTTAATCTCCTGAAAGAATCTCCGCCGTCCGATCAAAGAACAAGGAGGAGAGAGGAGAGAGAGAGAGAGAGAGAGAGAGAGAGAGAGAGAGCAGAACAACAACGATAGACTCGGCGAAAAAAGACGCTGAATCCTATTGAATTGGATTTGTAGAGATAAGGTGATTCAGATTCCGATTCCGATTCCGAGTCTGGTTCGGTTTTTCTCTCTTCTAAGGGAAAGAGAGAGAGAAAAGAGGGGAAGCTCAGAAGAGAGAAAGAGAGGGGTCCGTGGGGCGGTGGAGAGGCTAAAAAACCCTTCCTTTCCTTGGTGAAGTGAGAGAGGGTGTCCTCGTTGGAATTGGATTTCCTTTTTTATTTTCTTTATTTTTTCCCTCATGATTTTCGGTTTGAGGTTTTTTTTTTTTTTTTTGGTATGTCGGGTGAGTGTGATTACGTTGTTGTCCACTTGTCGTGTCGTCGGTAGGGGATGAGTTGTGTACACTTTTCTAGTCTTTAAATTTGACGAATGTGCCCTTTGCCTTACTCCGACTTCTGTCCAAACTATGGATCGTTTTTTAGAATACTATTGCGTAATTTTGGTAGTATAATCATCAAAATTACGCATAATTCACAAAAATTAAATAAATAAAAATTACTTAACAAAGCTCATACAAAATACTTAAAATAGGTTATTTTTATTTAAGCTTGCCAATTATATGACGTTAGTTTCAGTCGTATTCCTTCTACAAAATCCATGGTGGTGGTTTTATCTTTATTTTCAAGCATTGAATTTCAGGGAGAACAAAAAAAACTTTTTGTCAATCACCCTTTCAACGCACTTTCTGTCTAAATTTGTAATTTTGTAAAAATTTCTATAAAAATACATAAAGGGCTGGCTCATACCCACAAGGTCTAAGCCCAGGACAACAAACCACATAAGAGCCCAAAAACGGGCAGGGCCGACAACTACAAAAGGCAAAATCTTACAAATTTGAGTTAATTTGCCAAACCACGACCTTTGTTGATATCATATGGCTCATGGTCAACCCCCGGAATTATATGAGCTCATAAATTGATTATGTTCTTGCATGGGATTTTTTTATCTTAGATTTATTAGCAATGGTCGATTCGAGGGGTGTGTCATTTTCAATTATATGTTAAGTATCTCAGTTAAGCATTTTTTTCTTATCCTCGCCTTCATACCCGTAATATTCAAACCGGAAATTCCTCATTTTCGCTTTTAGGCCCCGTGCATAATTATGCGGGTTGGGCAACGGTATAGTACCCACAAAAAATAGGGCCTTTTAAAACACATTTCAGCCTAAGAGATATAGTAGCAAAAAATGTATTTTATGTGTGTACCAGATGCTTTTTTGGCTTTATTTCTTTACTTTTTATATAGCGGGCCTCTTTTACATGAACTAACAAACTTTTATTTTAAGTTTTGCTAAAATTAAGGTAAATATTGAACATAAAAGGCCTCAATTTTGATTTCTATCCAAGCCTCTAAAATCAATGGACCGGCTCTTCCCACCTTCGTTGGAGAATAGGTTCTCTGAACCACCCGATTATGAAAAAAATGAATAAAAAATAACTTTGTGAAACGAGAAAAAAGCATTATGAGCTCAACATATAATATGCATCAATTTAATTTTTAGTAACTAAAAATCTAGACACTACATTTCCAAAACATGATCATTATTATAGAAGTAGCACCACCACCACAATCACACATCTTAATAACATATTTATATAACAAATAAATTATATATATATATATATATATATATTCTAAATGGAACGGTTAGGATTAGGGATTAGAATACAATCCTAGTCATTCCCTGAACTCGTCTCCATACCCTTTTTTTTTCCTTTGTATTTGACCAAGACTTTTAGGGCTCGTTTGGTACGTCGAATTTACTGACTAATTTCTCTCGGATAGTGTTAATTTGTTTCTGAGAGTACTTAATAGTTATCCGTAATATTATAAGGCGTTTGGTGTTGTTTCGGATAAATAGTCTGACTAAGTTATACTGTGTTTGGTGATATTCCGGATAACGTCATATTATACTATTTTTTATAAACAAAATCTTTGATAATTTTAATGGAAATTGAGATTCAAATGACACAAAATATTTTTTGGTAAGCTTCATATGACAATATTTGGTTTTCAATTGTTTTTGCCAATATTTTTTTTTTCATAAAACCCATTATCATAATTGTAGTATCTCATAAAAATTCCAACGTACTCGCATACGTTAATAAAAACAGTACCAACTAATGTATAATTCAAAGTGATCACATATTAAGGTGTCATGAGTACAAACTCCTAATACATTGGTTGCAACCTCCCCCTTTTGTGTTCGATATCTTGGTTTATCTTGTTCAGAGACACGAACCTTAATGTAAGTCCCATCCAACGCCCCCAAGCATTTCTACGCAATTAAAAAAAAAAAAAGGTACCTTAGAAACTTAAAATATAAATATAATAATAAAAAATGAAATATATAAAGAATAGAGAAAAAACTAAAATAAGAATATTAGAGAGAGTACGAAAAAGATAGAGTAAAAGATGGATACTTGGAGAAGAGTTAAGAGAATAACATGCGGAGAAGATAGTAGAGAATAATCATAGGGAGAAGAAGATGAAAAGAGTGTCTGATTATTTTTGTAGAACGCGTGTTCTTTTTCCCTAGCAGCAGTATAATTCAGCGTGTATTATTTAAAATCGGGGTGTGTGAGTTATATTAGTTAGTCAGGTAATGAGAGAGTATTAAAAGCCCAACCCGTATAAAATAGTCAGGTAATTAAATAATACAAGTTGACACCAAATACCTAATGTAGACTATTTACTCCTATCCAGAGTCTAATACGGTGTACAAACGAGCAGATAATTGGCATCCCTTGTGTAGAACCAACTTAGACTATAAACCAGTCCACGTGTAATCAAACACACCATCAATTTGCCACCTCATCACCAATCTACACTTGGTTTTGCCCGAGTGCTGCTATTTCCACCCATCTGCCCTATTTCCCCACCCACCTTATTTTCCCACCCACTATATAAATTTGAAAAAACACAATCCTATCTTTCCACCCACCATTATTCCTAAAATACCCTTTAATTATTAATTCAAGCAAATTATCTTTTATGTTAAGATATTCATTAGCTAATGACGTCATTTAAATTTAATCCAATAGTTGAAAAGTTGACATATCAATAAAATATTTAAATTCAATTGAAAAATATCAAATAAAAATAAAAATAAATAAAATTTCAATCCTTCTCTCCTTCCAGCCCATCGATCACCAGCTACGGATCCTCCCATCCCCACCCCTCCCCCACCACCCCACCACACCGAACCTAACAACAATCCAGCCTCTAACTCAATCAATTTCAACCCAAAGTCCCAAATTTCTCAATTAAAAACCCATTCTTATAATTTTCTTTTGGTACAAATCGTTGGAATTGATAATTCATGGGATGAGCTGGAGTTGTAGACATGGGAATTGAGGGAGAGCCCAGTCACTAGTCCATACTTAAATTGATGCGCGGAGAGGGCATTTTCTCCGTTATGTGAGATCAAGTCCTTTGACGGCGACTTCTTTCCTGCCAGGACGCCGTTACTCGAAGGCCTCATCAACGCATGCTCTTCCACCATCCCTCTTCCTCCTCCGTTAGTGAGCTCATTATTCGGCGCTTCAAAATTAAACATGGAAGAAATTGACGGTGTTTAGCTGGGCTGTAGAAATTGTAGAGAAAGAGATAGTATAGGAGAAAGGGGTTGTCTGGGTTATGGTGGGTTTTGGGGGAAAGAGGGAGAGAGAGGGGGAGTGAGTGAGGGGCCAGGGGAGCTCTGAGAGGACTGGGGTGGAGCTCCTGGAGGTGCGAGAGAGAGCCTGGGCAATGGCGTAGGGGGTGGGAGTAAAGGAGTGAGAAATTTGACATTTGATTTTGTGCTTTTAGATTTTTTTTTTAGCTTTTTTTAATTTTAAATTTGAGGCAATTGTTTCGTTTTAAAATATTTTTCTTTAAGGTCTTAGAAGTTATTTTACAAATGGGTAAATTTATTTTTAAAATTTTAAAAATAAGGTGGGTGGGAAAATAAACAATGGGTGGAAACAGCAGTACTCTTTTGCCCACGTTGATGCCCCACGGATTCTCGAAGAAACCCACCGTTCTGATGTCACGACCAAAAAGTTCCTTCCCTTTCCAAACATACCATCCACTCAGGGTCTAATTTCATCCAACAAGACGATGGTACGGAAGTAATTTTCGTATAATTGAGGCCCAGCTTCACATCCCAATCTTTCCTTCCCTCCCCGCGTCTAGAACCCAACTCAAACGTTCCAGAACTATCTGGCACAACCTCAAACCTCCTATATGTTTCTCACCGTCTATCCTTCACTTTTCTCGAATTATCTCTTACATCACTATAAATTTTGAGTCCCGTCCCTGTACCGAACCCATCTCACGTTTTGACATCACAAAGCTTTAAAACTTTCTTCCGAGCTTTCAAAACCAGCTTTGCTAAAATTTCTTAGAATTCTGTGTGTGAATTTTGAGCGTCGAGCAGTTCAATGGCGGCCAAGACTGAAGGCAAGGCCATAGGCATCGACCTTGGCACAACCTATAGCTGCGTCGGTGTGTGGCAAAACGACCGCGTTGAGATCATCGCCAACGACCAGGGCAACCGCACGACTCCCTCCTACGTGGCCTTCACAGACACCGAGCGGCTCATCGGCGATGCAGCCAAAAACCAAGTGGCCATGAATCCACAGAACACCGTCTTCGACGCCAAGCGTCTCATTGGCCGACGATTCTCCGACCCATCAGTCCAAAGCGACATGAAGCTCTGGCCTTTCAAGGTCATCCCTGGTCCCGGCGACAAACCCATGATCGTCGTCAGGTACAAAGGCGAAGAAAAGACCTTCTCTGCAGAGGAGATATCTTCCATGGTGCTGACGAAGATGAGGGAGATAGCTGAGGCTTATTTGGGTCAGCCCATAAAGAACGCTGTGGTGACTGTCCCTGCTTATTTCAACGACTCCCAGAGACAGGCTACCAAGGACGCCGGCGCTATTTCTGGGCTCAACGTTATGCGAATTATCAACGAGCCCACCGCCGCCGCTATAGCCTATGGGCTGGACAAGAAGGCCTCGAGAAAAGGTGAGCAGACCGTCCTTATTTTCGATCTCGGCGGAGGCACTTTTGATGTCTCGCTTTTGACTATTGAAGAGGGGATATTTGAGGTGAAGGCCACCGCCGGCGATACTCATCTGGGTGGTGAAGATTTTGATAATAGAATGGTGAATCACTTTGTGGCGGAGTTCAGGAGGAAGCATAAGAAGGATATCAGTGGAAATGCCAGAGCTTTGAGAAGGTTGAGGACGGCGTGTGAGAGAGCTAAGAGGACCCTGTCTTCGACCTCTCAGACCACAATTGAGATTGATTCTTTGTACGAAGGGATCGATTTCTATGCGACGATTACAAGGGCCAGGTTCGAGGAGTTGAATATGGATTTGTTCAGGAAGTGTATGGAGCCGGTTGAAAAGTGTCTGAGGGATGCTAAGATTGACAAGAGTCAGGTTCACGACGTGGTTCTGGTTGGTGGGTCGACTAGAATTCCCAAGGTTCAGCAGCTTTTGCAGGGTTTTTTCAATGGGAAAGAGCTGTGCAAGAGCATAAACCCTGACGAAGCGGTTGCCTATGGTGCTGCGGTTCAAGCTGCGATCTTGAGCGGCGAAGGAGATGAGAAAGTGCAGGACCTGTTGTTGCTCGATGTCACGCCTCTTAGTCTTGGGCTTGAGACTGCTGGTGGTGTTATGACTACTCTCATCCCGAGGAACACAACAATTCCAACCAAGAAGGAGCAGATTTTCTCTACTTACTCCGATAATCAGCCCGGGGTTTTGATCCAAGTCTACGAAGGAGAGCGCGCCCGAACCAAGGACAACAATTTATTGGGGAAGTTTGAGCTCACTGGGATTCCTCCTGCTCCTAGAGGCGTGCCCCAAATCAATGTGTGCTTTGACATTGATGCGAATGGCATTTTGAATGTGTCTGCTGAGGACAAGACTGCTGGAGTGAAGAACAAGATCACCATCACCAACGACAAGGGAAGGCTGAGCAAGGAAGAAATAGAGAAGATGGTGCAAGATGCAGAGAAGTACAAGGCAGAGGATGAGGAGGTGAAGAAGAAAGTGGACGCCAAGAATGCGTTGGAAAACTACGCATATAACATGAGGAACACGGTGAAGGACGACAAGTTTGCAGGGAAACTGGACCCTGCGGACAAGGAGAAGATCGAGAAGGCAGTGGAGGATGCCATTAATTGGCTGGAGGGGAACCAGTTGGCTGAGGTTGATGAGTTGGAGGATAAGTTGAAGGAGTTGGAGGGGTTATGCAATCCAATTATTGCTAAGATGTACCAGGGCGCTGGTGGTGCTGGAGGCATGCCGCCAATGGGGGATGATGACATGTCTGGTGGTGCTTCTACTGGGTCTGCGACTGGACCTGGCCCTAAGATTGAAGAAGTTGATTAAGTTGCTTCAAGTGGAGCTCTGTTTTCGTTTTTAAGTTTATGTTCTGTTTTTGGTTAAGCTTGTAAACATGTTTATTTTGAGTTTGTTTTTTAAAAGTTGTATGTTTATACGTAATGGAGAGTCAGCCACCAATGTAATATAAGAAGTTGGTTTTACTTTTTTGGTTCATAATGAGACTTGTCTTATCGAAAAATGATAACAACGGAGGAGAAGATTCATGTTTGTGCAACCATCGATTCAGCAGCCAGTAGTTTAGTTCATCCTGGGAACCCAAAGAAAAAAATGCTTTCAAAATGTTTGTCGCAAATTGGTTGGCAATTCACTTGACAGAGATGGCAAAATCATTCCACAAAAGAACGAAAAAGAAACCATGCTGTATTTGATGCTTACTGAACTTCAGACTCCGGTGAAATTTAAAATCAAACTAATTGAATGGCTCCAAAAGTTGCAACGGAGGGGAGGTCAAAATCTTGAGCCGGGCCTTATTGAAATGAGCCTGGACAAGCCATGGCCCAATAAGGAACGAAGCCCATCGCAGTCCAGTCAACTCGCATTCTTCTTCATCCAATTCAACATCCTAAAAATTATGGATAAGGAGAAGGAAATTGCTGAGCGCAGTAGCTAGCTGTTGTTGAGTGTTTTGAGCCATGGCTGGGATTACCACCAGCTGCGCATCCAAAGCTATGCTATCCCGAACCGCATATAAAACGACGCCGTCTCCACTCTCACTCTCACTCTCCTCCGTGGAGTCCAAACTCTTCGGCCTTCGTTTTACTAACTCCTCCAGCTGTTTTAGCTGTCTCTCCTCAACCGTCAGCAGCCCAATAACCGCCCGTTTCGGCGGTGGGCCGCGTTTTCCCGGCAATGACCCCAGGCGCTCACGGAAGAGCGACTCCGATGAGGACGAGGCCCTTGATATCTCCTCTATCAGGTTAATCAATTTATTAGTTTATCGATAATTTATGCATGTGATCAATTTTCGTCAATCGAAATTGAATTTTTGAATTGGTGATTTGTTTTGAAATAGGTCAGATACCGTGAGGCTAATTGATGCGAAGCAGAACATGGTTTGCGTTTTCTTTTTCTTCTGTTATTTATTTTGTCTTAATTTTTCTTTAATTTATGTTAAACTGCTCAGTTTAGTTGCTGGTGAATTGTGGGGGGAAAAAATGAAAAAAGCATTATCAAAGTCTTGAAGTTGTTCATTGTTGTTCTGCGTAGGTTGGAGTGGTCTCTAAAAGGGAGGCTATTCGACTGGCTGACGATGCTGAACTTGATTTGGTATACATTTTACCCCTAATTTTTGTTTTTCCTTTTTGTGATTTATTATTTGAGCTTCTTATTTGAGTTAGAAATGATGCTTTTATAACATGTTTTTGAAGACTAATCTCTTCTGCATTGTTGCAGGTAATATTATCTCCAGAAGCAGATCCTCCAGTTCTCAGGATAATGGATTACAAGTATGATAGCTTTCATATGATTTTAGAACAAGTCCATTATTCTCTTCATTTCGACTGTTTCCTGTTCTTATTTGTGATAAATGCTCAAAATGTCCTTATTCAAATCGATCCTCTTACAGTTTTATGTTATTATAATGACGTAATTGAACATAGATAGCAAGAGGTGTAACTACTGATGTATTACTGATAAACTGCGTTAGCACATTGACCAGTTTGTTGAGTGGAAATGCAAAATTGGGATCTCAGTGTTTTTCCTATAAATCCTGTTTATTACAGATGTGTTTACAGGGAACCAATTGCCCTAAATATATGTTCTTTTCTTTTCAATCAGAGAACGGGTAGACCTAATTATCTATACCTTTTCTTTTTGTCAGTAAATATAGGTATGAACAACAAAAGAAGAAAAGAGGCCAGCAGAAGAAAAGTGCAGGTGAGTGTCTTCTCTGTCTTGAGACTGTTTCCTTTTTCTTTCTAATTCATGCATAATCCTCCAATTTGAGAAAGACACTGATCGGAGTCTTGTCTTATATGTTAGCAAGCCGCATGGATTTGAAGGAGCTCAAAATGGGGTAAAGCACTGAATCATATATGTGGTTTTTAGCATTCAGTCTTATTTCAAATCTCAGAATAATAACATGTTTGTTTGACGTGTAAGTTCATTAATGGCTGATTAAATAGATATTGAAAGAAGAAAAAAAGGTTGAATTACATAGATAGTTGCATATATAACTTTTATATTATGAAACAATATTTTTCTTTGATAGGCTTGCTATCTAATTTGTATCAGCACATTGTAGTGTTAATATGGCTTCCACCAAAGAAAATGAGAGTATGTTACTTTGAAGTATGAAGCAAAAGTCGAACTCACTTATAGTTAATTTTCAAAAACATCAAACTAAGCACACACAAAAAAAAAAAAAAAAAAAAAACTTTATCTGTGCTATCATGAGAGGATCTTAAATGGAACTTGGCTGGATTGTTTCCAACAAATAGTCAACTCAACCGAACAAAGCTTCATTGGCAGCTACTATGGGTCATCTGTCCATGGTGCTTTATGAATAATGTTTTTCAGTGTTAGTTTTCTCAAATTTTTGCTAGACATTAAGCAATTGAGTGAATCATTAGCTGTCAATATCTGACTTGGTACTGTTGTCATGTGACTGGCTCTGGTTGCGACAGTGTTGACTGTTCATATTAATTAGAATATGCAAGTGGTAAAACCAGTAACATAAATTAGGTTTTCAGATGTTTATGCGTGTGGCATTACTTATGTGTTCTAAATTCTATTATTTAATAAAGGGCCTTGATTCCTACTTTGAACTAGATGCTGTACTTTATTTGTATGTATAAATTTTTTGATAATTATTTACAGTTACAACATTGACCAACATGATTACTCTGTGCGATTGAGAACTGCCCAGAAGTTTTTGAAAGATGGTGACAAGGTTGCTTAGATTTCTCAATAATGTCAGAAGTTGCCTTCCTATATTACAACTCCCTGTATTGTTCTTATGTTTTTCTGTGTTGAATTTTCGTAGGTCAAGGTTATTGTCCACTTGAAAGGCCGTGAAAATGATTTCCGAAATATTGCTATTGCACTTATCAAACGCTTCCAGAATGATGTTGGGGAGGTAATGATGCATTTTTGTGTTTAGAATCATAAACAGATAGTAAATACTAAGTGCTTGTTTTTCAAATGCCTGAAGTGCTTCAGATTGGTCTGTTCTTTTCTTTCTTTTTTTTCGGAGGGGGTTGGAAAGAGTTTACAATCTAGAGCTCTTTTAAGTTCTGGTTATTTTCATTAGGAGTAAGTCAGCTGTTCAGGTTTTCTTAATCTACAATTGTTTGCTTGTTTCCATGGGTTGCAGCTGGCAACAGAGGAAGCCAAAAGCTTCAGCGACAAGAACATGTTTATAGTTTTAGTTCCCAACAAGGCTATTCTACAGAAAGCTCAAGAACCGCCCCCGAAGAAGAAAGAAAACTCTGCACCTGCAGTGAATGAAATATCAGCTGGTGTCTGAGTGGACTTGAGTTTGAAGCAGGTTTTACATGTAGGTAAATCATTTGGATTTTCATTTTGTTTGTCAACTAGGTTGGGAATCTCTGAGGTTGTGTATAGTAGTAGTGTAATAGTGTTGTACGAGAAGAACATGTATAATAGATTTTGATATCAAGACTGTCTTTTCAATTAACAAACTTGCAGAATTTTGTAGACTGTAATTTTCAAAATAAAAAATAACAAAAATGTAAAGCTTTCGTATGAAGCAAACATTTCTGGTCCACACTAGATGAACATTTAACAGTTCCATAGCAACAATTAGTCTTGTAGGCAGTCTGATCAAACAATGTAGTGATTGTGTATGATATATACGCTCTTATTTCTAGTTGTTTTCTCGGGACACGTGCTTTCGAAGACAAGGAATATGGCCAGGGGAAAGTATATGCGATTGCATCCTCAAATAGTCTTGATTGCTTATTTGGCCAGGTGCTGGATGATTGCTGTTGAAGCAGATTAAGTGATCAAACCTGGTTATGCATATTGTTATGCAAATGCTTATTATTTTTATCCACCGTTCTTTTGCATATGGAAAGTAGGAGAGACTGGCATGATGTTAATTCGACCCCAGTGAAGCAAAGCGTCCAGAACATGTGCTAGTGAGTTGTAATAGGTTGCTGGTTAATTATATAGAAGTTGGGGTGTTTTGCTAATCTCTGACTATGTGTGTGTGCCCAGATGGGGAGGCTTCAACTCACCTACCTAACGATTTGAACTTGGCTTGGCTTCTAAGTTCTTAGAACTCAAGTCTTCTCGTTTGCATATTTTTCTTATATATAACTGGGTAACCACTAAAGGTTTTTAAAGCAATGTTTTTGCACTAGTTTAAGTATTTTTCTGTTGGGGATTTGTGTTTCTTATCAGATATGGGCCCACTGTGACCTAAGTATATCAATCAACAACAAACTTAACTGTATTTTCTTAAGAGGAAATGTGGCCTTGTGAAACATGTTATGTTGCAATGTCCACAACCTGAATATCGATTCTTACTTGGATTTATGAATAAATTGATGACAACGTAACCAAATTCCTTTTTCTAACAATGTCACGGTCTATGAAAGAAGTCAACTAAAGCGAATTATCCAAATGCCAATGATTTCTTGTAATACATCATCAACCATCCCGCTATCCCACCCACCAATGATAAACAAGTTATGAGCTCAAACGGAATAAAATATTTTTTGGACCAGAAAATTGCAGATCGGAAAAAAGAAAAACAAAAAGGAACTTTGGAGTTCTACTGTGAATCTCAAACAGAATAATCTTCAAAGTGGGAGTGGAACAGTAGGAAAAATGTCCTAATTGCCCAATTAATTACCTTCCCTGTTACATAATTCGTAGGTAATAAAAAATAAAAAAACAATATTAGAGAAACAGTTTTTGTTGGGCTATTACATCAATGATTTAATAGCACACAGAATAAATAAATGAAATGAAATTATAAGGGAAGGTGACAGTGAGGGTTGAAGAAAAAGGCGGGAGAGAAGGTGAGTATAGTTGAAGGTATGGAAGGAAGCTTAGGTTGAAGGCAATGGCAATGGGGACCCTGCAACAAACATCCATCTGGCCTTGAAACTTGTTTGAGAATATTAGGTGGTGAGGTGAGAGACCGTCCGCACCAAATATCTCATGCCAACCTCTAAGCTTAGCTAGCTATCTTACTACTAGTACTACTACTACTTACCCACACCTTCTTCATCATAAAAACGAAACCTCACCATCTAGACATCCTCATCCAAACACCATGGAAGCCAGCGCCGGACTTGTTGCCGGTTCTCACAACCGCAATGAACTCGTCGTCATTCATGGCCATGAAGAGGTAATTAATAAATCATGTAATTAATTAATGAACTACAAGTGTATGTGTTTGATGTTTTTCTGATGTTTTCTGATGTTTGATGCCTGCAGCACAAACCATTGAGGAACTTGGATGGGCAGGTGTGTGAGATATGCGGGGACGATGTGGGGTTGACGGTGGATGGAGATTTGTTTGTGGCGTGCAATGAGTGCGGGTTCCCAGTTTGCAGGCCTTGCTATGAGTACGAGCGCAGAGAAGGCTCCCAGAACTGCCCTCAGTGCAAAACCAGATACAAGCGTCTCAAAGGCAGCCCCCGCGTCGAAGGAGATGATGACGAAGAGGACGTGGATGACATTGAACATGAATTCAACATTAATAGTAACCATCATCCGGAAGATGATGATCAACTTAATAATGGCAACACCAGATCATCAACTTATAATAAGCTCAATATTAATAATGAGCATCTGGCTGAAGCCATGCTCCATGGCAAGATGAGCTACGGCAGAGGCCCTGACGATCCTGATCAAGACTCCCAATTCCCATCTGTTATTTCCGGTGGCAGATCCCGCCCGGTATTTTTAATCAAACCCCACTAATTCATATTCATACTTTGAATTAATTAACTCATGTGTACATATATGCATTGATCTATGCATTCAGGTTAGCGGCGAGCTCACATTCTTATCTCATGGAGATCAGCATATGCCATCTTCTTCATTGCATAAGCGAGTGCATCCCTATCCAGTTTCTGAGCCCGGTATGATATGTATACTCTATTCATTCATTCACTCATTTTTATCTATCTATCTATCTATCTATCTATCTTGTTAATTTTTGAAAGATGCATTAGTTTATGGATTAAACTCATTCCTAAAATAGTAATTCAAATTTCCATCACATATACGTTTTGCAATTTATACAGGAAGTGAAAGATGGGATGCTGAGAAGAAAGAGGGAGCTGGGTGGAAAGAAAGAATGGATGACTGGAAAATGCAGCATCAAGGCAACCTGGGGGGGCCTGATCAACCTGATGACTTGAATGATGCAGACATGTCCATGTACGTACATATACATACAATAAGTCCTTAATTTCATTTATTTATGAAGATCATACAATACAATATAATATAATATATGTTGCAAATTGGTACTGCCTGCAGGAGCGATGAAGCTAGGCAGCCACTCTCAAGGAAAGTACCAATTGCATCAAGCAAGATCAACCCTTATCGGATGATCATTGTGGCTCGCCTTTTTATTTTGGCCTTCTTCCTTCGGTATAGGCTTTTGAATCCAGTCTTTGATGCATTTGGTCTCTGGTTAGCCTCTGTCATCTGTGAAATATGGTTTGCGTTTTCATGGATCCTCGATCAGTTCCCAAAGTGGTACCCCATTGATCGTGAGACCTACCTTGATCGCCTTTCACTCAGGTATACATGCATATATTATATATAAGCTCTGCTGACAATGGTTTACACACAATTTACTAATTAATATATAAAATATGTTACTGCAAGCAAACATAATTTCAGCTATGTCATCTGCCTACACAGGACAACTATCAAATGTTTGTTTTTACAAAAAATATTTTAAGGACTTGAAGCCTGATATTCTGCTTCTTTAGTCTCTCATTTTGGCAGTAAATAAATAATATATGACATAATGCTTGAGATGATGTAATATGATGTCTGATGTATCTTAAACCTCTATAAAATCAATTCATGGATGCAGGTATGAGAGAGAGGGTGAACCAAATATGCTCTGCCCAGTAGATGTGTTTGTGAGTACTGTGGATCCGATGAAGGAACCTCCACTTAATACAGCCAATACAGTTCTTTCAATCTTGTCTATGGACTACCCTGTTGATAAGATCTCATGCTACATCTCTGATGATGGAGCTTCCATGCTCACCTTTGAAGCCTTGTCAGAAACTGCAGAATTTGCACGCAAATGGGTTCCTTTCTGCAAGAAATTTGCCATTGAGCCTCGAGCCCCCGAGATGTACTTCTCTGAGAAGATTGATTATCTCAAGGACAAAGTCCAGCCAACATTTGTGAAGGAGCGTCGAGCTATGAAGGTGTGTATATGTGCTATAGAATATTATCAATACTAGAACAGACCTGCTTACTTGATTAAGATGCATGATGAAGACTGATTAATTAAGTAGTTAGTTATAGATATATAAATTTTCTTTTGGTGAATGGCCAAATGCATGCAGAGAGAATATGAAGAATTCAAGGTTAGGGTAAATGCGCTTGTTGCCAAAGCCACAAAGGTTCCACCAGAAGGGTGGATTATGCAAGATGGGACACCATGGCCTGGAAACAATACAAAGGATCACCCTGGTATGATTCAAGTCTTTCTTGGTCACAGTGGAGGCCTTGATACTGAAGGAAATGAGCTTCCTCGTCTTGTCTACGTGTCTCGTGAAAAGAGGCCTGGTTTCCAACATCACAAGAAGGCCGGTGCCATGAATGCCCTGGTAATTATATGATATTTTAATTGAAGCGTTCCTTTTCTTCTGTTTGGTTTGGTTGGCCAATTAAAATTGTACCATGAATCCTTGGTAAGAACAGGTTCGTGTCTCTGGAGTGCTTACCAATGCTCCTTTCATGCTCAACTTGGATTGTGACCATTATGTGAACAACAGCAAGGCTGCGAGAGAGGCCATGTGTTTCTTGATGGACCCCCAAATTGGAAGGAAGGTTTGCTATGTCCAGTTCCCTCAAAGATTTGATGGCATTGACAGGAACGATCGTTATGCCAACAGAAATACAGTCTTCTTCGATGTAAGCATGAAACATATTAGATATTGTTTCTTTGAATAAACTGTGCCAGTATGAATTGAACTGATGTTCTCTTTCTCTTTGGTTTTCAGATTAACATGAAAGGTCTTGATGGAATTCAAGGTCCAGTGTATGTGGGCACAGGATGTGTGTTCAGAAGGCAAGCTTTGTATGGCTATGATCCTCCAAAGGGTCCTAAGCGCCCAAAGATGGTAAGCTGTGACTGCTGCCCATGTTTTGGACGCCGCAAGAAGCTTCCAAAGTATTCCAAGCATGCTGCAAATGGACAAGGTGCAAACCTACAAGGTGGGCATCAATAATCAAACGATTTTTTGTTTCTTAACCAATTTGCTACCTTGCCTGAGTAAAAACTAAACCTGTATTCATATTGTGCAGGAGTGGATGATGACAAAGAGCTATTGATGTCCCAAATGAATTTCGAAAAGAAATTCGGACAGTCCGCAGTTTTTGTGACTTCAACTTTAATGGAACAAGGTGGTGTCCCTCCTTCCTCAAGCCCTGCGGCCATGCTTAAAGAAGCCATTCACGTAATCAGTTGCGGTTATGAAGACAAAACTGAATGGGGTTTAGAGGTAAAGTTTGTAACAATTCCTTTTTATTGGTCAAGTTAGAGTAGATTCTCTTGATTCATTATTGAATATATTGCTACTATTTCAAATGCAGCTGGGTTGGATTTACGGGTCTATCACAGAGGATATCCTAACAGGTTTCAAGATGCATTGCCGGGGTTGGAGGTCAATTTACTGTATGCCAGAGAGACCTGCATTCAAGGGAACAGCTCCCATTAACTTGTCAGATCGGCTCAACCAGGTGCTTCGTTGGGCACTTGGTTCCATTGAGATCTTTTTCAGTCGCCACAGTCCACTCTGGTATGGCTACAAGGGAGGGAAGCTCAAGTGGCTTGAGCGGTTTGCTTATGTCAACACTACTGTCTACCCTTTCACCTCCCTTCCTCTCCTTGCCTATTGTATCCTACCTGCTGTCTGCTTGCTCACCGATAAATTCATCATGCCATCGGTAACAATTTCTAGTTATCTTTTACATTACACTGGATGGTAGAAGATGATAAATAACAAATGATTAGACACAAACGAAAATGGAAATAATTACTTTTCTTCATGCATTTACAGGCAAAGAAAGAGTACGTTGATAGTAATCATCACCTGAAAAACATAGAAAGAAATTGAACCTTATTCTAGTTCTAACAGCTTTTCCCTGTGCTTCTTCCACAATGACTTTCAAATATATATACTTCTTCATCTGATATAAGTTGTTTGCTTTTTCTGTAACTCCAGATAAGCACTTTTGCAAGTCTCTTCTTCATAGCTCTGTTCCTCTCAATCTTTGCCACGGGCATTCTTGAGCTGCGATGGAGTGGAGTGAGCATCGAAGAATGGTGGAGAAATGAGCAATTCTGGGTGATTGGTGGTGTGTCAGCTCACCTCTTTGCTGTTATCCAAGGCCTTCTGAAGGTTTTGGCTGGAATTGACACCAACTTCACTGTGACTGCCAAGTCATCAGATGATGAGGATTTTGGAGAATTGTACGCCTTTAAATGGACAACCCTCCTAATCCCTCCAACCACTATCTTAGTCATTAACCTTGTTGGAGTAGTTGCTGGGATTTCAGACGCCATAAACAATGGGTACCAATCATGGGGACCTCTATTTGGAAAGCTCTTCTTTTCATTTTGGGTGATTCTCCATCTCTATCCATTCCTTAAAGGTCTCATGGGGCGGCAGAACCGGACGCCAACTATTGTTGTCATTTGGTCAGTGCTCCTGGCTTCTATCTTCTCCTTACTCTGGGTCCGAATTGATCCATTTGTGTTAAAAACCAAGGGACCTGACACGAAGCAATGCGGAATCAATTGCTGAAAATACTTGTATCCCTTTCATCCTTTTCAAATGTGCATCTCCAGAAGATATATGCTGCATTCTTGTCTTTACACAGTATGATGTCTAAACAACAAAAAGGAGATGCAAGAATGAATAAAGGCAGACTACAAATTTTTGTGTAGCTTAAGTGCAATGTACCCAGTTTTGTAAGTGAATTGGAAAGTGTTGGTGTGATACTTTGTGCTAACTGACAAGGGATCTGAATTGATTCTCAGTTTATTATCATTTAAAACTGCAGATATATATATATATTTTTTGTATTGTGTACTTACGTTGGAGAACCTTCACATCCAGCTTATCAATAATGTAATATCTTGAAAATCATTGAGACTTGTATTGAATTGGATAGCCAGATGAATCAGAATACAGTTGCAAATAGGACTTGCTACAAGAGCTTGCCGGGTGTATATTAGGAGAAGAGTGTTGAAACAGTAGTGTTTCCTGTATTTCCTGCAAGGCAGTTGGGAAACATAACATTAATTAGGGGTGGCATTTTATACCAAAAAACCGAAAAAACGCAAAAACCGACCGATACTTTACCGCAATGAAACCGTAATCGCGGTAAACCGAACCGTATTTGCGGTATTTAAAACCGAACCGCATTTGCTGTTGCGGTTGCGGTATTTGATTTTCAAAACTTGCGGTTACCGCAAACCGCAATATATTTTAAATAATATTATCTATAATATATTATATTGAATATAGTATACTTATATTGTATGTAAAATATATTTCATACAACATATTTCATACAATATTTATTTTCTATTCACACCCAACATATTTCCTTTTGAGAGCCCCTTGAGCAAACAATTCAATCTCTTGAATTGGTGGAAAGGGAACCAAACAAAATATCCTATTCTTTCACAAGTTGCTAAGGATATCTTTGCAATTCCAAGTTCTACGGTTGCTAGTTAAAATGCTTTTAGCCTAGGCAAGAGGATTGTGGATCTTTTTAGAAGTTTTTTGCATCCTAAAATGGTAGAGGCATTAGTGTGTACTAGTGATTGGCTTAGAGCGGACGAATTTTCCTTTTACAAAGAACCAACGGATGATGAGGTTCAATTCTACAAGGAAATGGATTATATGACAACTTGTAAGTAATTAGTTTATTTTTGCTCATGTTATTTATGCTTCTTCTTATAATAAAATGTACTAAACTTATGTTGTTTTATTTGTAGATAGCATTGGTGCTCAAACAACACAACGGGGTTCTTCAAATCCACTCACCACCATCAACACTTGAGTTTGTAATATTTGTGCATTGCATTTTCCTTTTAGTTTGTAACTTTAATTAACTTTAAATTGGATTTTCTTTTAGGTTGTAACTTTAATTCATTTTGCATTGTATTTTCCTTTTCGTTTGTAACTTTAAAGAATTTGGAATTTGAATGCTTGAGAAGTTTAACTTTAATTGGAATGCTTGGAATTGAACTTTAATTTTCTTTAGGTTGTGATACTTGAGAAGTTGGATTTTTATGACACAAAAAGAACTTGCGGTTTTAAACCGCAAAACGCTGTCGGTTTGCGGTTTCAAAAATCACCATACCGCAAATAGTCGGTCGGTTTGCGGTTTGGGCAAAAAGTCGCGGTTACCGAACCGCAACCACCCCTAACATTAATGTTGTTATGGAATCAAACGGGCGTCCACCTTTTAGTTTCCACGTAAACAGTACAAAATGGGTCAATTGGTGATTTGCCCCTAAACTTACGTTACTTTTAATTTACCTTTTTTTTTTTTTTTTAATTTATAGAAAATTAAGGATATGAAATTTTTTGTTATTGCCAATTTCCCCCCTCCATCTAAATCCACAATATTTCATTCAATTTGCCCTTAAATATAAGGGCAAAATAGTCATTTTGTACATTAAAAATAAATAATAAATAATTTGAAATTCTCTCTCTCTCTCTTCCCTAATTGTTCTGGTTCTCACTTTGCAAATATTGGCCAAGACGTGGTTTCAAGCTGACCACACAACTTGCAAGACCATAGGCAATGGCAGCTGCTGTGGGCTTATAGATGATACGGAGGACATTGATTCCAGCAATGACACCGGCACCCTTGGTGGCCTGTCTCTGAGAGTCGTTGAAGTAGGCAGGGACTGTGACCACGACGTTCTTGATTGTGCTGCCTGGGGGAAGGGTGGGGTTGGCGATAGAGTTGCTAGTTCAGTGTCCTTTTCTTCTTTTTGTTTTTTGGTCAATTTTCCTTTTTTTCTTCAATTTTTTCCCCCAAAAAAAAAGATTTAACTGAAAATTAGATGAAATGTTGAGGATTTAGACGGTTTCATATCCTTAATTTTCTATAAAAAAAAGAATAGGGAGTTAATCGAAAGCTAGGTACAAGTTCATGGGACAAATCACTAGTTAACCCGTACAAAACTGCAGAACTAGGTGCTTGCATACCAGTGTAGAAAACTGTGGTGTCACCAATAGTCTCCACAAGAACACACACCGTCTTTGAAATGATGGAATCTATTAGCATCCCTAACTACAATAACTCTTTCCGTGATCTTGGATATAAATTTAGTTGCATTATGGCAATCTAAACAAACCCGGAGATTCTTAAAGATTCTAATTTCTGTCCCAGGTGCAGTTTCGATAAGGGCAAAAGCAATGGCCAACTTCTCACTATGAACCTTCACCATTAATTCCTTCTCTTCCTCCTCCACATCATGCAAAACAGTGACAGTTTCAGTTTGAAATCCAGCCTCCATCATTTTTCCTGTTAGTTTGTCTAGCATCCTATAGATTTCTGTTGCTCGAGGATGAGATCGATCACCACATGTAAACACATGTGGGGTCTCACCAATCTCAACAAGAGTGCATCCAGGAGTCTTTGCCAAATTTCTATTCTTGACTACCTGTCGTACTGAAGCAGCCTTTGGAAAGTTCCTGTCAGCTGAGTATATATTAGAGAGCAAGACATAATATCCTGTATTTTCTGGATCCAATTCAAATAGCCTTTCAGAAGCCACACGAGCCAGTTCTGTTTCTTTGTGAATCATGCAAGCACCAAGCAAGGCACCCCAAACAGCAGGACCTGGCTCAACCGGCATTTCTTTTATAAACTCCAAGGCCTTCTCTAACTTTCCAGCTCTGCCAAGGATGTCAACCATGCAGGCATAATGCTCAGCTAAGGGCTCAAAGCCATGGTTATGAACCATATAATGAAAAATTTCTTCACCTTCTCTCACCAAGCCAGCATGGCTGCAAGCATACAGAACAGAGAGAAAAGTAACCCCACTTGGTTGAATCCCAGAATGCAACATTTCAGTAAAGAGCTTCAGTGCTTCATGCCCGTCACCATGGAGACCATAAGCAGATATCATGGCATTCCAAGTAACCACATTTTTCTCTGTCATCAAGTCAAATAATTTCCGAGCTTCCACAATGCTCCCACACTTTGCATACATGTCAACTAGAGCAGTCAATACATAGATGTTAGACTCTAGATTTTTGCTCTTAATCAAACCATGGACCCATTTCCCAAGACTTATAGCTCCAAGCTGAGCACAGGCAGAAAGAATACTTGTAACTGTAACAGGGTTTGGACTGAATTCAGACATCATTTCTCGGAAAAGAGATATTGCAGCCTCTGTCAGCCCATTTTGGGTATAACCTGAGATCATGGCATTCCAAGATGCCAAAGTTTTCTCTGGAGACTCATCAAAAAGCTGCCATGCTAATTCAATTTCATTCAGTCTACAATAAACGGTAACAAAGGCAGTAGAGACTGAAGGATGCAAAACAATCCCAGATTTCACACAGAAAGTTTGAAGAGAGCCAGTGAGTTGCAGATGACCAAAAGGAGAAGACACAGGAATCAACCCCACAATTGTGCTTGAGTTGACTTTCTCCCCAGAAGCAAGCAATTCCCTGAAAAGACTAACTGATGATACGGTCTCATTGTTGCAAGTATATCCAGCAATCATGGCATTATAACATATCAAATCCAGTTGAGTAATATGCCCAAATAACAACCTTGCCGTCTCTAGCTCCCTGCACTTTGAATACAACGAAACCAACCCAGTAAGCACATGAACATCTGAATGAAAGCCGACCTTCAGAGCGAAACAATGAATCCCCATCCCTGCTTTCAACTCCTGCAACTCGGCCAGTGCAGGCAGCTCGGTTGCCAATGTCGTCGAATCAAAAGCTGTCCCACCCACCACCATATCTCTAAAAATCCGCATTGAATCGGCATAGTAACAATTCCTCACCAATCCAGATATCATCGTATTCCACAAAACCGTGTCCTTTTCCGGCATTCCATCAAACACCTTCTGTGCTAACTCAACCCGAGAAAACTTGAAGTAAAAGTCAACAATAATGGATCCAACATATAAATTTGATCCTAACCCATCAATAATCGAATGCGCGTGCAACAAAAGCCCATATTTTTCGTCCTTGAAACCCGAAGCGGCTGATATAGCAAATGCGTAAGTGAACTTGTCAGGGTTGAGACTAGTGTTTTTCCTCAAATGGGTATACAAAGAAAGCGAAGATAAAGGTGAGGCATTGCTGGCGAAGCCTCTGATGAGGACGTTGAAGAGGAAAAGGTCTGGTTTTGGGATGGAGAGGAAGAGGTCACGTGAGTGGCGTATGGCCTTGAGGTCGGAGAACTTGTGAGTGAGCTTGGTGACGGTGGCGAGGTCGTTTTGGTAGCCGTTGAGGATGATTTGGGCGTGGGTCTGGGTGAGGTGAGAGAGAGAGGTAGCCTTGCTGAGGAGGCTAAGGAAGAAGTTCCGATCACGTTGCGCATAGCAGCCGCTTATGTTTCTGCAAATCATATGTCTTGTGTTTTGTGCTTTGCTTTTCGGAGAGTTTGATGTTGTTTTTATTTAGGTGGCACTCGTCGCAGTTATATTTAACTGTTTGGTATGGTTCTTCCGAAAAATGGCGGGAATCCTTCTCTCCTTCTCAACAAATCATTGTAACAAAAGCATTTTTATTTTCTGGGAAACAACACGTGAAGTGAAAGCGTAGAAATTGAGGTTGTGTTTGGAGGTGGCTTTATTTTTTTATCTTCTTCGTCTTTCTCAACTGCAACTAGAGAAAGTAGAGAAAGTATCGACAACACAAGACATGATTTGTTAAGAAGTACCCCTCCATCCAAAATATGCAAAACTCAAATCCAAGACAGCATAGATGCAACATTGGTTACGAGTATTTTCCTATTTCATTTCCTGTGAAACTTTTGCTTCTACATGGAATTCAAATCCTTTGCTTCCTTTGCATTTTCTTTTCATCTGCGTAATACAAAAAAATTACAGTGGGGAAGCACGGAGCCAAGGGCTCTTTGCTCAGAAAAGAAGGAAAAAATTGGAATGGAACAAGATGACATTCCAAGGCTAAAAAATCAATTTACATTCACAGAGAGAACCGAGGAGAGACATTTATCTCTCTCTGCCCACGTATTTTAACCCTTCAGAACTGACAAAGCTGACTTATGATATTATTATTGCCTTAGAAACTAGTCAGGGTCAAGAAGCTGTCTTGATTGCCAAAATTGGCCGCTCACGCTTCCCAAGTCTTGTTTCATTTGTATGAGATGGGTTCTGAGGCTGTATTCTTCTACCTGCTTTGACCCAACAGTAATCAAAAACTAAAACAATAAAACATTTCAAAGAAAAAAAATAACTTGAAATCAAATCAGTTGAAAAGAAATCAGATTTCATCGATTTGCACTTTTCCTGATTACATTTTGTTCATTATAACTCATGGTCTCATTGTCTTACCTGCATAGCTGCTGCTGAAGCCAAAAGCGCTTCACACTCGTCAAGCATGACTTTCTCCTGTGCTGCTACAACAGCAAGTTCCGAAACCAAACTGTTCACGCCCTCCACCTACATCATATAAATATAAAGTTCTGCAAAATTAGGTACATCCTTTCAAAAGATAGCATCCTCAAAACACAAACTTTGCTTGCACAAGATATGCAACCTCTGCATCATTGATCATTTTCTATATGTCATGAACAGTGCAGGAAACCGTAGGGGGATGAAACAACATGATCGTCATAAAACTATAGAAACATGAATCTCACCCTTGAGAGCAGAGAGCATATGGAGGATGCCATTGCCTGCATCACATCAACAGCTGAGCAGATAGCTACCTTCAGAGAATCAATATCTGCCTGTAAACACATAAACTTATAGTGATGGAAAAATCTCTCTTTCATAAATCAGATTTAATGATCTTTTACAAACCAACATACCCTTGCCCCTCCAGTCACTGGAAGACGGAGTGTGCTTGCCTCCAAATCTTCCATAGCCCCCGAGAAAGCAGCAATATGATCGCTTTCAAGTACAGCCCAGTCGTCAAGGTAGGCCATCTGAACAATCATTGTTCATGCAAGGACATTGAAACGGTATTATATAAGAATTGATATCACTGAGAGTAAAGGTATGAGTTCAGAAATAATAGAGATGTAATATGGGAGACCACAAGTTAACAGGAAAGTTTGTGAACTAAGATATGCCCAACATGATTTGTTATTTCCAACAAACATCACTCCAAGCACAATTGTGCTTGGCTTCAATCAGTTTCTGACTGAACACTATTACAAACACAACATGATAATTATTTTGGCTTCCTTCATCATCAACTCCTCTTCTATTAGACAGATGGATGCTTAAAATATTTATTCCCTCATAACAAGGCCACTTAAGAGCTATTTCAAACAATTTCAAACGTTCACATGGAAAAAAAATCTTAGAATGCATCACATCTTCCTGTTGCAGAATAATCTGAAGGCCACATTAATTCTTAGTCATATATTTTAGTCCACATTATAACCTAGTCTTTGACTTGGAGAAATCTTTAATGGATCAATGCAATCAATAAAAATATTGCCGATAAAATGATATCACTGTTGTGCAAAAGAGGCATTACTTGATCATTCAATACTGAGTTCAGCTTAAGCTCAAGGTTCAACTGCTGAAGAATGATTCTTTTCCTGATTACTGAATCCCACAAGCTCAGCGTAGTGTTCCATACATTCAATAGTGTTCTCTGCACCATCAATTAAATTTCCGATGTAATTTGACATGTACTGTGAAAAAATAGAAGATATATTCTTCACTGGGAATGCAGTATGCACAACCTCGACCATGCAACAAATCGAATATAATATATAAACCATTTAGCATTCTGTACAAAGTGGGCAATATACTATAATGCAATAATTATTTTTCAGTTCGTAACCTTAACTATCACTCATGAGCGACAAATAAGATATTCCTCAACTGCATCATGTAAAAAAAACCATAGTAGTTGAGAACTGCAAAGACCTCACTATGTGGTCAAATGAGTGGGTATGTATGTCCATTCCCGCTCTCAAGTCATCAGTACTTATTTAACTGAAATTAGTAACACAGGACATGATAAACAATACCAGGATATAGTTAAAGAAATTAGTAGGGCAGAGACATATGCCTAAAAGTTTGCTAGTTTTAAAGAGAACAAAAGCCCACCTCTGCAGTTACTTTCTGAATATAAAGTACAGCCTCAGCCCTGGCATTAGCAAATCGCCATTGTAAATATCTATTGTAAAGTAAGCGCAGATGATGAGCATCTTCAATGTAAATTGCACCCTTTTTCCCCTTAAAATCCGCAACAAAACTAAGCACAGAAGTTGAACTGCTTGATTGACTACAACTATTGGACGACCTTGTCTTAGATGGACTAACTCCTCTAGAAGGAGGAGTAGATGGTCTTGCTCGAGATGGACTAAGGCCTCTTGTAACAGACGATGAAAACATTGAGCTCTTACTAGGTGAGGATGGTCGCGATGCAGTAGTAGGCAAAGATTGAGATCTGACTGCAGGAGTTGTTAATGATAACCTGTCTGATAAGCTACTAAAGACATGCTTGTGAGGTCCAGATACATGCAGGGAATTATCATCAACTAAATTTGCTCGAAGTCCTGCTCTACCACTTTCATTAAGTGATAATAACGCGGCAGCATCACTAGAAGATTTTTGTAAATGTTTATTACCCAAAGCATCAGACGTGGGCAATCTCCTCAGCGTAGACAACCCGACTCCCGGAACCGGTGTAGCAAGCCTGACAATCTTAGCACCAAGATCCACACTTCTATTCAAGGAATTGGAAGATACTTTCCCACCTATTCTACTTGGCCATCGATGCTGATCTATCAATCGGGAATGCAAACCATCGACTGGTTTAGAATTCTCCGATTGATCAGCAGCATTTTTCCCTTTAAGAGGGCTCCTTTTTCTCTCTGGTGTAAGCTTTCGAGGAGCAGGTGTTTCGGCCTGTCTATGTGCCACATTCGAAGATGACCTCAGAGTGCGGTCGGACAGAGCACTAGTAACTGGTTTTTCCTTCTTACTGACAGGAATTGAAATGGTATCAGACTGGAAGGAGACACTCAAACTTCTCATAGTGGAAGGCCATAAACTCTCCGGCGTCCGACCATTCCCTGTTCTTCTGGATGATAATTGCACATCTACAAAAGAATCCTGGACCGGCGTTGATGGACTTGGCGGGGAAGTGGGTGTGGAAGGACGCTTCCTATCCACAGATTGGGATCTCTTGGACACCAATTGTGCGGATGGACGCGATGTTCTTGTAAGGTTTGGAGATGGGCAACGCCGAGTACCAGAAGGTGTTGAGGGAGTTGGAGTGGGTGACTTATACCTGGAACTAATTTCCCTCGTTCGAGGACGGCGAGTGGTGACTGCATTATTCTTTTCGGCCGGAACCAACGGTGGTCTTGGCTTCTTTAGTGCTGCTAGCTCTGATTCACGAGCATCCATCCACACTATCCAAATTAGACCACATTGATGGATTCTTTCATCTGAGCTAAATTTACATACTTGACAGCCTAGGCTTTCATTTAATCCCACATTCAATAATCAATGGAATACGACCTGTTGCTTGAAAAGAAGATACCTTTCTCTGCAATAAATCTGCCACAAACGCACAACCAAAAGTAAGAGGCAGCTGAGAGATGGCTAAGAAAAGCATAGAATAAACCCATAAAAAAGAAAAAGGAACATTGAAAAGCATACATCTTTACAGAGACTCAGATCTAACTGAGAATGAATTTGAGAATTACAACAAACAATCTCAAAAGGGTATTGTGTTTTCATGGAAAGAGGCCCCAATCCAAGCAGATCAGGCCATGGCAATGAAATTAGGAAGGGGGTAAACAACATCTGGTGCAAATGGGGTCACAGAGAACAGCGGGAAGTGTCACAGCGTGCATAAACGGTTATGGTTAGAGGTTGGTTTTGAATAACCCACAAACTGAATGCAAGGTAGCCTGGTAGGGTAGGGTAGTGATCCCCTAAGAAAATATTGGAAAGATTGGGAGAGTAGACAGTGGGGATGAGGTTGTAGGATAAGAGAAAGGAAGGATGTGTGTGCTGGATGAAGTGTCCTTTTAATTTTCCTCTGGTCCCTCTCACGGGAGTGCCATGGTCGGTTGGGCTGGAAATGGGTCAACTCAACTCTCACAAAACCCCACTATGCACAGTTTCCTTTCTTCTCTCACAACTCTTTTTCATGAAAGGGAATTCAATGAAAGTGATCACAAAACTTGCAAAAAAACAAGCCAAGCTTTCTCTCTCTCTCCAACTTTTTCCAACAAAAAAAAAGAAAAAAAATCTAAAACACACATAGTTATCCTGAGATCAACTGCCACACATTTACTTACTTTACTAAAATGTTTTATGGGTTTTTCATTTCTTACTCTCACTGTCTCACACATAAATTTGCGAAAATAATACTAAAATCCTTTACTTCTGTGGATTTTGTTTGCATGCACAGTATTTAAATCTTCAATTATTCGAAGGTTGAACTTGCAGGTGCTAATGTTCTTTGGGAAACGAGAAAATACATGGAGGTCCACGTGGAAGAAGGATCATTGTCCATCCCCATGAATTTTTGGTGTAAAATATCAAAATACAAGACAACATTTAGAAGCAAATTTAGAAGCAAACATGCATTAAAAGAAAAGAGGTAATGCAAACACATCGTTATGTAGGAATTCGATAAAAATATGGGAATTCTTTCAAGATTTATAGAAACTAAAAATCGATAAAATGCAGAAATATTTTTAAAAAATTTAAAATTGGAAGAGAAAATGGAAAGCAACGAGGGATCCATGACATAAGTCTGTAGTCGACAGAGTCGTGTCCCTGATATGGAAGACGCGTTCAGTGTTTCACTGCTCATGCAATCTCTCTCTCGCAACACCAAAGTTTCAGTCTTTCTGAACATGGAGAAAAGAGAGAGAGTTCAATGAATCTCATAGAACCCTCAATTTAAAAAAAAAAAGAGAAAAAAGAATCAAAGAGTTATCAAACAAGCAAATATTCCCCTTTTCTTTTTTTATTTTCTGTTTCGTTTATTCAAGTAAAAAAAAAAGCATTAAGTTTCATAAAACTGAAAAGGAAAAAAAAACGTAAAATTTTCAGATTAAAAGAAATTGCAAAACTTCCTCAAATTATCAAAACCCTAAATTGGCACTCCCAAGAAAAATCGGAAACTCACCAAATTTTGTTGATCTCTTTGAGAATTCGAATCGAAAGGCCGCGGTAGTGGCTGAGATGCGTCGCCGGAAACTGAGGAATTAGCCGGACGGTGATTGAGATTCAAAGTTTTCCGGCGGAAGGTCAGAGTTTGAAGCAAATTCCGAGAAGGAGAGGGAGAAAAGATAGGTCAGTATTTGAGGAAATAATTAATAATATTATTTCTTTTTTTGTATTTAAAAAATGGGTTTTGGAATTTTTGAAAAAAATAAATTGCGAAGAGACGGTTATAGTTTGGAGGGAGGGACTGTGAGAGGTCGTTGATTTCGCGCCACCTACTTTGATAAGATTTTTAGTTAAGTTTAAGTACTTATTATATTATATGGGGACCTATCTGCTGCGTGCAGTCCCACGCAATCATGCATGACTCAGGACCACATGGCGCAAATCAAAGAATTGCAGACGAGTTCTTTTCTTCTTATGTAAATGGTTTTTTAATCAAAATTTTGAGTGATAAATGCGTGTATTACTCCTTTTGGATCTTTTATTTTTATTTTTAAATTCCAACAAAAGAATATGTATTGGCCCCAACTGTATTAATTAATTAATTAATAGAACACTTGATAGAGGTCCGGGTCAAGATTGTGATGCTGTAACTAATTAGTTTTTCCTTTCATCAATGCTCTTATAATAAGAAATAAATTTTATATCAACACTTCTGCCACGTAGCATGGCTAGGTAAGCAAATTAACCATTAATTTGAGTGAAAATAAAAAAGCATATTTTTAATAGCAGGTTAGCAACTCCTAATCCATCTCACCAACACCAACTAATGTTTTTTTTATTATATAAAAAGGTGATATAATTTAATTAGATTAATAGGAATAATAGTACAAATGATACATACCGTAAAAGGGGGCCATTCCAATAACAATATGACACACCTGGGTAAAACTTTTTCATTGACCTGAGCCAGTTCGAAAAGTTGAAACGATCTGGAGATAATTACTTTTTGAAAATAACTTTTCTATAACCCCTCTCAACCACCATAATTTCTCCAAATCTAGTCCAATGATATTAAGGACAAAACTAGCCACTAACCGGGGCATGACTCTCCTAAAGAGACTACGAACACCAAGCAAACTCAACTATATCTCTAGAATCATAAGAGAGAAAAAAAACACATAAAACTCATAGAGTTTCTGGATTTTATTGAACAAACTAAACTAAAATAATGATAGCAAAAGGAAAACCAACCACTGCTAATTTTTTTGTGGGAGATAACATAGAGAGCGCTACCTAGTTATTCTAAGGCCTCAACGCACCAATGAGATAACCTTGTCTCCGGAAACTTATCAGCGAGTTATGCCAAGGGGCAAATATGTATAGACATTATTTATATGGTTAATGATAGTTTAGTATTATGTAGTTATCCTTAAGACATGTTAGTTTCTATTTTCTCAATATTTACAATTACTCACAACGACCTTTTAAATTTGTTACAATGTGGTTCCACTATTAGGAATTCCGTCAGATCTCCTCGTTAGTTGCCTATGTGACACTATGAGTCCCACATTTCTATATAGCTAGAAATGGTCAAGGACTTATGTGAAGGAAAGATGAATTATTAGATATGGAAAAATGAAATGGAAGGAAGCCTTGTGGAATTAATTATATAAAGTTGATATTGATATATAGCTTGATTTAAGGTAACTCCTTTTGGAACCAGAGCTTAGTCTATTCATTCAGACCTTTAATCTATAGGTATTTCTGAATTTCCGGAGAGGATGGTTGATCTTAGATTAAGATGTTTCATCTCTAAATTAAGCAATCGAAATATAATAAGCACTCAACTGCAAGTCTGCTACATGCGGTAGTAAACCAACAACTAGAAAAAGTGTTGCTATCTTGTATATTAAACACTAATGATATTTGTAAAAATTCATGACCTAATTTGCTCCTCAATAAATATAATTTGGAAAAAAAGAAAAAGAAAAAAGAAAGCATGCCGTCCCATCTAATTTGGAAATGTAAAAGGTTGTGCGAGACCGTAGCAGTTGAGCTGACCGTCCAGAACAAATCGCTACCTATAAATAAGACTTGGGACGGCCGTCTTCTGTGTCACCATCATTTATATATATAGACCAAGAGCAAGAATATTATTGTTGTATTCTCTCCTCTGCTAATTTGTACGGTTCCTTCCTTACGTTTTGGGAAGAAATTAATACTTGGGTTTATCTTTGTAACCTACCAAAAGGCAAACTGGCAACAAGACGACTAGGACATTAGAGCTTCTAAGAGTCAAAATCAAGGGTAACCTTCCATGCCAGAAATCAAGAAGAAGAAAAGGTTTCGATCTTAATTTCACTTTTAAAAATAGAAGAATTGACACCAAACCTAAAATAGAAAGATAATCATCTGTTTCTGTAGTGCAGCAGATGCATCATGCATCAAGAAAAAAAAAAAAGGAAAAGGAAAAGGAAAAGGAAAAAGAAAAAGAGTGATGATGATGATGATGATTACAAGTTACAACAACTACCCCTTATCTTTATTTTCCCTCCAGTTCAGAAAATTTGTATTAAAGGTAAAAGCAACTTCTGCTTGTCCTTCATTTTCTTCTTAATTTACTTTTTGTGTTTCTTCTTAATTTGCTTTTTGCTTCTAAAGAAACCCAAGTCTACAAGTAAGCAGGGACCATGACATTGACAGCCGCAAGATCATTAAATTATGATATTGTTTTAACTAATAAGTCTAAGGTAAACACAAACCAGTATATGTATATATATATATATATATCTGCTGCTTTTAGCCGAAAGCTGGGACCTCCATTTACAGCTCAGAAGAGCCACTTAAATAATTTCAAGCAGTGGAAGCTCATCATCTCCAGTATATATATATATACTGGCCTGCATTTAAGGCCATTAAAAAATCAAAACAAAATTTACCACCCTTGATTGAATACTGAAGCAAATCTGTGACACTCACAAATGGCTTTGTGTTCTTAATTGATCTTCAACAGTAAGAGTACGACTAACCATTTGATCTGCAATGCATGATGTATGACGTATCTATGAAAAAACAAAAACAATAAACTTGACAATTATGAAGTCTGAAGCAAAAGCACACAGAATTTTCTTGTGGTAGCTGGGAGCCTGGGACGTGTGATGATTTGGACACATCATATGCTACGCAACACCATGTCTGCTAAAAAGTTAAAAACCATCAACATTTGTCCCATATCTTTTTGGGTCTACCAATTTTCCTCCTTATTGTCGTGTCGACTGTCTTCTTCTTGGGTCATTTTGCTTTAATTAGTTTCTTTTTTATTTTCTGAATTAATTAATATTAATTGTTCTTATCTTTTCCACCTCCAAATGAGAACAACGGGTCAGAAACAGAGACAACGTTTTGAGGAGGACACGTCCAAAGCAATAATTTCTTAACATGCATGCAGGCTGCAGCTGCACAAGCAAGGCAATCCTATTCCTATTATTATCGAGCATGAAAATCAGAAAGAAATGATCTTGTTTTGTTTCGTTATGATTATTGGTTGGTTTATGCTCTTCAGAAACAATTGCTTTGAAGGGAAACAGAATTAATTATGCATCGATTATGAGAACAAATTAATGGATATATATATAATGCCATTTTTTATGAATTAATGAATACAATTTACAAAGACCAAACCAAATGATGGTTGCTCACTCTCATTATGATCATGATCATGATCATGTGGTGTGGTGTGGTGGAATTATAATAATATAAAATCAAGGAGGAGAATCAAACCCATGATGACGATGCATAACATATGATATATATTCCATTTCCATGCCCTTTTTCATGTCCTCCCCTTAGTGTAGTGTTGCTATGCGTCTAAGAAAAAAAAAAAAGAAAAAGAAAAGTCTGCTAATTGAATATATTTGTGTTCCCATGTGATTAGAGTAGTAGTATTTATTTTATAATATGCGAGTAAAGGTTTATTATTTTGGAATATAAATAATTCAGATGGATGATTTTGTCGTTTCTCATACTATTATATATTCACCGATTCTAGTTTTGTTTGGTTTCTTTCTGGTTCACATTGGATGCCTCGGCAGCAACAGTACTTGATATGGGAGCGAACACGATGCAATGCCTCTCAAGTTCAACTCATATTAATAAAATTCATATTTTTCTCCTCTCCTCCAACATGTTCATGTTATAATGTCCTCCAGGCTCTATGCATGACGGAGTCAATTCAGACTGGCTGATTTCTTTTATTTGACATAGATACACCAAACTGAAATCTCTCTTTCATTCATTTGAACCACATGTTACAAATCGGCGAGTTTTTTTTCTTTTCTTGGCAAGCGAACAAATCGAAGACTTGGATTTATGAAATAAAGCTCACACTGGAAGTACAAACAAGTTAATGTTGCTTGAAATGTTCTTATACCACCTTACACAGTGCTAGAGAACTACGTTCATGTCATGTTAGCAATCAACCTCCTCTTTAGCTGCTTTTCTGTGACAACTCTTAAATCCCACTTCAGCTTTATATCCGATGCAAAACATAGTAACCCATCATCATACACAAACCGGTCTCTGGCGGGCAGCAAAATTACATTTTTTCCATAACTGTTCTTCCAAATGCATCAACCAGCTTGCTCTACTACAGTACAGAATTTGAATCTTTGATGGAACAAGGAATCTTATCAAGCTGCTGCATACGCATAAGAACAGGAGGAAGTATTAATATTAATCATCAATAACGTACTAATTCCTTCATGGCTTGTTTCTAAAGATGTAAGCACATACTAGCTCAAGTTTCTATATTAGTCTGAGTTAATGCGAAACCAATGTTAATATCTACCTCAGCTCTTCGATGCAGATGATTGAGCCTCTTTTGCAGGGCACTTGGAACCAACTTTAAGAAACACCAAATATGTTTCTAGTACTCCAAATATCCAGCAGTCCGTGCCTTGCCCAAAATTGACTCTATCCCATCATTACACAGACCAAAATTCTTTGCCACTGCAAAACCAGCACACATGCCATCCACAGCTGCACTTACAATCCCTCCAGCATAACCCGCTCCTTCGCCAACAGGGTAAAGACCTTTCAACGACGTGCTCTCATAAGTGTCAGTTCCACGGGGAATCTGGATGGGAGAGCTAGTCCTAGTCTGGAAGCAGATTTAATGATTTTATATTAAGATACTGACATCAATGACTATAATTCTTTGGTGGTGGTACAGACTATTTATTATGTTACATCCTGTTGACATAAAAAGAAATGAAAAGGGAAAAACAAATATAATTAACTGGGATTACCTCCACTCCATGAAGAAGGGCCTCTTTGGAGATAAAACCTGGTAACTGAAGGCTCCAAAGTCCGCAACAAGCCAAGTATAATATCAGTAATCATTTGTGCATTCATCAAAAGTATTAAAGGCAGTTAACAATTACAAGAGAAGTAAAGTAAAACCTCTTTGTCAAACGCTGAGATTGAATGTTGCAAAGTCTCTGTTATATGAATGGGGAATATCTCGTGGAGATTTGCTGCCTTCACTCCTAGTCGATAACTTGAAGGTGGCACAGATGTCACTGGAAAAAAAAAAAAAAAAAAGCAAAGCGCCAAGCTTAGCTTGCTGAACAATTGATGCAAAACTAATAAGAAATGGCATAGCAATCCTACCTGACAACTTATTGTCCAAAAAATCCGTAACTGTCTGCACAGGCACCACAAAATTTCCCCCTCCCATTCTAGCTGCTCTTTGCTCAAATTCCCTCTGAAGAAATTACAACATTAGAACATGTTATAATGCATTTCAGCTGAAATTATGAATGTCCAACCAGGCTGAAAGACCCCTTTTTGCATGTTCTATGACATTAGCACAGCAATCAGAAGAGTTTGTTTCATATCATACAGATGAAAAAAAATTTAGTCATAACAGCTGGTAGGTAAATAAAGGAATACAAAACTGCAGACAAAAGAACATCAGAAATACAAAGGGAAAAGTTACCTGAAACTCAACCCCTGCAAGAGGTCCATGGAGATTCAATGCATCAAAATCTTTCATTGAGACGGTTACAACAAGTGCAGCATTTGCCCACTTTGACGCACGTCTAGAAAATGACATGCCATTGATACAGATTTCAGATGGCTTTGTACCAGTGAGAACAACCTGCAAATACCATCTCAGTGACTCCTAGAGTAATATATATGATCATTCTTCACCAGACATTTGCAATGCAAATATGGTTCTGACCACCAGAAATTCAAAAACAGAAAAACATACCTGACCACCGGGACACATACAGAAGGAATAGCAACTACGACTTGTTGCCTGTAAAGGTTCATCCCCATCCTTTCCACTTGCATATTTGGCAACCTTGTAATCTGCCACTGGTACTTTACCACGTCCTCTGCGGACCTCAGTTGCCAGTCCAGAATACTGCATGTTTGTTGTAAAAGGAAAAATCAATAAATAGTTACAAAGGGAAAAAGAATTTGCTTCACTTAATAATAATACATCCAAAAATTTCGAATGAAGCTGACAATGCAACCAACCTGTAAGCTGTTTATTACTTCTTGAGGATGCTCAATCCGCAAGCCAACCTGCTCAGCCAATTTAAGTTTTTATCAAGCTAACAAAATATTTTGAACCAAGCACTGCACCTAATACCAAGGAAAGTGACTTCCCACTAATACATGCCAAATTAGCCACCAAAAGGACGGTGTACATAATTCCAAGAACAAATATGGAAAGATAACATCTCATTCTTCTGGCAGGAACACCATATCGAGAGGGCAAAAAAGCTTTCCTTTGTTGCATTTACTCCTCCAACTACACTATGTCAGTGTTGGTATAAATGACCTTTCCCTCATGTTCGGCTATATTTAATGGATATAATTATGTCATCGACTTCCTTAATCCTACACTCTTATCTCATGTGATCTTTGGACACAATAGTAGTGCCAGAAACTTCTGGAAGACAAAGTATTGGATATAATTTAGCTTACAGTGGCCAGTTGATTTGGAGGGTTCTCGCATCCAATAGATTCATAAATAGATAAACAACAAAGTTTCTTTGAATAATCTCTATGAAAAGGGTTTTGACCACAAATGAATAAAAATCTATATGAAAGGGGGAGAAAAGGAACTCACAGCAAAATCTTTAGGGACCAAGTCTATGTTATGAGATAGAAGAGTTTGATAGATATCGCGTGCGGAATGCCCAACAGCTAGAACAACAGCATCATATCCCCATTTCTGGGTATTAGACTGTCTGTCAACTGAATCCGAAACTTTGACACCCACAACTTGCCCGTTATCTACAAGGAGATCATCTACCCTCATCCCAAATTTGATGGTAACCTGAGCATGCCAAAAAACAATTATTAAAAGTATAAGAAATGTAAGCCGTAAGCAACATAAATATAATAATATGCATTTGATTCAGTTAGAAAAAAAAGTGTCACTAACACCCAGATTTTGTAGATGTTGCCGAAAATTGCGAAGTAATGGAATCAATCTATCTGTCCCCAAATGAGGCTTTCCGTCAACCAAGATTCCCTCAGGAGCTCCGAAGTGAATTAAAGTTTCCATAACCTGAGAAGTAAATAAATCTGAATCAACCAAAATAAAGGATGGGTAATGGCTAAGTGATACTAGTCACCTGAGGAGAGAGAGAGAGAGAGAGAGAGAGAGAGAGAGAGAGAGAGAGAGAGAGAGAGCGAAGGCTACATTGTCTATTATCTAAACAGCTCTGTATTTCACCGTCCAAATTACACAAAGGGAAGACAATCAAAAGGATTTTTTATATTTTTATTTTGTCGAAACAAGACAATCAAAAGGATAGAGAATGGTTCTGACCGCCAAAACACTGCCACTGTTTCTTCCAATCCTAGTCACCAGCTTTCCATCACTCCATGTACCTGCACCACCCTGCCATGAATAAGTCCTCGATAAATGACTCAATGGTAAACATGTGTATGTGCGCGTCTGTGCGTGTAACATAAAGGCACACGTTTTTATCGAGGCAGGAAAACAGAGATAAGTAAGAGCACAAGGTGAATCAAGTTATAAGTATAACCTCCCCAAAGCAAAAATTGCTTTCCGTTTGCAACATTCGGCGGACAACCAGAGCACCAATGTCGCGGCCCCTTTGTTCAACGGGCTGACCTCTTTCTATTAAGGTGACATCTGCACCAAATTCTGCAAGAACAAGGGAGGCAAACAACCCTGATGGTCCACTACCCACCACTGCAATTTTTGGTTTTCTAGCCGTCGGATGCGTGTATAATCCTTGGGACCCATTGTTCATGTTGTGCGCACTTTCTCTTGAAACTGTACCTTCATGTACATGTTTAAAGCCATGTATGATACTGATCAAATCTCCAGATTTATTTGCTTCAGGCATGTGTTCTACCAGCCCAACTTTAGGCTGCAACTCAGAAATGAAATCCCAAGCCCGAGGCTCTAGACTCAGAAGTTTGTTGACATCCATTTCCACAACGTACACGAATTTGGGTTCTTTCAGCCTCTACATAAGAAATAATAAGAGGAAGAGAAAAGCGCATTACTTGATTGATGGGTAACCAAATTGAAACTAGTCCAACTTTGCTTTTACCATTTAAAACAATTTCACAGACAGATAGGATGCAAACGGACATCTCTGCAAGACTCTAACTCCTAACATCAATCAAAAAAATTTCCATGACACGCAACATATCATACCTTCCTTGCATCAAAAGATTTCCGAACCACCGTGAACGCCTCTGTCGGCAGCATTGAAGCAACCTGAAAGGAAAGAGTGGCAACAAGATACGATGAATATAAAAAAAAAGTAGCAACTTGCACAAATGCTTCTTCACATAGACAAAAGAGCTGCCCCAAATGATTTTACCGGAAACTCGAGCACTTTGGCAATCTGTTCAAGCAAGCCCTCGGAGATGCCGAGAAAGTCCTTTCCAGGGTCCTTGTGGACGGGAACTCCGAGCTTGGAAAGCCTCCAAATACCCGCGAACTTGTTCTTCACGTCCCCTACGATTTCCTGGTGCTTCAATTTGAGCTCCTTCTTCTCCGATGGGTACCTCTGTTTGCCGGTCCTCTTGGCGCTGAGGACTCGGAGTGTTTGGCGACGATGATAAGGGAGTGCACGCATAGGGATTGGGTTTGGAGGGTGGAGACACTGGGCATGGAGGTGGACAGAGCCAAGCTTGGAGTTAGAGGGAAGGAGGGACATGGCTTCAGTTTACACACAGCTCTGTGGAGACCGGAGAGTCTCGCGCTTCTGAGTAGTGAGCTTCGCTTTGGGATAAGGAATTAATACGACATGACGTTTGTCCCATATGCTACACGTACAGTACGACCCACACGTGAGAAGTGAAAAGACAACACAGCCGTGCGGCTATACTCTCTTTTTTATTTAAAAAAGATATAGCCGCTATTTATAAAAATAAAAATAAAAGGACCCGCCTAGCGCGTGTTTTTGTGAAAATAGTATAGCCGAACGGCTATACTCTATTTTGTATTCTGCTGTTTTCTCGGTTAAAGAACTTTTGACTATCAAAATTTTAATTTTAATTTATTTATTCTCCATCATTTAAAGTCAGAATTTTTCTGTTTAACCCGGAATAAAAAGTCAAATTTTTTCTTAATTGTTCATTTAAAGTAGGACTAACAACTTTTCTCTATTTATCTTATTTCCAATGAGCGGGATCAAATTTTCTTGTATCATTGAAAATCTTCTTTTGTTATTTCATATAAATACTACTTCATGCTGTCAATTTCATGGATGAAATGTTTCATCTACAGACTTTTAACAGAACTCATTTTTGAAAATTATTGTCCCACAAATCCCAGCACGAGCAGGAAACAATCTAAGCAGATGGACTATGGCGGCCATTGATAGGTTGCAGGCTTGCATTGCAGCTCGTAAGCTTTTTCCGGAGCAAGATTTCCGACTTCACCAATTGCCTGCATCTGCATCACGAGATTGATAGAAGTCGTCTGCCCGTACAATGTTGACCTCTTCAAACTCATTGTCATCTGGAGGCAATGGAGAAAAGTTTTATTAGGCTGCTCCCAAGCAAACATAAGATAAAAGACAAGACAGAATCTGATCTACGGTCTACCCAATATAAATGTAGAGCAGTCGCTCCCACCAAACTTTCATGCATAAAAACTAGTAGGGCGGATAATACAAATCAGTAACAAGTCTCTAAAGACGTTGTAACTGTGTCTTATGAATAAATCTAAGCTCAAGCAATGATAGAACTATACAAAAATCGTACACAAATTAATCAAACTATAGCAAAGAAAAAAGATAAAAGACTGCCTACTCCCTTGTCATTTTCACACATCATCAATTGCCATTCTCATACGATAATGATTGTATCAAAGCTTAATTAATTAGGAAAAGCCAACTTCATCAGAACATAATAAAAACATGACTCAATCAAAATGGTCCTCAAACAGTGTCTGAAATACTTCAGACCACAACCCGACTCTTAAGAAAGAGCACCCCCTTAAATTTTTTCCCATCAAACTAGGCAACTCTTCAATCTTTGATGTCACATAACTCAACTCATGGTAAGATGCCTTCTGCCCATGAAACTAGGCAAAGTAATACTTTTCTTTTATATTAGATAATCCAACCTTCTAATACTTGTTTTCAAAGACTAACTTAGACGAGCCAGCAGTGAGAATAATACAAGTACGATGCATAAAACTAGAGGGACCAAAAAACCAGAAGGAAAAGAGATTCAACCTTTTCTCAAGGTCAGTGCCACAACGGCATCATTCTCAACCTGAAAAGACATGAACATACCATTGAAGACATCATCCGCTTTTGGAGCTCAATGAACATAAAATTTTAGAATGTCGATGTGATGAAAATTGGCTGTAGTAGTGAATCTCTACGTTCAAGAGAGAGAGAGAGAGAGGTGAACTGTACTTTTTGTTTCGTACCTTCTGATCTGCCAATGACTTTGAATCCTCCAGTACTTCCCCAGTATTGACTAGGATCAAGCGCTGATCACTTACCGGTTGATCAATAAGATCATGCAACTTTTGCTTGATATCTAAACTTGTCTCAGTTGGTTCACACTGAATAAAGTAAGTTGTCTTACCACGCTTAACACGGATATACATGGCCTGAAAAAAAAAAAAAAAGAGAAACAAATCAGCAACAGTTTTTTTTCACTAATAATCAACGAAACATTGAAACCACTAATCTTTTCCTTTAGTCTTATATTCCGTACAACTTTCTCTAAAATCAAACCGAAGTAATGGCCAAAATCAACAGCAATTTTAGTCCAAAAGCAAGACTAACATTGCTTTACATGTGAAATTACTTAAACGAAGACACATTGTATCATGTTCCACAAGTTGGCAGCATTTGCTTCCTTCAATAGGGGAAGACATGGATCTGCGATAAAGTCAGACATGAAAGCCATATTTGAAGGTTGTTCACACGTTGTAATTGTTTTAACTTTGTATTTCAATACATTCCTACTCTATTATATATCATGTAACTTTGATCACCAATTGAATTTCAATTAGACGATCAAAACGATCACCCAAGTTTTCTCTAAGCACAATCTCCTTACAATATAATGATTTATTAGCAATTAAATAGATAAACAAAGTCCCTATCCCCTTAACTCACTTTAGGATTAATTTATCAATTATCTTATGTACAAACAATGTAACGAAACGAAAGGGATAAAGAGAATCATGTACACACCATTCTTCAAATCTGAACTGAATAGGGGCAGGAGGACTCAGGAAATCTCTCTTCAATACACTGCCAAGGAAATCCTGTTAAATCAGAACTAAATATGACATGTTGATGTTATGCACCACAAAATTAATCAAATAATTTAACAAGAAGATAACTATTTGATTTACTTCTCACTTCAACAGAGTGGCAGATCCAGGATTGTTACCGCAAGGGTCAATGTGTAAAACTTTTCTGATATTTTTTTAAGATGAAAAAAGAAAGGATAGTATTAATTAATTCCATCCCTTATACTTTTCCTTAATTTCTCATAATTAAACAAACATATACAACCTCTTACGTATGGAAGGGATGAAGGAACCGAAGCATGTACATTGTGAAAGGTAAATTTGTTGGGAACTGAATCATTTCCATAGATTACAGACACAAATTATTGCTTCAACTTGGTATTTTCAGGATGATACAGACCTCAAGAGCAATCAGCAAGCATACAAAATCAAACATTACTCTAGAGTCTAGAGTTGCCCAGTGCACAACAGATACAAACTACATCTGCAGTGTGGAGTGTGGACATGTCAAACTTCGAGTGAGAGTCAAACACCAATCAAGAGAAAGTAAAGGATTGAAAAAAATTCATGAAACAAAATCAAAATCAAACCACTATAGAAATCCAAAGAAACAAGGATTCTGGTAGTAGTGAATTCAGACGAACACAATAACACAAAGCTGCATACGTTGTTTTTGTATAACTTTTTCTCACTCTTTCGCATAGTTGCTCTCTTCTGAAACATGGGGAAGCTTTTTGGAGCTTCCCGTCGAACATGTGGTGGGCAACTCTTTTGCATATGTTGCACTCTGCCGCATTTGTCCCACGTTTTCTCACTCTTTCGCATATGTTTCACTCTGCTGCTGACACATGGGGAAGCTCTTTGGAGCTTCCCGTCGAACAGCTGGTGGGCAAGTCCAAGGGGTCACACCAGCAGCACACCAGGACCTACACAGCCACTTTCATGGCTGCCAAGGGGTCGCTTGACCCCAGTGACCCCATGGTGGCTCCGCCACCAAAGTTTTATTTTTTATTGAATTGAAAAAAAAAAAGTTAAAATATTAAAAAACAATCTGGGTATTTTGTATCCACTATGAACATAGAAAGAGAGAGACGAAAGGATCGATTTTGAGAAATATTAATCTTTTTATTGTTTGCTAGTAATGAGTTAAGATTCTCCTACCTCGAAGCGGTGGCTTTGTTTTGCTGGCCAAAGTCTACGGTCAGAAATCAACTTCAGCCTCTTTCTTTCGCTGTCCCTGGCTGCACTCGAATCAGGTTCTCCTACATCTGACGACTTTTTTTGTGTTTGCCTGCTGACTCCGAATTATCCCTCCACCGGTCAGGTTGATTCTTCTCTCGTTTTTGAGTCTGGTAGCGGCAGCAGGCAGTTGTTATCTCAGACGATAGAGAAAACACTAAAGGGTATCTTTTTGGGAGATTAGGCAGTTGTTCTCAGAGAAGAGAAAAACAAAAGAGAAAAAATAAAGGGTATCTTTTTGGGAGATTAGGCAGTTGTATCTCAGACGATAGAGAAAACACTAAAGGGTATCTTTTTGGGAGATTTACTATTATATCCTATATTAGGGCCAAATTATAAAATACCTTGAATGAAATGGATTTTAGAAACATATCCAAAGTCTATTTACAATATAATATAACAAAGACGCTTTTAACTTCTTATCAATTACAAAACTTGCATCAATTTATTATAACAAGCCAAACTCCAAAATCTTATACAAATACTCAATATCACATCAAAGTAATTTAATAATCAAAATTAAATTCAATAACGTCAGTTGTTATTTTTTGGGTTTTTAAAAAATTTGTTTATAAAAATTAAATGGTACATGATTTATCTATACTATTAGTGCTAAGAATGAGTATATGGCTAAAGGATATACTAGTGATTTGCCCATGAACTTGTACCTAACTTTCAATTAACCACTTATCTTTTTTATTCACCAATTTCCCCCCTTCATCTAAATCCACAACATTTCATCCAATTTACAGTTAAAAATGAGAGCAAAATCATTTTGTACATTAAAAATAAATAAAAAATAAAAAATAAAATTAAGGGTATACTAGTGCAAGCACTGCGGGCAGTGTTGCCCACTTGCGATCAACGACGCGTCAGGAGATGTTGAGGGTGGGCTCATAAATGATGGGTCGTAGGATGCCGGTGACCATGAGGTTCCACCGTCTGCCCAGAAGTCTTAAGAGTAAGGTGGAGAGGTAGGGCTCGTTGAACTGTGGCTCCAGCTTGATGGCTAGGAGGGCTTGAGCCAGGGTTGCAGCGATGGCTAAGATGAGTTCAAGGAGCAAGTATATGTGCAAAGAATAGAGAAGCAACAGGGCCTTTGGATGGATTTGGCCATTAATATGTGATTTTGGTGGAGATGGATGTGGGTTTTGTTTGAATTGGGCATCAATATGTGATTTTTGGGGACCATTTTGGTGATTTGCATGTGGGTTTTCTATGTGTTATTGTTGGCCATTTTCATTTTGGCTATTTTGGTGTGATTTTGCTGGAGAGGAGTTTTCTTTGAATTGGTTATTTTGATTTGGTAAAGATGGGATTGAATCATTTTGGGTGTTTTTGCGTTTGCACCCATAATGAATTTAGGGGTGGGTTGTTTTGTTGGATCTTGATGGGAAGGCAAGCAACATCAACAAAGCGACTAAGAGAGATTGATGGGTTAGAAGACAAATGTCCTTTACCAAAAGCCAAGAGGAAGAGCTTGAAGTTGGCGAGCCATTACCGAAATGTCAATTCCAACGTGGCAAGTTTTTAACCCTAGAAAAAGACATTTTAACCCTTCCAACCGTGATGCCAAATCCTAGTTGGATTGACGTCCTTCACTGTTGCTGTCAAAAATGACAGCCCACATGTTGAGACCTCTTTTACTTTTTTTTTTATAATTATTTTAATGCTGGGCCCACTTTCTACAGTTTTTAACCCTATTTAATATTTTACTCTTAAATACTGAGCCCACTTGCCTTTAAAATAATAAAATAAAATGTATATTTGACATCTTGATTAAGAGTTTTACAATATGTTAAATTGCTATATTAACCATCAAATTTAAATTTGATGTTTGGTATTTAACATCTCCCTTAGAGATGCTCTAAGGCCTACAAGATGCATGGTGGAGAAAGAGAGGAAGATAGAGAAAGAGGCATAATTTGAAGCAAACAAAGAAGTCTTGTGCAACCTTTTGGGACTAACTTGGCAGTGGCAAAACAGTAACATAGACAAAGATAGACTGAGAGCCATACCTTGAAGAAGTTGGTTGTGTTGTGCTGGGGTTGATGTGCTGGAGGAGATAGAGCTAGGGGAGGGGGCGATAGGGTTTTTGGTTCAGTGTCGTTTGGGTTTTTTTTTTTTTTTGGGTCAATTTTCTTCTTTTTCTTCAATTTTAAAAAATAATTTAACTGAAAATTGGATGAAATGTTGATGATTTTGACGGTAGGGGGAAATTGGAGGAAAAAAAAAGTTTATATCCTTAATTTTTTTAATAAAAAAGGATAGGAGATTAATTGAAAGTTATGTATAAATTTAGATGACAAATTACTAGTATACCCTACAGTCACACCGAAAATATTTATTATAGGAGCCAGCTTACCTTCCCTAATATCTTATTTATTATAGGAGCCGGCTTACCTTCCCTAATCTAAAACACCGGTTTCTCTTTAATTAATTGCTTTTAAGCAAATCTCCCATCTCTCTCTGTTGTGTGTGTGATTAAATTACTTGGTGTTTAGGTAGACAGTGAAAATATCAATCGGTGCCTGTTGTTCTCCGCCGGATTAAGTCTAAACTTGCATCCAAACAAGCCAGAGAATACCAGTAAACCACATTAACTCCATCACCGGTCAACCTGTGACCTGCCCGGCTGGCTGTTGTACCTTCAAAGGTGGCAGCGGCTTTACAAGCGCTTGTCTTGTCAGTTCAGCAGCTGCTCGTTAGGGCTTTCCACTCGGCTTTCTGTAGACTTCACCGCACCTAATCGCCTCTTCCTCGCTACCATGGGCAACACATCCTCGATGCTCACTCAGTACGACATCGAAGAAGTCCAGGACCACTGTAACCACACATGTAAGTTGCTAATCCATTCGCCAATTTCTTAGTTCCCCCTTGTGGATCAAGGAGCTTAGTATTTCTGAGCTGTTGGATTTAATTTAAATTGATTTGATTTGAAGTTTCGCAGCAGGAGATAGTTTCTCTGTATCAGAGGTTCTGTCAGCTCGATCGCAGTGGCGGAGGTTTCATCTCCGCCGATGAGTTCTTGTCCGTACCTGAATTCGCCGTCAATCCTCTTTCTCAGGTACAAACACATAAAGGATTAAAGGTTAAATCTTTTTATAATGTGACGTAGATCATTGACTGAAAACTTGGGCAGTAGATTTCAAAGATTGATGCTTTATTTTGATAGAGCACACCATGTGATCATGTATTGGCGAACGATCCAAATCTTTTATATGAGTAACTATGAAGTGCTGTAAATCTTTCAGAGATTGCTGAAGATGTTGTATGGATTGAACTTTAAGGAATTCGTAGCTTTCTTGTCAGCATTCAGTTCTCGTGCAACCTTGCAGCAAAAAATTGAGTGTAATATTTCTTTATTAATGTGTCACTTCAGAAGTATGTGGCTACTATGAGCTTTGCTTGCTTGCTTTGTTCTCTATTTATGAGTTGCAGTTTGGGGTGTCTATCTGTTTTGCAGTTATTTTTAAGGTATATGATTCAGACTGCAATGGGAAAGTCGCATTCAGTGATATGTTGGATGTTTTACGGGATTTGACGGGGCAGTTCATATCTGAGCAACAGAGGGAGGTTGGTTTCTATCACAAATTTGCCTCCTTATTTTATTTCTCTTATGCTCTGATTTGGGCTTGTAACGAGGCTTGAGGCACTTGAGTTTATGCAATGATTCAATAGTTCAAAAAATTTCTTCTTGTGAAGTATCTTTACTCATCGCCAATATGTTTATTTGGACTATGTTGAGGTTACCTGTTATTATAGCTATTCACCATTTGTTTTAAAGTTATCAATCAAACGTAGTCTGGTTTTCCATCTAGGATTCAGGTTTCATTTCAGAGATGATGTCACTCGGTTCTTGGGCCAAGTAGGGGAAAATGATTATAATCAGAAATCAGAAAACTGACTACCTTCATGAAAGTATCTTCTTCGAGACCTAGTTTCCAAAGTATTGGTTTTCTTAATACAAGAAAAAATAAGAAGTAACTGTTGAAAACATGACTTTCATCTTTCTTTATACAAGATTAATACATTTATACTGCTCTGAAACTTTTCATTACAAAGTCTGAGAAGGTGCCTATTTATGTGTTTGATATAGTGTTTATGCGTTTACATCTTTCTGCAGCAAGTGTTGACCCATGTCCTTGAGGAATCAGGCTATACAAAGGATTCTTTGTTAAGCATATCTGACTTTATGGAGGTACCACAACATTATAAGTTCTGTATAGTAATTAATGCACATTATTGTAGATATATAACTAGTCTGGTCATTGTCTTGCATGACCTCACTTGTATGATTTTCATTACTCCGCTTAGCTTGTTTCATCTTAGTGATTGTGTTATGAATTTTGAATTGCTCGACTAGTATAACTCTGTTTGACACTGCCCTTTCTAATCATGCCATAGAAGACAATGAGATGTGCTCTGATTAGTATAACTTGGGTTGCTTTTGGAAGCAATTTTTACAATGTTCATGGAACCATGGATTGAATAAAGGAGAGAGAACTTCGATTTCTCATTTCATTGCCATGCATGGAGTTCAAGGGTATGGGTATGGCATTAATCTGTCAGATTTTCATTAAGGCTAGAAGTAATAGCTGCATTTACCTTTGCAACGGTTTATTCACACAGAGAGAGATATCTCTATGTATGAGAGGGGCTGGGTTGCTGGGGATGGAGGTCCCTCTAAATTTTTTCTGAAGTTATTAAGTTATCCTCATTGAAGTCACACTATTGTTGGGTCTAGCATAAATGTGATAAAACTTAGTGTCATGCTAGAATGACTTGAAGGTTTATATCCCAAGAAGTTGAGATGTTTTTGTTTCCCCTCTGGTTTGCTTTTCTGTAAACATTTTTTTAACTTTTGTTGATATTCCTATGTGTTATGGTCTTGGAAGTACCAAAGAGTGTAAAGCAACTTAGTTTTCTATTTTTACCTTTTTCTTTTCTAATCAGACTAGTAAATACTTTTGCTAACATTATTTGCAGTATACATCAGCTGATTTGTCATTTCCAATTCACATCTGAAGGGACTTTTCTTCATCTGTCTATGAAATGATTATACTTGCATTAAATTCCTATTTATGCAATAAATTTTGTAGAAAGCATATATATTAGCTGAAAATAAGTAAACAATGTAAAAATTAATTCCTCATTGTTTACAGACTCTTTGCAACTCTGATTTGAAGATGGAGGTTGAGGTTCCTGTGGATTGAAATGAGACTGACAAATCTCAAAGTTAAAGTTGGTCAGGGTTAAAAGCCAGAGGCACAACGTCCACTGTGTGTTCCTTGTAAGTCTGTAAAACAGTATAAGCACTTATGCCGGGAGTGGCATTGCTCGTTTTGCCAACTAGTTCGTAGAACAATAGCACAATGTATTTTCATTACACAGCTTTGAGCCTTTAGAATTACGTAGCAGATGGCAGATGGTTGATTGCTAGTTCTTCTGCTTGTTGAATAACGTAATTTATGGACAGTTTTCAGCCGTTGGACTTAGGGACAAATGGTTCCTTAATTTTCAGATGCATCATCATGTATGGCATTGGCATTCAAATCCATGTCCTCCATTCAGAAAAAGCTAACCATGCTGATTAGATATTCTTCTTCTTGAATCATTTCTGTTCGTGTATCCCTTTTCTTCCTTTAATAAGATTTGGCTTAAGCAAGGCTTAGCAAAGTCTAGGTTCAAGCCCCCCTCCCAATATCGCTTGTATAAACAAAATTGCTTTTGGCTTAACGTCTCTCTCTCGTACTAAATCCTAGTACTTTATCAGTGAGTTGGTTAAAGTAAGACTGCCTGGAATTTGGGTCGGACTGAAGCCCGCCATGATGAATTTATTCTGGGCCATGCTTATTCTTGAATTATTATCGCCTTTTTTTCTTTTTACTTTGTTGGCCATTAATGAGAATGTCAAGCACGCCTGTGCTTCTTTCTTTTCTTTGTTAATTACTTTTGCGTAAATTAAATATGAAAAAAGAGAGTATGATCCCATCCAGCCATCCTTAATGTAACATATCCTGTATCATGTGCATAACGAATAAAACTGAGAAGAAAGAAAAAAAAAGGTACTGGACCACGTACAAGAAGCTATTTTTATCATTTATTTTCGGAAAATATAGGGAGATCAATTTGGGAGGCAGAAGCTGGAATACCAACTCTCTAATAGAGCGTGGGACTCATTGTATTGGTGGGCTCCATCTTTATTAGAGGCTGGTACACAAATTGGTATTCCAGCTTCTGCCTCCTGAGCATAACCCTTTATTTTCCCTGTATGGACTTACACTAAACTTGAGATTTAAAACTTTACGTGTCACATCACATGTACTAAAAATCCAGGGCGATAAAAGAACTCTACAATGTGAAAAGAAGTTACAGGGTGTGTTTACTATTACCATCGTGCCCATTGGATTCTGATAAATCATGATTGTTAAAATAGCATAGTTGACCCCTCCATGATCCATCCAGATGGGAAGGGAGATAAGGATTTACCCAATAGGGGAAACAATAAGAAGGAAAACTGAGTTTTAATTTTTAATTTTTATGATACGGGAAAGAAAACTGAGTTGACCAACCTATTTGAGTAATCTCTTTTTCGTATATATATATATGATATGGTCGGTATGTAGTCGGCAAAAGAAGAAGAAGAAGACCTCCTGCCTCGCCTGCTGGCCCATGTATTCTAATTTGTAGCCGTTAAACTAGCTACTAACGACTTTTTGAAAAATCGAAAGGACCCTTTTAATGACGGTTGCGGGGCAAAAGCAAGAAGTGGGGGCCCACCTTGTATGATGAATACAATTGGATTTTAGTCTGTTGAGGAGACAGTGATTGATTGGTGGACAAATTGGAGCTCTAATCGGGCAGGAGATTTTTTATAGGGACAAAAAGGTAAGAACGACCTCGTTTCGATTGATCTCGGTATTTGGTTGGTAGAAAAGAGATTGTCTTTGGCAATGTCATGTATCAAGCATCCAGCACCTTCGTGGTTACAAGGAGGCAAAGGGCAGTTTTGTTTCTTAACCTATTCATTCAATTCAATGCCTTTCTGTTTCAGATATTTCAAAATGAATGCTGCTGCTTTATAAGGAAGCCAAACCAAGCGCCAAGCTGTTGCTGGCAAACACGAACATTCATTTTTGGTATGTATGCCTTAGCCTTTTCTGTATTTTCCATAAACAAAATTAAAAAATTAAAAAATGAATGAAGAATTTAAAACCTGGGAAGCTATAAGCACTGGCGATATTTCTTTGCTGCTTCCTATTTTGTCATTGAGTGCACATCAGAAAAAGTTGGATTTGTTTTTATGCCTCTTCCATAAGAGAAAAGCATGAATGGGTTTCATTCCGTTTTGTAAACCATAGAATTGTCCATTTCTGGTATCTTCTTAATTCATTGTTCGTGAGAAACAAGTTTCATGTAATTTGTTTTCTTCTTCTTGTAATTGTTGTTGCTGTAGCAGAAAAAATAAAAACTTGACAGGTTTGATTCTTTCTGCAGTGATTTTTCTCAACTGGGTTTTGTTCTGAGGATGAAGTTTAGGCCTTCTTCTGCACAACCATCAGGTAATGTTTTTTTTTTTTTTTTTTTTTTGTGTGGTGGAAATCAGGTTCTTGGATTAGGAAAATAACTGGAGTTGTATTCACTTTATTCTAGGCACTAGTGTCTATCTCATTGTTCCTGTGGCATATGATTTATTCAATTTCATTATTTGCTACGTGAATCTTGAAGAAGATAATGGTAATTCTGAATAGCTGATAAATTTTCACTTGTTTTGTTCCTAGAATCCAGTCTGATTTCTCCTCTATTAACTGAGATGGCCGAGGGTAGTATGCCTGGGATGCCTGAAACTGATATAACAGCCCTAACTGAAGCTCTTTATGCTCAACAACAACTACTGCAAAAGCTTTACTCTGAACTGGATCAGGAAAGGGAAGCATCATCTACTGCAGCTGATGAAGCTCTATCCATGATACTGCGCCTGCAAGGAGAAAAGTCTGCCATGAAGATGGAAGCAAGTCAATATAAGAGATTGGCAGAGGAAAAGATATGTCATGCTGAGGAAGCTCTTGCGATATTTGAAGATCTCATTTATCAGAAAGAAATGGAAATTGCTTCTCTTGAGTTCCAACTTCAGGCTTATAGGTACAAACTTTTAAGCATGGGTTGCAGCACTGAATTAGGTGCCGGTGAAAATGTATATCCAGAGAATTTGTTGTTTCAAAGAAGTGATCTTGGCAATGCGGAAACCGGTGTTAGTGGGACTATAAGAAGAATCAACTCTCTGCCTCCACTTGAACTCAAGGAATTCCTCAACAAGAAAAGCACTATGGATAAAGAAAGAGACAGAGACAGAGACAGAGAAAGAGAAAGAGAAAGAGAAAGAGAAAGAGAAAGAGACAGAGACAGAGACAGAGACAGAGACAGAGAAAGAGACAGACCCATGATCCCTAAGCCAGAATGTGTTACAAAAAAAGCAGAGAAAAAGGTGGACCAGGAAGTCAATTTCCAGAGCTTAGATGTAGAGAAGAAATCAATAAATTATGCAGGTGGGAACATGAATACAATCTGGGAGCAGATTAAGAAGTTAGATGCACGAGTGAAAGAGATATCAGATTGTAAAGACTATGGTAGGGAGAAATCTTTACTCTTGAAGGGTCCGTCCAGGACTTGTTCATTACCCCCAGTTCCAAAAGTAAGCATAAACACATCACGTAACCCAACAAGTGAAGAAATTATTGCCAGTTTGGATAAGCTTAAGCAAAGTGGGATTCTACAGGAAAGGGAGGCAATTGTTAGTCCTTCATGCTCCTCAAGCGTCCATGATGTTTTTGAAGTCCCACAAAGTTATGAGAATACTAAAGCTTGTGAAGGTGAGAAGAAAGAACTTAGTAAGTTGACTGTGGAAGTCGAGAACAGGCTGGGAAAGCCAGATTTGATGTTGGATGAGACCAGTGAAATATATGCTAAAGATGAAACAGACAGGGTAAGGAAAATTTTGCATTGCAAGAAGCAAGAGAATAAAATATTTAAACCAAGAGATGGAATAAGTACTGCTGACTCTCAGCAAGCCAAATTTCAACAGCTGTGGAGGAGAATAGAGCAGCTTGAGGGAGAGAGAAATAATATAAGGCAAGAAATTAGTCATGCAGGAGAAGAGGAGTTGAAGCTGTTTCAGGAGATACATGAGCATCTTAATTTAATACAGTCTGAAATGCGTAGTTGGAAGCCTAAGAAACCCCCTCCGCAGGATGACGAGCCCTTGCACTCTGTTATGGAGGTATGACCTTCTTGCTTTTTCCTTAGGGTATTCACTCACTCACTCACTCACTCACTCACTCACTCTCTCTCTCTCTCTCTCTCTCTGCTGTGGACTGTGATACACATGCACATACACTTTTAGTTGTGAGGGTCTTTGAGCATGGCTTGCTAAGTATAAGCTGGAATGTTGGTTCACCTTGAATGCAAAGTTAAATGCAAAGTTTGATTACTTATTCCCAAATCTCAATTTTATGGAACAGGCAATGCTACACTTTTGGCTTTGACCAAGCAATTCGGTGTCGCTGATGAACTTCAGGCATCATCAGTTTTAAAGGTGCTATGCAGAAAGGATTCCGTAAGAATATCTTTGACCTTTTCTTCTCCAGTGGGTGGTGTGAACTAATAAATTAGATTCTTTGATTTGATTTGTATAGCTCCTAATACATTGTAAAATTTTCAATCTGTACATTGAGTCTTACTACAGTACAAACAAATCTTTCTTCCGAATTAGGATTGTACAAGGAATGCTTTCATGTACATTTTATTATTTTGAAATTGAGATGCAGGTTGTAAGTGATGTCAGGAGTTCTTTCTCAACATAGATACCATGTTTTACATTTTCCCTCCATATAAAAAAAGTTACATGACACATTCAACTTTTGAGCGTAACTGCAAGAAAGCTTCTGCATACATTCAACATTAGAGTATTGTCTTATTGTTTATAATCAGATCATAATGGAAATCAGTTGAGTGCCCTTGGTGTATCAGAATTTCTGGCAGAAATCTCCCTACCTCCTTTTGTTTTCTATACAATTTTCATGAGATTAAAACCAACTCTGCAATAGGGAGTGTTTCCATGAAAGAATAATCATGTAATAGTGACCGCAATTAGGTCGTAGAATACAGTGTCTCATTTTGTGCATACATAACCACTAGGTAAGATTTCAAGGCATGCCATGGCCTGGAGTATTTCCCAGGAAATCTAGTTGATGTTTAATTCCAGAAAACTGGAGTGATAAACTTTTAATAGTGGAAAGATATTAATAAAACGCGTGGGAATTTAGTATATTGGGAGAATTTTAATGCAAGAGGTGCTTTCCTATGAGGATCAAGAAGAACTCAGAAAAAGGAGGCTATTCCGTAGTCTATTTGTTATCTCATTTCCTCCCAAATGATTAAGTATCTTGACGAACGTTCTAACTTAGAAGTTATGCCTTCAAGATCGTTGGGATCCCTAGCACAGCAAGGATAGGATATAGAAGGGAGATAATCTAAATTGCAGATATGCCCATACATTCATCTCTTTGCTCACATGAGGTAATGAAAGTGGATGATATGTTGGAGGAAGATAGTATAGACCAAGCAGAACTGCTCCAAGGAATATCATTTAGACTTGTCTTTACAGGGTCCATGTTTATATTGCCAAAATAGTTTGTGTGGGGACATTACACAAGTGATTGGACTAATTCTATTTTCAGTATTGTTGACCTTTATTGCAATGCTTTCTTAGGCATGTAGTCATATATAGATCTTCCATTTTAAAACTCCAGATTTCTTCACAACGTTCCAACCATTGATGAAGGGAAGTTGAAGTTGTGAAGGTTGCATATTGGATTTATGGATTTGTAAGTCTTAACTTGTTCGAATTCTTCGCATGGAACTGAATATCTTGTTACCAAAAAACTAACTTTTTTTCTCAAGCACTTTATTATCAAGGACGTAAAATAGAGATTCTTCATTTGAGGATTACATCATTTGATTAACTTATTAAGGATTACATCATTTGATTAACTTTCACTGAAAGATTGCTGAGTTCCAAATGTTTAGATTATGCATTGCATATGTAAGTCAAGAATAAATTTTAATTTAAAACAAGAGTTTTGCAGTGATTCAAGAGTTAATTTATAATGAAGAGACAGGAGTTTCACTTGCATTGCATATAGTATTAGTGGGGTAATTTTCTGTGGAGATCACCTAAAAACAGATGGATGCTTGAAGTAATATTTGCTTGTGGAGGTCACCATCTTGGAGCACCATGTCACATTGGCCTTCCCCTTTCATGCACAAAGAAGAGTTTGGCATGTAATTCTTTACTGCAAGTGGAACGAGCACTGTGTTTTATCATCATTTGCACCTACCCACCCCTAAAGCTTCTTTTCATTTCTTTTAATATCTGACCAGCACATCGTTTATTTATAGTTAAACGAAAGTGCCTGAAGTTCTCACTTTCTGCAACAGTATCTGCAATCAAGTGAAGAGTTCCTGCAGTTCTACAAAAGTTCTGCATTTCTAACACGTACGAATACGATGCAGAAATGCCAAGGAGGAGGAGAGGTACGTGATCCAATTGAAGAGGCTGCAAGTAGTGGATATCGAATCATCAGACTCAGTAAAGTTTTTAAATAAAATATTTGAACAGATGAAAGAAAGTATGAAAGCATTAGAAATAGGGTAGGCCAAAAAGAGAACTAAATGCCTTTTTGGACTGTGGATATCAATCTTATTACATGAATTAGTTCTATTATTGAAGTAATGAGCAACAAAGTCTGTGTTTGGATGGTTCTGATATGAAGCAAGCACTAGTTTGTTGACTAGTGAAAGAAACTCTTCTTTATGCTTAGCTTAGTATAACTTTTTACTGAATTCTCATGTCAGCTCTCGGACAGAAGTTTACGAGAAGGCAGTGAAATGTAGTCTGAGTTGCATAATAATACGGTCGAATAAGTATAAGACATGGTTAAAAGTTAAAACAAGTAAGAAAACAACTGCCAATTGCTTTAACCAAAAATTACAAATAAAAATCAAACAAATGAATTCAATTATCAGACATGAAAGTTCAAATTCAATGAAACTACTTCCATCACTATCCCAGAGTCAGTGCATCAACTTTAAGGCCAACTTCTTCAATCAACAGTGATGAAGGATTGGAGATATATTCCTTCACCCGACCCATTTCATGAGCTACATCTTGCATACTTGGTCTCATTGAAGGATTGTACTGTGTGCACATAAGGCCAAGCTCAATCAATTCCAGAACAACATCCCACCATATTTTGTTATATTGCTTAGGCATTGAATCTGGGACACACCTGTCTATCGCTTGTTGAACTATAGAATCAACCCTGCTGGGGTAGTGACTTTTTACCCATTCATGCAAGCTTGAACCTTCATGAAAAAGGACGTCGGTTGGTCGCCTTCCTGTAACAATTTCTAACAAAAGGACCCCAAAACTGAATACGTCTCCCTCAATAGAAGCGCATTTTCCCATCCCATACTCTGTATTTGGTCAAGTCATTGAAGGAAAATAGGTAGATATTAGAAATGTAAATCACCATTTTAGCAGTAACACTATAATATGACAGAAAACAAAAGTACATACCAGGAGCAATATAGCCAATGGATCCGCATAACAAGCCATCTGCTGAACTGAAGGATGTTGAGTCATTCGTTGGAATATTCTCATCACTGCCTTTCACTAATCTTGCAATTCCAAAATCAGTAACCAAAGCCGTCATGTCATCATCTAGTAGAATATTGCTTGGTTTGAGATCACAGTGTACAACTCTAACAGGAGAATGATGGTGTAAATAGGCCACTCCTTCAGCTACATCACTGCAGATGCTCACCAACTGAATCAAGTTCAACCCATGGCTCAATCCATGGCTTGAGTAAAGATGCCTCTCCAGGCTCCCGTTTGACATCAATGGCAGAACAAGAGCCTTAAAATCCGGCCTACTGCAAGCTGTGATGATTCTAATCAAATTTCTGTGCCTAGTCCTCTTCAGGACTTGGCATTCCCTTTTAAAGCTTCCTAAAATCTCTCCATCTGTCTTCAAATCCAATACCTTCACAGCAATTACTGAGTTATCTTGAAGGACACCCTTATAGACGTGCCCAAACCGGCCTGCACCAATCAGGCTTGAAGCACTGAAACCACCAGTGGCTTCAACGAGCTGCTCATATGAGATTCTTGGGTACTTGAGTTCTTTCTTCTCTTCTTCTTCATCATCCCTCAAATCCCCATGGTCAAAAATTGCCAACTGCTTTTGGAATTTTGACCTGTGCATGAGGGGGTACCCGAATATGCAAAAGATGGGAGTGATAAGTAATGACAGGAGAATTGACAGAATAGCCAAATGATGAGCATGTTTTTTCCGGCAGTTTGGCAGGCCTTTTATTGATCCACAGAGACCAACATTTCCGAGGAAAGAGTCTATGGTGAGTGAAGAAAAGGCCCCCTTGCTTGACACATTCCCAGAGAAGTTGTTGAAAGAGAAGTTGACTTTCTTCAGAGTTAAAGAATCTTGCAGAGATTCTGGTATTTCTCCAATCAATTGGTTTGAAGATACATCAAGTTTTTGAAGATAAGGCAACTTTCCCATTGAAACAGGAAGAGGTCCTTCTAAGGAATTTACCGAAAGGTTGAGGTACTCAATGGCAATGCAGCTCCCAAGTTGTGATGGGATTGTGCCAGAAAGATTATTAGAAGATAGGTCAACTGCTAGCACCATATCCATTTTGCTCAACTCCATTGGTAATGGTCCATGTAAGTGATTACTAGACAGGTTCAAGTATAATTTCAAGCTCCTCAGTCCTGCAACTTCACTAGGAATTACCCCTGAAATCTGATTGTGAGAAAGGTCTAGAATCTCTAAATTGATGCACTTTCCCAGACTTGGTGGTATGGTTCCTGAGAGTTGGTTCTCATAGAGCAAGAGCCTTCTTAACTGGGAAAGGTTTGCGAAACTATCTGGAATTGAACCAGAAAGCTTGTTTTTCGATAAATCTAGAAGGCCTAAATGAGGAATGTCGCCAAGAGCGGGTGGAATCTCACCAGAGAATGAATTGTTGGACAAATACACCCTTTCTAGCTTTGTCATTTGGCACAGTTTGGGTGGGACGGTTCCATTCAAAAGGTTACTAGACAAGTTTAGCAGGGTGAGATTGACAAGGTTTGAAATTTGAGGAGGAATTGAACCATAAAGAAGATTAGCATCTAAATGAATTTGTACAAGATTGGTAGAAAGATTACCAATAATAGGAGGTATCTCTCCCCCAAGATTATTTCCAGCTAATTCAAGCTCTTGAAAGTTAGAGGCATTAACTAAAGAAGTTAAAAAAGGTTCAAGGTTAGTGTTACCATTATGGCTCACAAAGCCATTGTAGGACAAGTAGAGGTACTGTAATTGTGGCATTTTCTGTATAATCTCCAATGGCAACTCCCCACTAAGCATGTTAGACTCCAAATCAAGCCATTCCAGTCTTGAGGAGTTTGCAAGGGCTGCAGGAACCTGACCTACAAGATGATTGGACCACAGTAGAAGAAACCTCAACTGTTTAAGCTTACAGCCATCTGCTAAAGGGATTTTTCCGCTTAAAGAATTGTTAGAGAGGTCAATGTACTGCAAAGAAGAAGAAGAATGATTGCAGAAAAGTGTCACTGGAATTTCACCCTCAAGCCGGTTGCTTCCCAAATCAAGATATACTAATTTGTGCAGAAAACCAAGTTCAGCAGCAATGTTTCCTTCAAGAAGATTGGAAGATAAGCTGAGCTGTCTAAGGTTAAACAGAGAGCCTAATTCTCCTGGAATGTGACCTTCAAATAAGTTTCTTGACAAGTCAAGAATGGACAAGGAAGAAAGGTTAGCAAGAGCCGGAGAAATGGGGCCCTTGAGAGACCTTCCACTAAGATCAAGCTCTACAACTTGGTCTGTACTCTTGTTGCACCTGATGCCTGACCAATTACAAACATGAACACCCAAAGAATTCCAGTCCTCTAAAACATGCTGGGGGTCCGAAACAATTGCTGTCTTGAAAGAAAGCAACGATGCCTTATCTCTCATTGTTTGAGCATTTTCTTGGCCCAAAACCACAGCCAAGAAAATGATCAAACAGAGCAAATTAAACAAGGAAAACCTTTGAACACCAATCATGATCATATCAATCTTCTCCAAGCTAAATTTTTTGAAGAAATTGATGAAAACAAAGTGATCAGAAAAGAAAAAATATATATAAAAGAGTAGTTCTGGATGGCACAGGAGAAATGCATGCACCAGCTGCATGAGCTTGAGATTAAGATAATGAAAGCTTGGAGATGTCCAATGCCAATAAGTAAGCAAAGCAATGCTGGGAAAAATTTGAAAATCTCGTGCCTAACTGCCGTTTGATGGAGTGGATGTACGTTTGGCGCCTGTGATCTTTGACTTTAAATCCCACCAATAGCGTTCATACAATTGTGTGCGTGTAACATGCCAAGTAAGCAACGTTAATGCAGTACATGTCAGCACCGGCAGGCCTAACCATTTTATTTTATACTTAGCTTTTGTTCATGAATTTATCTAATCTTATTAGTATTATGTTGTTGGTTTAGAGATGTGAGCGCAGAGATTAGTGGATGGTGTGCTGTGGGGAAAAGATAATATTGGTTAATAAGCACGCTTGAGGAAGCTGATGTGGTAAGTGGGTGTTTGGGTTTCGGTATATTTGTCGGCCCAGCGCCTCAGCTCATGCATTTACACACACGCTGTTCATTAATTGGTATTGTAGCAATAAGAAGAGTAATTAAGAAATGTACAGCAGCACAATTAAGATGCAACCAACATAAGCAAATAAAAAGTTTTGATTCTAAATTCTAACGTGTTGCATGAGAAATAAATGAAATGTTTACTTATTAGTTGGCCAGAACTAAGGTACATTTTTTGAAGCATTTGTAGCAGAGGTTTTAGACAAGCTTGTAAACCCAAGTATTTCGAGATTGGACTGGATTGGAGTTAAATGCCAACCCATCTTAAAATTTGTAAGAATATTAAATTAATAAATTTGATCTTAGTATTTATAAATTTATCAAACAGTGATCAAGATACTTACCTAATTTAATTAAAATAGTCTGAGAGCCACCGAATATGCCCAAAGTCCTATACTTAGCTGCTCGGAGAGTAGCACCAATGATCATCAAATTTGTGCACACAAGTTCGGAAAATGGAGTTAGGTTTGGTTTTGGACAAAGCCAGATTTGATTAAGACATCAATTACTGAATAATCTTGTAGGAGCCGGTAGTTATCAGAAGATCATACGTCACATGTCAAGGCTGATCATTAAATTGTGGAAAAAAACTTGAACTGATTTTGCTTTAAAGAAAAAGTAACGAAAGTTTGAACAGCTTCATATTTGTCTCGTCACAGACTTCGCAATCGTCCCCTCCTATTTTCACCAAACGAATAAGGAACTAGAGGAGGAGACGTCAGCGATGGCGGAGATGAGAACCAAACGTCAGATCGGCGGTGGATGGATATTTCGTTATTGTCAACGCATAATCAGATCCAGTCATCAAACGGACCTGTTGCCTTCGTTACACGTGGCAGCATCTCATAGCAACGGGCCTTGAGACCAAGGTGGCCCAATATATGAGCGGGTCCTTAATCGACCTCGATGCCAACAAGAAAGCTAGAATGAGTCTTAATCGTCATCCGATCTAGTGCAGAGTTATTATTGGATTGTTAGATTAAAATTCCTCATTGTAACCCTTTAACATAGTCCCTCGTTATAGAAGCTCGTCATGGATAGCGAAATAGATAATGTTGCGTCTACCCCAGCTAGCAAACGATGACATCAGAAAGGACAATTTAGGTTTTTCAGATTTTATTTTGTTCAAAATGGGCTCAGTTTCACGAGAGTTTGCAAGTTTGCCCTTTCTTACTCTCGCGTGTTAAGTATGGGCCTACTGTGTTGCGAATAGAAGTGGGCTTTTCTAAATGTAGGGGAGGCCTCTTTGTTTTATTTATTTATTTATTTAAATTTTTCGCCCCAAAAGAAAAAAAAATTAACGTACATGGGAAAATATCTTCAAAAAATGGACAACCAAAAAGGTTTAAGCGAGGTTTCATCTCTTCTTCATTGAGTTGTGCCTCTCTCTGAAATGGCTTCCACAGCCTCATTCTCTCCGAGCCCTCAAGCTCAAACATACACATGCAGTTCCAGATGGAGTAAACCTCCGAAGCTTAACCACAAGTTTCTCTTCAGCTCAACCTCCAACGGTCTCTTCTTCAAGTCCTCACACTCTTCCTCCACTCATTTCCCGCTAAGCCTTAAATCCCCTCCAGAACCTGTTCATATCCCCCCGTTGAGAGACTCAATACAAGACAATATCGTCGAAAATTCGATGAATTTTCAGATACCCATGAGCGAATTTCATCTAATGACACCTCAGGAATCGGCCCCGAGGATTTTTATCCAAGACCCGCCATGGATTGCCTCACTCTTTTTGAAGGGTATTTACAAAAGAGCCAACCAAGAATTGAAATTGGAGTCCAAGGAAATTGAAAGGAGGAACTATAATTTACTTAGGAGGAGGCAGATAAAGGCCGAGACCGAGGCTTGGGAGAGAATGGTGGACGAATATAAGGAATTGGAAAAAGTAATGCGTGAGAAGAAGTTAGCTCCGAATTTGCCTTATGTAAAGGCCTTGTTTTTGGGTTGGTTTGAGCCGTTGAGGGAGGCGATAGCGAGGGAACAGAAGACGCAGCAAACGAAAAAACACAAGGCAGCGTTTGCGCCCCACATTGATTTGTTGCCGGCTGACAAGATGGCGCTTATTGTTATGCATAAGATGATGGGGTTGGTTATGGTGGGAAATCAAGATGGGTGTGTTCAAGTTGTTCAAGCTGCTGTTCATATTGGCATGGCCATAGAGCAGGAGGTGAGTTCTAAAGTCCTAATTTCATTTGTGTGTTTGGAGTTTTAGATAATTTGTTGCATATTGGTTTTGAAATGGACCTTTCATAGTTACTAAGTCAATGCGACATGATGTGCATTATAAAAGCTACTGTTTAAGGAGATTTCATCCCTGATGGGGATTGTGTGTTAATTGGGAACTTCTAATTGGTATATGTATGTACTAGTTTCTAGTTTTAATCATTCTGGTCAGCTCATTTATTTTTATTTCGTTCTAAAGAGAATCATTTCGCTCTAGTTGGTGTATATATCATACTATCATACTAGTACTACTATAATATGAATTGTTATTTAGGAACTTTGATTATTTTTTTTTAAAAGAGGAAAACTTTGCAGATTTGGGAGGATCATGATACTGAAGGCTTAATTTAGAAAGCAGTCCTTCATGGTGAATTCTGGAGTGAAGAATCAGGATCAAGCTTTTTTGTGCTGTAACACTTGCTTGAAATGATAATCCCAATGACCCCTTTACCACTTGAGTAGAGTGCATTAGACATGGTCCGACCAAAGCTTATCCATTAGCAACCTTGTTGATTGGACATTCTTATACTTATTTTTATTCATATTTTGTAATTTCCATACAATTCAAGCTTAACGTCAACATTTCCCTGTTTATACTCCATTTCAGCAGTATCACTTAATTGAAAATGAGAAATTATATATTGTTACCTCTCGATATTTCAGGTCAGGATCCATAGTTTCTTGGAGAAAACCAAAAATCTCCAGAAAAAGAAGACTGGTGTTGCTGATGAAGATGGTCTGAGCAAGGAGAAGGAGATACTCCGGAAACGTGTTAATGGTTTAATTAGAAGGAAAAGACTGAATGAGGTGCAAAAGCTATTGATAAAGGAAGAAATGAAGCCCTGGGGTCGTGATAAACAGGCTAAGGTTTGTTGCTTTGAGTATTTTGTATTCTTTCAATATGGCAAAGTGTTTTTTTTTTCTTTTCTGTTTTAGATTGTATTGTATATAAAGGGCTTAATTGTTTTTTTTCTTCTTCTCATGTCATGTTATGTTGCAGCTGGGAAGTCGTCTGATAGAATTATTAACCGAAACGGCTTATGTACAACCTCCACTTAGCCAGTTGGCAGATAGTCCACCTGATGTTAGACCTGCATTTAGGCACAGATTTAAAGCTGTGGCAAAAAGTCCAGGGTAAGACTTTTAAACCATTTTTAGCCCCAAATTTCCTTCAGAAATTCACTGTTGGGAAAATAGATCGCAGTTTAATTGGCTTTTCTTAGGCAGGAGTTGTTTACTTTAGGTAGATATGTCAAGTTAGTTTATTCCATTATCCTGGTGTATCTTGCTCTACCTAATTGAAATATTCGGATTATAGAACATTTGTAGCGATTTGCAACCCTATATTTCATAGGTTTTTAAGGGATAGGCAATCATGTGCTTTGACTCTAGCATTTTTCCTTTGTGATAATATAATTTCTTTTGATCCTTATAGGCAGAAAATTGTGAAGAACTATGGAGTTATAGAATGCGATCCCTTGGTTCTTACTGGCCTTGATAAAACTGTAAGTTGAGATATCTCTTTCCTGTTTGAGTTTACCTGTTCAATACACTTGAAATTAGTTTGCATTGTGAATACAAATTCAAATCTGCTGTCAAGTTTCTGGGTTATGATATAAAAAGGAATGCATATCAATTCAAAGCTCACCTATTTGTTCCCCGTGATTAGACCTCATTATGTGTAATTTTAATGGCCACATAATCTTGCTTTGCATTGTTCTCTGTGAACATCATGTCAAATATGAAGAGACTTCAATTGTGGAGTCCTACCAGAAAGGGGTTTCTAGGGGTGAGGGGTGAAGGTTTTTTGTGGAATAATTCATTGTTCACTTTGTTTGTTTTTGCACTGCTTTCTTGTGTGGTTGTGATTGCTACTATCATTGGGTTACTGCTAAATTTACCAGGCCTTATAACTTATTGTATATGCCTAGTATGTTTTGTATGTTGTACATGTCTTTACTCTGATTGTGCTACTTAACGGTTATTTTATGTTCTTGTATCTTTACAGGCTAAACATATGTTGATTCCTTATGTGCCAATGTTGGTGCCTCCCAAAAGATGGAAAGGGTATGAGATACAATATTTAATATTTATGTAGCATTTTTTGCATCCCCCCTTTTTTTTTAAATACATGAAAGAAAAGTTGACAAATAAATGAGATCGTATTGAAGTTGGTGACTGACTAATAAATGTTGAATAAATTTGAAGTCTGCACTCAGTTTCCCATTTGTTATACTGTGCTACTTAATTTTGAAACATCTTTTTGAAAATCTTTCCAGGTATGACAAGGGTGGGCATTTGTTCTTACCTTCTTATGTCATGCGTACTCATGGATCTAGGAAGCAGGTAGATGCAATGAGGAACATTTCTAGAAACCAGATGCTGAAAGTATTTGAGGTACATTAATTAGAGTTCCATTTATTGTTCCATTTCATATTTTCCATGTGAAATAGATCAAGGCCAGAGATTTCCACATGGTGAGAGCACCATTGTTGCTGCTCCTTCCCTTTCTGATAGAATAATCACTATGATTTTTCAGGATACAGTTATGAACAACAACAAAAACTATTAATCAAAAGTAGTTATAATTTGACTAGTATTTGTTCACTGCTGCGTTAGAAGCTATCATATTTTACCATAGATAGAGACTGATAGGATTTTAGATGATGAACTGAACTTTTTCTTATGCATAGAGGCATACTTTGGTTCTAATTTCTAGATCTTTAGCATATATTTTGTTCCTTGTATCATGAAAATGATATCCACTTTTGATATGGCATGTGTGCAGGCCCTTGATATGCTTGGAAGCACCAAATGGAGGGTGAATAAGAAAGTACTTAGCGTGGTGGAGAGCATCTGGGCTAGAGGTGGCAACATTGCGGGCCTGGTTAATCGTGAAGACGTGAGGACATAATGATCTCTCACATTTAAAAAAAAATTGTTTGTGTTCTACCTTTTTCTTACTTTCTCCGGAGATAGCTCTTAAAAGTAACTAAATTGAATGATCTCTACAACATTCTCCCAAATAACATATTACTCTTGAAATACCTGCCTCACGTTACAATGATGAAAATGCAAAAAAGAAAGAAACTAGAGTATGGATAATTTAGTCAATTTCCTTTGTGGTGGGTTTTCACAGCTAACTATTTTAGGTTATTAACATTATTATGTTCACCTTTTGCTTGTAAAAATCATGTGGCCTGAATATTCTCGTGGGCTTGTAGGTTCCTGTACCGGATAAATCACCATTTGAGGATTTAAAAGAAATTCAGGAATGGAAATGGAGTGTCAGAAAAGCAAAGAAGATTAACCAAGAGAGGCATTCTCAACGATGTGACACTGAACTTAAGCTCTCTGTAAGGTCTCCTTTTGTTTATATAATATTTATTTTGTAATGTTGCAATTTTTTAGTACCCTGTTAATTTGCAGAGCTGTTTGATCCAGTCATTGAACTAGTCAAGAGACCAAGAACAAAAGATATTTAGGTTCAATTAGATATTAGTGAACCACCAGGTCGTACATATGTTTAATAACTTTGACGGGTCTTTTGGTTTCTGAAACTATAACCACAGTAATGACATTCGACAATATATCACCTCCGGACGATCTCTGGAACATATATATGTTCACCACCTTTAGATTTCACTATGTGAGAAATAATATCGAGTGAACTGATTTTAATATAGGTTGCTCGCAAAATGAAAGATGAGGAAGGCTTTTATTATCCCCACAATCTTGATTTCCGAGGCCGAGCATACCCAATGCATCCACATTTGAATCATTTGAGTTCTGATCTCTGTCGAGGAGTCCTTGAATTTGCTGAAGGACGACCATTAGGGAAGTCTGGATTACGTTGGCTGAAGATTCATTTAGCAAACCTGTATGCTGGCGGTGTTGAAAAGCTTTCATATGAGGGACGACTAGCATTTGTGGATAATCACATTGATGATATATTTGATTCAGCAACAAACCCTGTTAATGGAAACCGTTGGTGGTTAACAGCTGAAGATCCTTTACAGTGCCTAGCTGCTTGTATCAATCTCTCAGAAGCGTTAAATAGCCCATCACCACATACTGTCATTTCTCATTTGCCCATCCATCAGGTAAATTACTTATTCAAGCTTTTTAGGATTGTTCTTTTATTTAATATTCAAGCCCATATATATATGATGCATGATGATGATCCGTTACTCATTTTTATATTGTTCTCCTTTCATTGGCCATCTTTAACATGAGCATAATTCCTAACTCTTGCCTTGTCCATGTTTATCTTACTAATGAGCTTAATCTTTTTAGGATGGTTCATGCAATGGCTTACAGCACTATGCAGCCTTGGGAAGAGATAGCGTACGTGGGTTTGTGCATGTTAATGTCATTGCACTTTAAATTTGACTTTTTTTTCAATGTTTCTGGAATAGTAGTTCAAGAACTTATCATGTTGTTATAGTTGTATTAGAAAATTTTATAATCTCTGCCAATATTAGTGCTTTGGTTGGCAGTGGCCAGTGGGGAAATTTTTATTTTGGTTACCCTCAACATTAACTGTTTGAGGGAAAATATTATTTCTGTTCAAGAACTCTCTGTTATATGTTTTGCTTATTATAGCACTTTCGATCTATAGGGCTTGTTACGAGCTGACATTCTTAAATTTTCCTAACATTCTTTTTGTTCCCGTAGTAAAAAAATTCAACGTGTTTTGTTATATTTCAAAGTTCCCCCTATTTCTTATTATGATGTAAATGTCTTGCTCTGCTGATTGATTTGAATTGCTGTTATGTTCTCAGTTGGAAGCAGCTGCAGTCAACTTAGTTGATGGAGATAAACCTGCTGATGTTTACTCAGAAATTGCTGCGAGGTATATTAAAAAGAAAAATTCTGTCATGTTCTATTGTGGGATTGAAACTGAGGAAATATTTAATCTGATGACTCATTTTAATGTAGTACTGTGTCATATGAACTGTATTTGATTGCATTTTACTCCTTTGTTTACATTAACTTGTTTTCATTGTTAAGAATTTAATTACTAAGATTTGAAAGCATGTACAAATATCTTTCAGATTGAGTGCATAACAGAATTAAGATGCAAAAATAACATTGAATCAAGCAATGATTGTACACAGAAATGTTAATTCAGAAAAAAGGAAAAGGAAAAACATGTTTTGAAGATTTTCAATAGATACAATTCATTCGATATTAACATTGAATATGGTTCTTGGGAAGCCAATTTATAATCCATGGGTCCAATTTCCAAAGCAGCAACTTCATGTAAAAGTACTGAAATAAGAATATTTCAGTACTTTTACATGAAGTACGAAGTTTTAACAAAAGACCATTTCTTACAAGCCAAGGTATAAAAAAGGTGAGAAAAGATGCACCTGGTACTAAACTCTTGCATGCATGTGCCTCACTAGTTCTGCACACGATGTATGAACTGTACCGTGATTTTATAATTTCTTTGCTAGAGATGCATATAGTGCACTCCATCCATATAACTGCTTCATTCCTGATCTGTTTATTAGTCTTTTCTTCTGCGAGATCCTCTTACTCAGGCTTATCTTCTCTGTGTATACGTTGTCAGGGTACATGAGATTATGAAAAGAGACAGCAATAAAGACCCAACTACGAGTCCAAATGCTTTATTAGCCAGAATCTTAGTCAATCAGGTTGATCTTCCTGGATTCTTCTCGAGTTCAGAGTTGCAATATACTATAAAATGGACTTTTACTTGTCAACTATGCATACTTAAACTTCACGTACAAGTATGTATGCATTCATGCATGTACATACAGACACACGCATACAAACATACACATAGACAACAAAAATTAAATATAGGTAATATTTGTAGATAAATAAGTCCATATTGCATACGTATATCTGACAATATATGGTTTTTGAATCTTTCAGATTGATAGAAAATTGGTGAAGCAGACTGTAATGACTTCAGTATATGGTGTTACTTATGTTGGGGCACGTGAACAAATAAAAAAAAGATTAGAAGAGAAGGGTCTTATTAACGATGACAGACTACTGTTCACTGCAGCTTGCTATGCTGCTAAAGTAAGTGAACAACCTCCTAAGTGTTCCCGCCACCAAATTGCATCCTTATATATGTGAATCAAGAATTAACTGCAGAAATTTCTTGGTTTTATCATTTGGATTATTAGCTAAAATTAAAAAAACGTCCTTCAACATATGTTATTAAATCTTGATTATCTTTACTAAATTTCATCTTTGCCACAGGTTACTCTGGCTGCCCTCGGAGAGATATTCCAAGCTGCACGTGGCATAATGAGCTGGCTTGGTGATTGTGCTAAGGTATGTAATTTTTTTGGTCATGTTTCCGACCCTAAATGATAGGCTGGACTGCCTGGTAGATCTGAGAGTTAAGTTGTGTTATGAAACTTTTGCAGGTAATTGCTTCAGAAAATCAACCTGTGCGTTGGACTACTCCACTAGGTCTTCCTGTTGTGCAACCCTATTGTAAAAGTGAAAGGCATCTTGTAAGTTTGACAGCTTAGTTCAAGATTAATTTTCATTGACACGCAAACCCGCATTTGGCTGAATTCCCTCTCAGATGAAATTGTTTAGTACACGATATCCAGATAGGTTGCATCTGGTCTCTGTCTTCTTGTCTCTAATGGGTTCATGTCCTTTTTTATTAACTATTCTTCCCCTGGAGTTGCAGATAAGAACATCCCTTCAGGTTTTAGCCTTGCAACGGGAGAGTAACTTAGTAAGCTTACAAATCTTCTCTTGCCTTATCTTTTATGAATTGCTATAGATCTGATATATTCTCCAACTCCAGGTAGATATTAGAAAACAGAGAACTGCATTTCCTCCAAATTTTGTACACTCACTTGACGGTTCACACATGATGATGACAGCTCTTGCCTGCAGGGACGCTGGCCTATGTTTTGCAGGTTTGTCTCAGTAGTGTAGTCTGTAACTCTGCATTAGACTAGGCTTGAAATATACTGTTAGTCATTGATGTAAAATACATACTCAAAACCAAAATTTCAGTGTAATGGTTTTCAAATATGAGGATAAGACACTGACCCAAAAAAATAAATTGGAAGAAGACAATTTTTCCTAAACTATTGAACTTTTGTCAGAAAATATTGGAACTTACATCCTGCTGAAGTGCTCTGTACTTAGAGGATTAGAGGGCATAGATTCATCAAAATAAAGTCTCTTTTTTATATTGGTTTAAGTTCTCACTTACATATTGAAGTATGTTTGAAGTCTAACATGTGTTAAAATGTGCTTGCAGGGGTGCATGATTCCTTCTGGACTCATCCATGTGATGTGGACCAAATGAACAAGATACTTCGGGAAAAATTTGTGGAGCTTTATAGCATGCCAATACTTGAAAGTGTAAGTGAACTATGTCCTGTTTCTCTTCATGAAATTAGGTCTCATAAATTCAGATCTTTCTCTGGCTTGTTTAAAAGCAACTTGGGTGGAATGACTTGTGTTTGACACAATGATTTCTCAAGGCTTCTTAAGTTCGTTTTGATGTCTCCTCACAAGGTTTCAAGATGAAGTTTAAGAAGTTAGGAATGTGTCTTCATTGTAGAAAACTTGTGCATTGCAAGACTCTTTTCAGCTTCTCCCTAATTTTTACTTTCTTATATAATGAAATGGTCAAACTGCTTCTAATTGTTTGTGAACTTGCACTGAGAAAGTTTCTTTACACACATTTTGTATGTAGACCTGAATTAAACTGTTTGTTTATTTCCATTGATTTCCTGATAACTCTGCCTCTTCCCAGTTGCTTGAAAGTTTCCAAGCATCATATCCAGCATTGACTTTTCCTCCACTCCCAGAAAGAGGCGACTTTGACTTGCAACAGGTTCTAGAATCTCCATACTTTTTCAACTGAATTTCCAGTCATGAGCAGCGATGATAACAATATGTGGAAAGCATTGTCACTTGTATCATATGCAACCCCAAATTGACCAAGAAGCTTTATTAAGAGTACATGTGGATACACCCAAATTGACCAAGAAGCTTTGTTAAAAGTTCATTTGGATAGGGGCAGCAAGTTGAACTGGGAAACAGAAGCCTTAGGTGCCTTTTTTGAAAAGTGAAAGGACAAATTCTGATTCCCATGATCAGCAAGTCTGTGATTCTGATGGGGTGGTGATCATCGTAAATGTTAATGATCTGGCTCAATTTTAGAAGCAACCCATGTACAGTAAAGGAGACGCTTCTACTGAAATTCAAAGATGTTTAGAAGTTCTCTAATGTGGAACAATTTTTTTGGAGGCAAGAGAGGCAGACACAAGGCGGCAAGTGCATCCTGGCTGTTGGTGCTAATTTTGTGGAGTTCATCTTAATGGTGCAAAAATCATGTATTGTTTCCTTTCTATGTATTGCGATGCATTACATATGTTGTATCTATAGAAGGGGTAAAAGGTCACTCTCTAAATACATGTAAAATTGTGAGTTAAAAGTTCTTGCAAATTTTTGGGCAAGAACTGTAAAGAAATGAAGGAACTTCATTGATGGTTCTATCCAAATGTTGTGAATCACTTTAAATCTACTCATTCATTCCGAACAGCTTGGGCTAGTATATGAGCATGGGCACCCTTTCCTTGCAAGCTTCGAAGCCAGCTCAGGCCAGAAAAATATGTAATAGTATAGCCGGGCGGCTATACTTGGCTCCTTTAAAAGCAATTGGCTTTTTATCACAAAACGTCCATCACATTTGCAAAACTATCATATTGCATCCTTAAAGTTTTTTTGTATCACTCATGTCCCTAACATTAATATAGGTGCCTTAAATAGTTCCCTCTGTCAAAAAACTGTTAAATCCAAAGATATAATCGTAAAATCAATTCAAAATTATAAAATATATATATAAATTTCTCTCTCCCCTCTTTCTTTTCTATTTCCTTTCCTTCTCTCTCTCTCTTTTTTTTCTTCTTTCTTCCTCTCCCGAGTTCAGAACTGCAGCGGCGAAGAAGAGGATTAGGAGGGAAATCAAGCTTTTCTATCTTCGGGTTGAGTTGGGATATTGGTGGGGATTGGGACGGGGATCGCCTTTTCAATGTTCTCCTGGGCTTGGGACTGGAATTGGGATATTTGAAGCTGCGGCTGTTGTCAAGGCAGAGCATGGACAAGTGTTTCAACCACCGCTGCGTATTCTTCTTCTTCTTCTTCTGGTTGTGGGTTCTTAAGGTTCTGGTCACTGCATTCAGCCATTAATTCTTCTTGAACAAATTCTTATCTATGAAATTAATTGATTCTTCTTCTTCTGGTAGAGAGGGAGAGATTCTTGAGATTCTTGAATATTTTATTTTAATAATTGGATGCAGAGTTGCAAATGAAATGCCTCCTCTCTCTTATATAAATACAGCAATATATATATTTAACGGCCTGTGAGAGTCTTTTCAACTTTCAACTTTGACAGTTGATGAAAGAAAGAGGAGAGAGAAGACTGAACTCGGGGAGAGGAAGAAAGAAAAAAAAAAAGAGAGAGAGAGAGAAGGAAAGGAAATAGAAAAGAAAGAGGGAGAGAGAAATTTATATATATATTTTTATAATTTTGAATTGATTTGACGATTATACCCCTGAATTTAACAGATTTTTTGACAGAAGGACTATTTGAGAGCACCTATATTAACGTTAGGGACCATGAGTGATAAAAAAATGTTAAGGATGCAATCTGATAGTTTCGTAAACGTGAGGGACGTTTTGTGATAAAAAGCCAAAACAATTTAGTAGAGAGCGGGCGGTAATACTTGCCCTTTTCTTTTTTTTAATAGAAAGTGTCGCCGAGCGGATATAGTTTGCCTTTAATTATTTTTAAATAACCGTACAGCCGAGCGGCTATACCTGGGCTCAATTTTTTTTTTTAAATCAATAGTACAGCCGCGTTTTAAAAAAAAAAAAAATAAATCGTATAGCCGTGCGGTTATACCTGTTTCCTTTTTTCTTTTTCTTTTTTTCAAATAAATAGTATCGCCAAGCGGCTATACTTGGCTCTTTTTATAAACAATAAATAGTATAGCCGAGCAGCTATACATAGGCTCGTCCTCTTACAAAAAAAATAGTATAGCCAATCGGCTGTACTTGGGTCCTTTTTTTTTAACAAAAACAGGTATAGCCGATGGGTTGTACATGGGTCCTTTTTTAAAAATAAAGCGTATAGCCGCGCGGTAAGACTTTCTGCCCGTTTTGAAAAATAAATAGTATAGCCGCCTGGCTATCCTGGGCTCATTTTTCAAATAAGTAGTACAGCCCCGGCCGTAGTACTCGGCTCCCTGAATAAAAAATAAATCGTATAGCCGGGCGACTATACGCGTTTCCCTTTTTATAAAAATAAATAGTATAGCCGCTCGGCGAAACTTGGCACTTTCTATTTTCAAATAAATAGTATAGCCGTCCGGCTATACGTTTTTCCTTTTTTTCTAAAATAAATAGAATCGCCGCATGGTTATAGTTGGATAGCCGCGTGGCTATACTTGGCTAATAAATAGTATAGCCACGCCGCTATACTTGGCTCCTTTTAAAAATAAATAAATTAAATCGCCGCTCGGCTATACTTGTTTCCTTTTATAAAAAAAAAAACTGGTATAGCCGCCCGGCCATACTTGGCTATTTTTAAAAAATAAATAGTATAGCCGTTCGGCTATACGTGGCTTCTATTTTTTTGAAAATACATCGGCTATACTTGGCTCCTATTTTTTAATAAATAGTATAGCCGCCCGGCCATACGGGGCTGCTTTTATTTTTTGAATAAATAAATTATAGCCGTGCGGCTATACTTGGCACCTCTTTTTTTAATAAATAGTCTCCTGTTGTAAAACTAATGGCTTAGTCAGCCATTAACTTTTGGAGCCCACTATCTTAGTTAATTAAAGAACCTGGTGCATGTATTGTTATTGCACACGCACATGTGCTAAGAGATTACGCTTATAAATAGGCATTCCTCCCCCATTTGTAATAGACCATAAGAACAACTTGGATATACTTGCTTATGAAGAGTATTTCTATGTTTTCTCTATACCTCAATTATCTGCATAATTTCTTAGTTTTATTACACGTTTCTAGCACGAATATCTCTAAAATACCAGCTGAGATATTCAACCAAGAACTCCAACCCGAAGTTCCAAAACTCAATTAATCATCATATGAATCATCCAATCCAACGGTCACAAAGCCTCCTGAGATGGCCCTGTGGCTAGCTGGAACATGCTAGCAGTGCTTGTTTGGGTCTTTACTTGGTGGCTCGCAGAGGTTGTGCCTATGCCCATCACCTCCATGGTTCAAAAGATGATCAGCACCTGGGTCAGCCTTTGCCAATAAGGTGGCCATGGCTTCCATAAACATGAGGACAGGACCTGCGCATGCTTTCAAGGAATTGGAATTGTCCCTGTATCTTACCGTAACAAGAAAAAAAGGGGATGAGTATTCTGCCTATCACTTTATCTCTTCTATTAAATATTTGCACAATTTAATACTCAACTAACATCCAAAGCTAGCATAAGATGTGCAGGTGGAAAGAAGAAAAGCCGACCGTGATATTCTCTAGCATACTAGCACTAAGGATTTTCCCTACTTTTTCTCTACTTTTCTAATTACATATGATAGAACAATAATATTTTATGTAACTACATGTTTAGCTGTATTGTTTTCAGGAGAAGAGAAATTGACGTAGGGAGACAAGCAAACGTGACATCCTCCAATAATTTCCACTTTGCAGTTTATGTATATTAATATAATAAATTAATTATACTATCTCCACTTGATGTTGAGAACTATCTCCACTTGATGTTGAGAACCCACCGAAAAATGGGTGAAAAAGGTTGCACAAAGCCAAACTTTATATACCTTATATTGGCAATATATTGGTATATGAATATCAGTGAAACCATGATTGCCAGAAGCAACCACTGTCACCTTATTATATATGGTTCACATTTATAAGGAAAGATAATATTTGTTAAATTCCGAGTGAATGGAATATTACTATCCAAGAGACATTTCTCTGTATATTGGTTAAAATCCATGTGCATTATGACAGAGTTGGAAAAGGATATAAGACCAGAAGATCTTGATCCTTAATATAAACAATGACGAACCAGAAGTTCCTAAATGCATGTATATCTAAAAAGGGCCAGAAGATCCTTTTAAGTGGCGGTTTTATCCCCACATTTATTTACTTTTATTTAAACGTATGGAGCAGAATTAGTGCCCATACAAGCACATTTACTTTATCATTGTATGATGCGGAATTAACCCTCATACAACAAGTAATTTACTTTTACCGCACATTTAATTTTATTTAAAGTATGGTGCGGAATTATCGCCCATACAACAAGCAATTTACTTTATGAATTACTTTATTGTTCATTTACTTTTATTTAAAGTATGATGCGGAATTAACCCACATACAGCAAGCAATTTACTTTATGAATTACTTTATCGCTCACTTACTTTTATTTAAAGTATGGTGCGGGATTATCGTCCATACCAGCAATTTATGTACCAGTAATTTATTTTATGAATTAATTGAGTGATATGATGAGTTTTACAACATACAGAGATCAGGACCAAAAAGTCATTTGATCCTCATCATACAACTACATCTGGACCTGAAGATCCTTGATGATGATAATGTTATGAGAGTTGGCAATCTCTCCGGTACTATATTTGTCAATAAGTGACAGCACCGTATGCATGAATGAAAACCATTTTTGGTAAACTATCACCATATACAAAAAGGAACATGTAATTCCTTAAACTCATGAATGAGCAATTAAATGAGATGCCAGAAGGTCCTCAAAACATGGATAATTATGAAAGGGTCTGAAATCCCGAAATGTGAACATGAAGTTCCAAGAATATCCATATATATGATTTTGGCTTGAAGATCAGAATCTAAACAATGTTAAAGAACTTAAAGGTTCTAACAATTAATAGATAAACCTTGAGGTATCATTGCAAGAAATTGCATACCACATGTTTCTTTAGTATAAGAAGTTGATGAATTTAGCAAAGAATGATTTTGCCACAATCAACACCCCACAGGATGAATTAAAACTCCCCATATTTTGGTATCAAATATGACATGAGCCGGAAGCTCATGGATCTCAATATTTCATAAATCCTCAAACTAGAAAAGTTTTGAGTGCATCCACACAAGTGTCCACATGTTTGAACTTGAAGTTCATACGATTTAAAGGCTTAAGTGGATACTATAAAAATTGGAACTGAACAGTTCTATATTACAAAGGAGAATTATTACATACTCAGAGTTGCTAAAATATTTAATGCCTCAGATTTGGGCATCCGTAGGAGAATCTTTGTGTTCCTCATTCTCATCAAGAACTTGCAACACAGAAACAAGTTCCTCCAAATCTTTATTACTTTTCTCCAGTCTTCTAAGTTTTTGATTAGCCTCAGTCAGCCTTCTGCTCAGTATCATGACTTGAGATCTAAGTGTCTGCACCTCTTGTGATCTGGCCACGTCGTTGTCCCAAGTTGGTAACTGATGCAGCATGCTGCATGCTAGCAACCAAAGAATCATTGACAACATCACTATCTGATCTCACTGCTAACAATATTTGCTCATGGGGAGCAGTATTCAAATCAAAATTATTTTGGGGATAGGAAGACATTTTTGAAGGAGAAGATGTGGAAATGAACCACTTAAGTAATAGAAGAAAATAAGAAACGTATTCTGTTGATAGAACCATGCATTATGAGCATCATATATATATTAAGAGGTAGGCACATAACAACCATCCATATTATTCGAATTCTTGTTCCACAAAATCTATTCTCACTACTCACTCTTGTCGACCACATTCATGGTATTGATCCTTGAGATATTTTTATAAATTCTTGTTCCACAAAATCTATTCTGCCCCACTCAAGTTTTGTCGACCATGGTAAGGTATTTGATCCGATCTTTGGGATATTTTTATGTATAAAAAGGATTCAATTCTTATCGTTTTACTTTTTGCATAAATTCCGGATTGTCTTATTGAGAATTTTATCAAAAGTAATCTGATTGATTAGAGACTAACGTATGGTTTACATTTAAGCTACCTATTTTTTATATTCTCATTTCTGCTATATATATTCCCTACTATTAGACAGTTTCAAAATACCCTTTGTTGTTGCTTTCTAAACAAAGGATGAAATATCAACCTGAGTTTCTCTGGGCAGTCCTGGCATGCTCAGGAATCCTACAGATTTCCTTGGAAGCAATATCAACCTGAGTTTCTCTCACAGTACTTGACATGCTCAGGAACCTGCAGATTTCCTTGGAAGTACTTGACATGCTCAGGAATCCTGCAAATTTCCTTGGAAGCAATATTATCTTTGATCATGACCTTCAGAAGCAAGATTATCTTTGATCATGATCCACTACTCTGTTAAAGTAGTTGTTTGATCATGGATCAGCCTCGTTCACTGAGCTTCTGGGTCCATTTATGATAAGAAAGAGAGGACATTGTTCATTAGGACATATATACCTCTCTCACATATGATAGAAGAGGAAGATTCATATGCTTCATGGATCAGAATATGGATGATATATCATCAGAACATGAAGCATGGTACGTTTCCATCACAACATGAATCTCTCCAGTATATTTCATGTTCTTCATGTAACCTCTCTACATCCTAATGATCAAAGGAAGTTTGTAAGCCTCACACTTTTTATAGATCGTTGTGAGTTTACTTTTATATTATAAGCATTTTCCCTATCACTTGTTGTTGAGAACCAAAGATTCTGATATACTGTATCTTTGTGATTCTATTAAGGGACACTGAATTTTCTGTCTTTTGTTGTCTCCGAAAGACTATGCTTATAATACTTTTGGAATCGTTTAGATGAGACCATTTTTCCGTCGTTAGAGGGAGAATTGGGGTTAACGACGTGAATGATTATGGAATATATTGTCTCATCAACGCATGATTATACTACCTGATATATGTAACAGGTATGAAAGATTAATGCAAATTCTGAAATTGCAAAACACTGCATATATTAACGGCTCCCAAAGAGTAACTCATGGGTATGACAGTGTGAATGCACGCCAAATGCGTAGCAAATAAAGTGGATTGAGGTTCCAAAAAGAACAATCCATCAACATGTTAATATGGTGCACGCTGAGTGCGTAGCAAATTGTCTGAATTTATGTCCCAGAAAGACAATCCATTGACATGATAAAATTAGTCTGTGGCATACCTAAAGCATGACAGATATATGTTCTAAATGTTCCAACTCATGGAATGGAGATTATTCACGCCCTATTTTAAACACTCCAGAGGAGGTTATGATCCACATTCCCACATAATTCATCTTATAAGAGATGTATGTTTAGAAGGAGACAATGAAAGTCCCTAAAAACAAATTGCCTTGGGTACCCGGGGAAAATGCAAAGAAATGCTTATTGATGCATGCGCATGCACATAAGAATGGTGGGATCACAAATTGATGAATGATATTCTTGGTTTTAAAGTAGCTACTTAAATCATCAATGGGCTATGTTGAATGGAACCACGTTCAATTATCAAATATTGACAAAATCATTGGCCAAAATGGAAAGAGGCAAATGAACGTGAAAGAACATATATGAACCCAGAAGATGTTAACCAAGAAGGTTATACATGGGTGTTTGAAATAAATTGGAATACACTCACTTCTATATGACATAGAGTTTCTGGATGAAACTTGGAATTATGAGATTCTCCATACTTGTAGATGCAACTACGATGAAATTATTGCACATCTACGGAGACTAACACACTATCTTTAAAGGTTATTAAGTGCACAGAGTATATTGCCATAAGCGATGCAAAAATGGGACAAGATAGCTGGGTATAAAGCTATATAGTGTGTCATGAAGTGTAATCCTTGAAAGAAAATCCTTGACGGATTCAAATTGCGTGAAGCAAGTCCCTCAAGGACAAGTGCATGAAACACAAATTTTGTACTCAATATTAATATGAAAATAGTATATTGCCTCAGTGAGTACATTCATTATGAAATGTTGCAACACATTACAACTTCTGAAAAGTTGATAATTGGTTAAAACTCCTAAAAGAGTTCAAAAAATAAATTCTTGACCTAAAGATTGAGCATGATGCCAACGAAATTCTTGGCTACCAATCAGCTTATACTAAGAAAGTATTGAAGCATTTTTATGGATATTCCGGTAGTGTAACCGATACGGTATTTCCAGTTAAAGCTTAGCTCCATCACCATTACAGTGAGGGTGATGTGACGCATATTTAATGCTATCTCCGCAAATTAACATATACGGGCATATTCTATACAAGTAGCCCATGATTTATTAAATAAGCGGATTCTGGAAATTTCTCTAATTTGCATAGAGATTATTCACTTGAAGTATATTTACTTATAAAGATATATTGATTTCATATCACTTACAGGAATTCATGATAGTTATATCTTCCACTCACTCCGAAAAGTTTTCCTTTCCAAAGAGATAGTCATGAAGATATCAGGAGGAGATATTCATCTGACTAAGCATCCATAAATTGAAGCTACAAGAGCAAATAAGAGCAAATATGGTGCAAGCATTACGAAAGCCTACTCTACGAGAAAAGAATGTGCTATCAATTTTATTTGTGATGGATCATGAAGTTATCAAAGGAAAGTAATTCTTCAGGGGGGAGCATCCATCAAATTGAAAGTCATATTTATTCACTAAAGATGCAACAAAGCCATGACAACTACAATATTCAGAAAGATGGTTTATCTTATGGCTTAAAAATAATTTTGCCAAGCATCAGGGGAGCGTGCTGTCAATAAAGATCTTCACACACTGTACTCCTTTTTCCTTCGTCCAGGTTTTTTATCCCACTGGGTTTTTCCTGGCAAGATTTTAACGAGGCAGTGTTCGCACGCTAGTCAGTGTTCACTATACACATGACAAAGTTTTATGCTACATATGGTTATGTACTATTTTTCCCTTTGACCAGTTTTTTTTCCCCACTGGGTTTTACCTGGCAAGGTTTTTGATGAGGCATACTCCATACATTGTGGTCTCCAAGGGGGAGTGTTGTAAAACTAATGGCTTAGTCAGCCATTAACTTTTGGAGCCCACTATCTTAGTTAATTAAAGAACCTGGTGCATGTATTGTCATTGCACACGCACATGTGCTAAGAGATTACGCTTATAAATAGGCATTCCTCCCCCATTTGTAATAGACCATAAGAACAACTTGGATATACTTGCTTATGAAGAGTATTTCTATGTTTTCTCTATACCTCAATTATCTGCATAATTTCTTAGTTTTATTACATCTCCCTGATTTTTACTTTATGATATAATGAAATGGTCAAACTGCTTCTAATTGTTTGAAAACTTTCATTTAGACAGTTGCTTTACACACATTTTATACGTAGACCTGAGTTAAATTATTTGTTTATTTCCATTGATTTCCTGATAACTCAGCCTCTTCCAATTTGCTTGAAAGTTACCAAGCATCATTATCCTATCTGGGAGACTTCGGAAAAGGCCAAGAAGCCAAAATGGACAAAATTGCTCTTATTTAGTTTTGGATTTCCTAAGGAATCCTTTACATTTGCATGTCTTTGCAAGGGCACACTTTAAAATCTACTCATTCATTCAGAACATCTTGGGCTAGTATATGAGCATGGGCACCCTTTCCTTCCAAGCTTGTTTTGCAAGGGCAAGTTTGGAAGACAGCTCAGGCCAGAAAAATACATAATCAAGGGACAGTGCAGAAAAATACATAATCAAGGGACAGTGGTTTCGGACTGCGTAACTTAATTCAAGAATGACATATATTGTAAGAGAAGGCACGATGGCTAGCTCAACTAGTGAATAAATAAGTAAATCAAAACGGATTTTATTTATTTATAAGACCACAAAACCATGTCTTATCCGTATTATTGGGAGGCATAAAAGGAAAATTGCCGTAAATTATATACATGAGCAATGAGCAATGAGCAATGAGCAATGTAAACTTTACAACCCCATCTGCTTCATCCACAGGGACCACTTTACAGCCTCCAAATATTCATCATTTTTTCGCAGTGCATTAATGAGATTGATGTAGGTTATCTTATCAGGCTCTATACCATTTTCTCTCATTTCCTTGACCAAATGAACAGCATCTTCGACCATTCCTGCAATTCCATATGCCTTAATCAACGTGTTATAGCTGCACAGATCAGGTCCGAGTCCACATTCTTTCAACTCAGTCAGCACGTCAGCAACTTCATCAATCCATCCTTGTTCTCCATAGATATTGATCATAATGTTGTACGTGTAGTGATCTGAAGCACAGCTTGTTTCCTTCATTCTCTGCAAAACGCTTCTAAATCTCTCCATTTGGCTCTCTTTCCCATAAGCATCCAACATAGTATTGTATGCTTCAAGGGAAACTGAAAATCCTTTAAACTGCATCTCTCCAAATGTCGAAGACATGTTTCTTAAGTCTTTATTCCGCCCATAAGCAGCTATAATAGTATTGTAAGAGATCATATCAACCAAACCCCACTTTTGGGCCATCCAGAACAACTTCCTAGCCTTCTTCAGAAGCTTTGCTTTCCCATATACATCGAGCATGACATTGAAGGTGATGGTATTAGGAACAAACCCACGTTGAAGCATCTCATCAAAAATCTCTGAGATCTCATCAACTGGCAAAGCACGAGAACAGCAGTTTATGACACAATTGTACATTTCCTGATCCCAAGTCACTCCACTTTTCAAGAGTTTGTAGTAGAGATCTTTCAACTTATCAAGCCTGCCACATCGCTGATAAATACGAAGCATATCTCGGAACATATAAATGTCTGGAACAATCCCCTCCTGTTTGTCCATTGTGTCTAGAACAGAGCAAGCATCTTTCAAAGCACCAGCTTTTACATACATTCTTACAGCAATGCTATAGGCAATCATGTCCAACGCGACTCCAGAAGATTTCAACTCAACATAAATTTTCTCTGCTTCAGTGAATAGACCCATGATGATATAGATGTCAATCATTGTGCACATGATGTGCATGTTTGGCTTGTCATCATATCTGGGCATTTGCTTGTATATTTTAACAGCATTCTCAAGATGACCCAACTCTTTACACGAGCAAATTAACAAATGATACAAGTTATCTTCGAAAGGTGGATCCTTCCACAGTTTCTCCCTCAACACTTTCATAGTATCATCCACTAAGCAGTGTTTCACATAAGCCATGACAAGAATGGAACAAGAAGTCTGGCTGACAAGAATGTGTTGATAAAAAGAACCTCTCAAAAGGCGAGGCACCTTATCAACCCTTCCAGCCTTCTCATATGCTTGCAGAAGAGTACCAAGAATTGAGGAATATTGGCACCCCATTGTCAGCATATCATCAAGCGTCCTTATGGCCCCCTCTTCATCCTCATGTTTGGCTTGCAAGTTTATTAGTGTGTACAGGTTAGACGAATTAGGCTTGTACCCTAACCGCTTGAGCTCTTTATAAGACCATTCTGCTTCCTTATAATTGTCAGCTCGACCCCAACCTTCAATCATGGAACGGTAAGTTGTTTCATCGGGCTCTAATCCAGCATTCTTTATGCCCTGAAATAGGTGATCAGCAGCATCCATTTTAGATGCCTTCCCATATCCAGTTATCAATGTATTGTATGCAATAATGTTTGGAGAAAACCCTGCTTCTTGCATGGAGACCAATACTAGTTCAGCATCATCTACTTTACCCTGCTGACAATAAGCATTAATCATTACCAACCAATTATCCAGATTCAGTCTCACTCTATCTTCTTTCAATAAGCCAATGATATCTTCTGCTTTTTCATATAAATTCAAGCGGGTGTAAATTGTGATCATTGACGAGTACGCAGATTGACATAAAATTCCAAAGTTCCTCATTTGAGAAAAAGTAAACTCGGCCTCCTCAACATTCCATCCCTTCTGGTAAAGTCCCATTAGCATACCAAACGTTGCAATGTTCGGCTGGACCTCATGTTCCAGCATCATTCGAAACCACTTTCCTCCCAACTCAACTCGCCCCAGTTTACAACATGCATAAATAAGCGTGTTGAAAACCTGACAATTCAGTTCACATCCCAAATCAGCAATCACTTCCTGAACCAATTTTTCAGCTCCATCCCAATCTTCTCTCCGACCCATTACTCGCAAAACTAAATTGAAAGCACTCACATTGCGTTCTAATTTCCCATTGCTTCTCATCCACTCAAAGAATCTGAGAGTTTTGACATCACTACACGTCTCGAGCCGTTTCAAAATATCATTGCAATGCTCCAGGCTCAAGTCAGACCCAATAACAGAGTAATCAACATCAAGTTCCCCATCATTCACAAACAAATTCTCCAATTCCCGTACCCACCTACTCTTTCTTGAACTATACTTCAAACCCTTTTCTCTTTTGACCTCATTCTTTGGGCCGCGAGACCGCTTCACACTTGCTTGTCTAAAATCCAGGTTTTGTTCAGCCAAACTCTCATCAACTCTATTTTTATTCGAGGACAGAGACAGAGTGGTTTCTTCACTCATTTGATTCAGTTCCGAAATGCTCGACAATTCAAATTTGAACCCAGAGACCTTAATACGATCGACTCTATTCGAAGAATTGACTACCGAAGCTCTACTAACATGACTGTAGCAAAGAGAATTGACTGCAGAGAAATTGAACTTCTTTGAAGAATCAAATGTATCCAGAGAAACAGAAAACCTCAGTGAGGTCATGATACAAAAGCAAGTTCAATGCATCAATTACTCACCCGAATGAATAGTCGGTGCAGAAGAAGTGTAATTTCAGTTTAAGAAGTGCGGTGGGAGAAAGAAATGAGAAACCCAAATACCCAAATGCCCAAATGTCGGAGTGGGTGAAGGTGAAGCAGTAGAGTTGGAGATAATGGAGTTTGAAGCAGTGGAGGAAAGGAAAGTTAGCGCTTTCAGGATTTTATTGGTCGGTGATTCTTAAGGGTCCTACACCCCTGTTATTCTTTGTTAGCTAGCAAGTGCTGTGGCCTGTTTTTGGTTTTCCCGTTGAATTTTTTTTTTCTACTCACAGCCCTTTTGGGGTGATTATGCCATAGATAAAATTTTAGGTGGATAAACTTTAAAAAGCTAAAATATACAAGAAAAATATGAGAAAATACAACAGTATTTTGAGATGAGAAGGTATCTGCTTCATTAATTTATTGTAGAACCTCAAAAATACATGAACATCGAAAAATATAATTACTTATAGAACTCAGCCAAAAATCTGGTTTTTGTACTGATACATAATATCTTTATCCTCATTTGTTGTCCCTCACCCCACAGCCAACAATCTGAAACTTCTTTTAGATATAAGAAAGAACACAGGTTGCTGCTCTTACATGAAAGGCCATTACAGACTTTAATAACACTATGATCCTACGAAACCCAAATGCTACTGAAGGCTTCTTCAAGTGCCCTCTTCCTGCTTATCTCTACACTCCACCCTCCTGCCCTACCACCTCTCTCTGCTCGGAGCTTCATCATTTCTTCATCGTCAACAGCATATCCATGCACATCATGCCCCCCTCCAAGTGGTAGTGGTTGTGGACCCATGCCAGTTGGTCGTGGTTGTCCTGCAACTGTAGGGGCATACTGCCCTTGTGTACCAGTACCAAATCCTGCTTGAGAGCCTTGGCTCAAAGCCTGTCAATAAACACATAAAATCAGTTTAAAAAATTATGTACTTCCCTTTGGGCTGGAAAATTGGCACAATTTAGAAAAATAAACTCATAAAAAAAATGAAACATCTATTGAAATAGCTTATCAGTACAATCATTACATTTGGAAATTATACAACTGAACAATCAATAGCATTAGTGTGGTTTTTCTTCGGTGCTTCACTGCACTGTGTGTGCTTGAAAGTGGTAGTGTTGGTGCTTGGAGTGGTCGTGTACCAGATTCAAGTGTTGTGTACCAGACTCAAGTGTTGTGTACCAGACTCAAGTGTTGGTTCTTGCAGCACAATTACGAACACAGAAGCAAATGATGATACATGAAATAACTCCATTCTTACCGCATCAGTATCATTCTGTGCAGGATGTCCCTTGCTTGCTGCTAGAGCTGCAGCAAGCTCTTCAGCCTATTCAATTAATAACACCAGCATCAGAACCTTGGCACAGATATTGCAGAAAAATATTAAATAGTTCACTATTGCCAGCATTGGGAGCTTCCTTTTTTTTTTTTAAGTAATGTGGAGGCAGCATTACGACTTAAATCTCATAAAGCAAAGCCAGCAGGTTAGGAACCAAAAAAAGAAAGGAAAGGATAAAACACTGTGATTTTATTTTGAAGTACCTTACGGGCTCTATTAATCATTATTTGTTCAGCATTTTCTTCCTGATACTTTGCAATTTTTGCTTCAATAGCAGGGACATCTATTCCATCGATCAAGTTAAATGCTACCAGAGAATGATTTTTTTTTGTCAGCCTAACTTTTTTCATCAAGAATATAAGAAACACCTAAGCTGAAAAACTTACTCATGTCTTCCACTTCCTCCAAGTAATCATTGTATTCTTTCAAGGATGGAAAATCCTCTTCCCGTTTATTGAATCTAGACAGTGAACCATCTCCATCAGAGATGCATAATAGAACTGCTATGCATATATTGGCTAAGAGAGAAGCAAATAGCATAACTAACAGTACATATTACTGAATATACCACTTTATGCCAAAAAGAAAAACAGTGCTTAAAAATTACAGTTCAATAAATGAGCACTAACAATCACTTACAATGCTTAATACACCAAAAGATTCTATACTTTTTTAATCCTTAAGCTTGAATGCCTTTTAAAAGCAGACCCATTGTTTTTACTCATTCATACAAACGACAAGTAAACAACCACCACACTACAAATTTTTCTCCAATAAGTATTTAAGTTAAGGATTGGTTACATACTTCTAATCTCGGCTATTGAATTGCATCTAAGAAGCTACAAACACATTTAATGAATGCAATCCAACAGCCAAGATTAGAAGTATATAACCAATCCTTAACATAAAATACTTATTGGAGAATCTCCTTATATATATATATATATATATATATAGAGAGAGAGAGAGAGAGAGAGAGAGACATGCTCGCAATCCTCTTCCTGACGACAATCTCCTTGTTGTGGGGATTAGAACTGGTAACCACCATTTTTGTTGCCCCTCAGCCCTTTTCCCCTTTTGTTCCTGCAACATCAATGGTATCTTAAGTCCCATTCTGTGTTTTAAGTTATAGTTGCAAGAAGATGAAGTTATATATACACTGGAACAAATTCTTGGAAAAGTTTACACTGACCTCTAATTTGGTGCCCTTTTCGGAAAAAAAAAAAAAAAAAAAAAAAAAGCCTCTTAAATATGAGCCCTCAATGTTCAATCATCAAAGCTAACATATCTGGGCAATGAAAGATTAAGTCAATTAGGTAGCCCAGGTTACAGTAGCATGAAGCGCAATCACTTTGCACCACTCATACAGGAATTGGATTCTACATCCTTAAGATGAATACAGACTTAAATATGGAACTGAAATATTAAAATATAACATCAAACCGTGATACAAACAAACACCAAACTCCATATGCCTATCAGAATCTATAACAAAGCTTGTAACCTAAAAAGAGAAAGAAATTACCGATCCCTACTTATTTACTGATAACATAATCCTGCTGGCCTACCATACCTCAGAATGACGACATAGTAATCTTTAACACAAAGCATACAACTTTTTGAGCTTTAATTGGCGAAAATTTTCATCATCTAAACCATGGGGTGTTCTTAGTGCATTTAACGATTCACTTTTTCAGTTTCACTCCCTGAAGACGTTATTTGTAAATGCACTAAGAACACCCCATCCCCAAAAGAAAATAAAGATTGAAACTTTTTATAATATTTAGGCACTTTGATTCCAATATGAAACATTCCGTACGAGAACTATCGAACAGGTAATGAGCATTACTAAAAGTTTAGCAAGTAGAGTTAATTGAGCATGCAGTTTGTTTAAATAAGATGAAGGCATTCAATTTAACAAAGAAGAAGAAGATTGGTTAGACTTAATGACCATGTTGGTCGGACCCATGAACATATGCGTACCAATCCAGCTTGATCAGAACCTGGTCATGCATGACTTGCACAAATCGACAATTTAGAGAGAGAGAGAGAGAGAGAGAGGAGAGAGAGAGAGAGAGAGAGAGAGAGAGAGAGAGATGCATACCTAGCGTGGTTAGGATGAGTAAGCTCCCAGCACCATTGGTATTGAAAAGAGGAGGAGTAGAGGAAGTACCGTTTTACATAGGAGGAGATAGTTGAGGTGAAATACAGAGAGAGAGCCGACAAGAAGGGAAAGCATTGGAAAGCCTTGGGTAGGGCTGATGATGACAAATCAATGAAGGCTCATTCTGATTTCGGCCCAAACTTGTACACCTGTGATTAAATGATGGGCTTTTCTAATTCGTAGGCCCAATTAACCTCTGTGATTGTCTTTTCAACTCTTTTAATTTCCTCTTGGTAAGAGCATTCACCCCCCTTCAGTATTCAAATCTCCCGCCCCCAATATCACTCACTCATGTTGTTCTTCAATTCAAGGTCCATTAGGACAAGTTAAGAATTAGTACTTTTCTTGGTTCTTGATGAACTTATTCACTTCATAAACTCATGTTCAAGAAAAATAAAGATTTGTGGAAATGTCGCAGTGACATGTCGTCTTAAAGACAAGGGTAAAATCTTGGATAGCAGTACATGATTATTGAATGGCAGAGACTGTTCTAACTTCAAAATGACAGCCACTCTCAAGTTCCTTTTTTTTTTGTTCTTCTTAAATTACAACAACGTAAACCCTAAAGTTTCTCTTTATTGTTTCCCAGAGAAACAATGTGTACTGGATCCTGGGTGTTAAATGTGACCACTTCCGCAGTAATACATAGTAAGTAACCAAGCATTACACTGCATGAATTTTTCCTGCCGATTCAAGCACCAATTGTGAAAAGAAACCTTCAAGAGTCACTGACAAGTTCTGAAGAAGGCATTGAAGATCCTGACAAGAAACCTTTGATGAGTGTGAGCGCTTGCTTGGGTTTGTGCAAAGGGACTTCATGGCCTGCTCCCCTCACCGACACAAATGTCAACCCAAGCATATTCTTGTGTCCATCCTTCTTCGGTTCATTTTTACACATGATTTTTCATGTTATTCACCTCTTATTTTGAGTTAGTTCTTGACATTTTATAGCTTTTTACTTCTTTTTTGTGTTTTAATAGGTTTTACCTTGGTTATAATGAAAATGAGCTAAAAGTGCATTATTAGTGATAAATTCTGTTTTTGTTCATTTTCGTAGGTCAACTTCTTGGCCTCGGATCAGCATGCTCCGGTGCTCGGATGAGGTGAAGATCTTCATGAAACTTGTTCCAATGGATGTTGACTACAACATATCCAAATTTGAGCTCCATTGGATAAGTATTGCCTATCCAACCAATTCAGCATGTTACCACAGCTCTGGAAATCCGACTTGGCCAGTTTTCACCTCCACTTAGTGTGATCTTACTTCTATTTGTTACCATGCCATTTGGTAACAATAATTTACTTTAGTTAAGTGGAATTTTCTGAGAGTATATTTGTGAGGACAAAACTTCATCATGAGAGGAGACAAGAAAACAAAAGGCAAAAGTGTGCCATGATGAAAGGAGGAGAGAGAGAGGAGCATAGAGAGGAATCAATTGACTTTGGGCAGATTGGAAGGCCAGCAGCTAAGCAACGTATCATTCATTCAGTTTTTATTCCAATTTGCAGAGACTTTCTGGAAGCTGGGAGCTAGGGGAGAGCTCAAGGAGGAAGACAAGAGGTTTTTGGAGAGCAAGAGAGGGGAGAATGGCATAACAATTGGAGAGAGCCTTGGGGAGCCTTACGGCAAGGATCCAAGGAGTTGAAGATGCATTCTCTTTCCCTCTCTGTTCTTAGTTTCTTTCATTTTGTTTGTTTCTTGTATTTTCTTAGTTTCAATGTAACTTCTTAATTTGCTAGGGCTTAGGTTGAAGCCCTAAACATGAATACCTTATTGTTTTGATGCTTGAGTGTATGAATTTCTAGATATTGTTGATGAATTGCAATTCACCAAATTAATCTATCCTTGATGTATGTTCTTCTTTGATTGATCACCTTTGAAAGCATGCTTCTTGAGATTGTTGGGATTATGTGTATCTTCATGTTATCCTAAGCAATAAATGGATGAAGTAAGAATCATCCATGTGAATTGGTTTCTTGAATACCTAATGTAAACACCATGCTATTAGGGTTCTTGTGATGTTCATATTCTCTTTGAACTTAATGGGTTTTTCTTGTAATTGAATCAAAGTACTAAGCACACCTAGATTCGATTATAGGGAAGGCACAAGTATTGTAGCACTCGTACTGCACTTTACGTACATTAGAGAGAATCAATGCGTCTTGAGCCACTCGTCCTGGTCTTGATTGCGAACATCTTCATCAACACATTTAGAGTTCATCACTTGAGTATTCATGAACTTGGGTAGAATTGTTTAGGGTGGATTCGAAACCCTAGTGTTTGTTACATTTTAATTTCACATTTTGATAATTCATCTCTGCCTTTCTCATTTAATTTCAAAGTCCATTTACTTTCATGCAATAGAAATAGGTCACTTCAAACAAATCAAACCCCCCCCCCCAATGTGTGTGTGAGTTGCGTGTTCGACACGTTATGTGTCTTTGTTACTGAATTTTATTTGTTTCTGTAATTGTTTTGGACTTTTGGTCCGCGTTGTGTTCTTGCATTTTCTGTGCTGAATCCAACCGTATAAAGAACGTGAATTTTGGACATACGGTTGGAAAGTTATAGGTCAAAAACTGGACAGAGGTCGAAACTGAAAAACAGAGAAACGAATCTGCCCAGAAAACAACCGGTCGTTACTGTTCACGACCGGTCGCTCATCACACGTTTATTGAAATTTCGACTCTGCCGGAAAACGACCGGTCGTCACTGTTCATGCGACCGGTCGTCACTGTTCACTGTTCACACAGCACTGTTCATGTCACTGTTCACATCACTGTTCACGTCACTGTTCACAGGTGATAAACAGGTGATAAAATGGCGATAGAAAATGCTGTTTGTGTTTTTCTTTAGTTTTCTTGTGTTGTTTCATTTCTTTTACACTTCTTTACTTATTTTTAGTTTCCAAATTTGCATTTGTGCATTGTGGTGTGTTAGATAAGTGTTCTCTTTGTACTCGAATTAGAACTTTTAGGCAACCGACAAGTTCTTCGTGGGATCGAACCCGTACTTACATAATCTATACTTCATTAGATTCGTGCACTTGCGGGTATTTTTAATTGGTTGTTTGCACATTAATTTGTGTCCTTTTAGGAATGCAACAATTTTTGGCGCCGTTGCCGGGAACTGGCACGGCTGCTTATCCGTTTTGTTTGAGTATATTTAGAGTGCTTAGTTCATTTTCGTTTATTGTTTGTTGTTTCATTTTATCTTGATTTGTTTTTGTTTCTTTTTTCTCCAGGAATATCTGACTTCACCTTCACCATCACCAATGGGTGTGCTGCAGAGATCCTGGTGATGATGATGATAATGATGATGATGCTGAATGAGTAGAGTTTTAGAGTGATACCTTTTGAGTTTTCTTTGTTTACTTCAATTTTATTTTGTTGACAGTTTTTTTTTTTTTCTCTTGTCAACTTTTTACAATTAAGTATTTTGTTTTATGATTGGTTTTATTTTAGTTTATTTATTTTCCTTCCTACTCTTCTTTATGACATTGTTTGATATTAAATTTCAATCATCCATTAACAATGTTTCATATAAGTTTGGGAAGTAATTTTGCTTCATGATTGCACACTCTGAACTTTGGCTCAAATGCTTATTCATTTCATAACATGTGATTACAAACACAATAATGAAAAGCGTACATAAAATTCCTAATCACATGTTCTTTGTTGCATTCTGCGCCACCTGAGGCTTCTGCTAATTGCCTCTATCCGCTCGTGCTTGTAGAATCTGGAGCGCTCTACATGATCTTCATTCCTTTTGTGCAGCATCTCTACATGCTGGGTGGCATTATAGAGCCGTTTCTGGAGGTCCGCCACCAGAGCTTTCAGGGCCGCCACCTCCTCACTCAGTGCCCCGCACTCTCGTGTCTCGCCAGGAGGCGCATGCCGAAATTTGTGGCCGAGACCGCGTTGAGCACGGTTAGATTGTGGGACTCGTCCACTGCCATCTGGTCAGACCTCTGCGCCACATGCAGATGACCTGCAACTGTCAGCCCTGATAGTCATGCCTTCCGGCAATCCTGCCCTCCGCGGCACCGCCTCAGAGAAGTTTGAGGCTGAGCCATGATGGTATGAGGAGTTTGGGAAGATATGGTTTGGAGGAGCCCTTCTCTCTGCATTCGGTGGTGCAAGTGACAACTCAAGGTTGAGGTCATCAATGAGTATAGGTGAGGACGCCATTTTTCTTTGTTTCTGGATGTTTTTGATGTTTTTCTTTGAGTTTGCAGGATGAAATGCTGGGTATCATCCGCTTGAGAGGCGTGGCTTAAATAGACATATGCGGATGAGAGAAAGAGCCAACACCATTTCGGATTTCCCGGGCATGCTCGACCTAATCGCTTCAAGGGGGAGCACATTAACTTTCACTTTACTTTTCTTTTTTCCGTGTTTTTTGGTGTTTTTTGTTTTTGCCCGTTACTTTCATTTTCTAGTGTTTTGTGTTTTTGCCTTTCCCTTTCGGCTATCACCTTTGTCTTATTTTAGTTAGGGAATTGTGTTTTCTTTCCGTTTGTCGTTTTTGTTTTATTTCAGTTGGGGAAGTGTGATTTGTTCTTTTTCGTTTGTCGCATTCCCTTTATTCCGGTTTGGGGAAGTGCGTTTTGTTTTTCATTCTTTGTCGTTTGCAACTTTGTTTTCTTTTATTTCAGAAAACGAGAAAATACAACATCAAAAAAAAAAAAAAAAAAAAAACACGGAAAGGGCTAGGACAACCAGGCACACCACTAATACATTAGAAATCATTTTTTTCCAGTGCTCGGTGTCTCGACCATAGGACCTTTGAGTTTAGCCCTTTGGCTATCCACTTCCTGGGGCTTCACGCACAGCCTCTTGGGGCTCATCACTCGAGCTCCCAAAGATTGCATTCTTAGCTTGAGCGTAACCACTCTCGCGGTCTGTTTCTTGCGTTTTCCCGGTCGGTCTATATCTTCCAGCGCTTTCTCATGTCATGGGCGTAAACACTTACCATCTTTGAGAGATTTTTGTTCTCTTCCCGCACCGCCTCCAGCTGTGTCGATTCACCTCTAGTATCCTTGCCCTTTCCGCTTTTAAACTTTTAATAATACTCTGGCACTCTTCAACCATACTTCGCTCGCCGCCAACTGACCTCTTAGCACCTCCACCTCATGGGACTTCGCAATTAGGCGATGACCCACACTTGCGACTGTTGCCGAGCTTTGCACGCTTAGTGCCAGAGCATCGCTCACGACCCGGTTGTCATCCCCTTGATCCCAGCACCCGTATATCCTTGGGAGTTACTAGATTTCTAGCAACTCCAAGGGCAACATCGTTGTCCAGGAGTATCGAGTCATTCACTGTCACGTGCCCCCGTGTAGAGGCAAAGTAGGGCATCCACACTGGTGCCATTGCTGCTTGGCCCTGAGTTGAGTTGGTTGAGCTAGGTTGAGATCCAACGAGAATGGGTAGGAAGAGGCCATTTGAACTTTCTTTTCTTTTGTTCTTTCTTTTCTCTTTTGTGTGTTTCTGAGCTTGTGTGTTTTTCCCCAACTCTTTCTCTTCTTCTTTTATAGAGTTAGTTTCTACGTAACCCTAGCCACTGCGCTTCTGGTTTGGCGCGGCCCTTGCGGCCTATCCCCCTCTATCGCCTCACCTGTCCCCCAACCCCTTTAATTGCATTTCCGCCTTTCAGCGCTTTCAAGAAACAAAAGTCGTCACGCCTTCCTATGAAGGCAATAATTCTGGCTTGGGACCGTGAGAGAGACCTCTGCTTGTCGGCACGTCTCTCGCTTGGTTACCCGTGACTCACAGGAGCCGAGACATCAGGGCCCACTTTTTTCTATTTTCCTGAGTCCTCGCTCTTTGTGCTTCTGACTCAGTCTCTTTGTTTTATATACTTCCTTCGCTTTTGGGCTTTCGTTTGGGTTGGGCTTTCATTTTGGTTTGTGCGTTTCTTTGGGTTGGATTTTCTGCGTGCGTAGGACTGTTGTTAGGGCTTACTGTTCTGCTTGTTTTGTTTTGTTTGGTTCAGTTTGGTTTTGTTTGTTTTGTTTCGTTTTGTTTTGCAGCCGTGTTGTAGTTGTATTTCTTGTTTGTTCTTGTTTCTACTTGCTTTATTCCCTTTATTTCTTGTTATAACATTGTTGATGCATAAATTCTTTAACATTGGGGACAATGTTTATTTCTAAGTTTGGGAAGGGATAGCAAGTCTTTTTCATTCACTTAAATTCTTGCTTTCTTTTATTTTGTTTTCTTTTCTGTTTTGAGTCTTGTTGTTTTCAAGTCACTTTCCGGACATATATGATGAGATTGTGATGAATGTTTACATGACTTGATTGAAAATTTTGTATAAAAAAAAAAATTGTTATTCACTAAATGGCATCGTTCTAGCATGATATGTTTGAAACCCTCTACGCACTTGCCATTTGTTTCATAATTCTCTAGTTGAGGGACTTGCATGATCCAAAGAATTGTATCAAGCATGAATTAGACTTGTATAACCATATAATGTGAGCTTTGAGCCTTGTGCTTCAATTCATGAGTGTTATACACATATTCTTACTTTTCTTGTCATCTGAGTTGTTGTTTGATCTCATTATTCATTGATTTGGTTGAGCACTTAAAAGTCACTCATTCTTGTGCAATTTGATTACATGACATTTGAGAAATGATATTAAGGCCCTCTTTGGACCGTTTGTGCCTTTCAAGCTAACCCTATGCATGCTTAAGCATGATTTTCCATTGTTAACCACCTTGAGCCTTTATGTATGCCTTTCCTTTCAAGTAACCAATTTTCACTTCTAGCCTTAGCCTGAAAAACAAGAAATTACCTTTCTAAGGAACTCGTGAGCTTTAATTTATATGTGTTTTTCATGCTAAGTTTGGGAAGTTTGTTTTTACATTTCAAAAAAAAAAGAGTACTTCACTCAAAGGGTGAAAGAAAAGAAAAAAAAAAGTTGTGGTTAAGTGGCAATGGTTTCAAATTCAATTCCATGTTTCTTGGTTGTTCAAATGGAAGGAAGGAGTGTGAATCATAATTAGTGGAGGTATAAGGCTTTGTGGTCTATTTGATCACCTAAAAAAAAAAAAAAAAAAGAGTGAAAATCTCAAGCGTGATGTTTCAAAGTCTTTTAGTCAACGATTATATGCTCTTACATTGTGAGTTCCTTGGACTTTGTTGTATCCTTATTCTTCATTTCTTACTCACCTTACACCCTTAGCCCCATTACAACCTATAATAAAGACCTAAATTGATCCTAAATGTCATGTGGTTGAATTGCACACATTCTTCTTTTAAGTGTTTAGCATCCTTCTTGAGATCATATTCATGCATGTTTTTCATCTTGCTAATTGTGAGTTAAGTCCCGTATGGTTTAACTCTATTCTCATATTTATTATTGAGTGATGCATTGTAACCATCTTCCGAGTGATTCATTTGTGAGAGGACAACTTTGGTGAGATTTGAAGTTACATTTGTGCTTGGTATGATTTTTGAAGTTGTGTGAAAACTGAAATTGGAGAATGAGTTCCATTTGGCTATCACACTACTACACTTGAGCATGTTGTGTTCTGAACTTTGCTGCCTTGTGAATGATGTCTAAACTGAGTTTTTCTTGTGAAAACTTTTGAGTCAGTTGCATAAGTCACTCTCTCTTTGGAAAGTGTTCGGAAAGTTTTGTTTCAGAGTCTTGTTTTAGTTTCTGTTTTGCTCGAGGACTAGCAAAAGATAAGTTTGGGAAGTTTGTTCGGTTCATTTTTACACATGATTTTTCATGTTATTCACCTCTTATTTTGAGTTAGTTCTTGACATTTTATAGCTTTTTACTTCTTTTTTGTGTTTTAATAGGTTTTACCTTGGTTATAATGAAAATGAGCTAAAAGTGCATTATTAGTGATAAATTCTGTTTTTGTTCATTTTCGTAGGTCAACTTCTTGGCCTCTGGATCAGCATGCTCCGGTGCTCGGATGAGGTGAAGATCTTCATGAAACTTGTTCCAATGGATGTTGACTACAACATATCCAAATTTGAGCTCCATTGGATAAGTATTGCCTATCCAACCAATTCAGCATGTTACCACAGCTTCTGGAAATCCGACTTGGCCAGTTTTCACCTCCACTTAGTGTGATCTTACTTCTACTTGTTACCATGCCATTTGGTAACAATAATTTACTTTAGTTAAGTGGAATTTTCTGAGAGTATATTTGTGAGGACAAAACTTCATCATGAGAGGAGACAAGAAAACAAAAGGCAAAAGTGTGCCATGATGAAAGGAGGAGAGAGAGAGGAGCATAGAGAGGAATCAATTGACTTTGGGCAGATTGGAAGGCCAGCAGCTAAGCAACGTATCATTCATTCAGTTTTTATTCCAATTTGCAGAGACTTTCTGGAAGCTGGGAGCTAGGGAGAGCTCAAGGAGGAAGACAAGAGGTTTTTGGAGAGCAAGAGAGGGGAGAATGGCATAACAATTGGAGAGAGCCTTGGGGAGCCTTACGGCAAGGATCCAAGGAGTTGAAGATGCATTCTCTTTCCCTCTCTGTTCTTAGTTTCTTTCATTTTGTTTGTTTCTTGTATTTTCTTAGTTTCAATGTAACTTCTTAATTTGCTAGGGCTTAGGTTGAAGCCCTAAACATGAATACCTTATTGTTTTGATGCTTGAGTGTATGAATTTCTAGATATTGTTGATGAATTGCAATTCACCAAATTAATCTATCCTTGATGTATGTTCTTCTTTGATTGATCACCTTTGAAAGCATGCTTCTTGAGATTGTTGGGATTATGTGTATCTTCATGTTATCCTAAGCAATAAATGGATGAAGTAAGAATCATCCATGTGAATTGGTTTCTTGAATACCTAATGTAAACACCATGCTATTAGGGTTCTTGTGATGTTCATATTCTCTTTGAACTTAATGGGTTTTTCTTGTAATTGAATCAAAGTACTAAGCACACCTAGATTCGATTATAGGGAAGGCACAAGTATTGTAGCACTCGATCCTCACTTTACGTACATTAGAGAGAATCAATGCGTCTTGAGCCACTCGTCATCCTGGTCTTGATTGCGAACATCTTCATCAACACATTTAGAGTTCATCACTTGAGTATTCATGAACTTGGGTAGAATTGTTTAGGGTGGATTCGAAACCCTAGTGTTTGTTACATTTTAATTTCACATTTTGATAATTCATCTCTGCCTTTCTCATTTAATTTCAAAGTCCATTTACTTTCATGCAATAGAAATAGGTCACTTCAAACAAATCAAACCCCCCCCCCCCAATGTGTGTGTGAGTTGCGTGTTCGACACGTTATGTGTCTTTGTTCCTGAATTTTATTTGTTTCTGTAATTGTTTTGGACTTTTGGTCCGCGTTGTGTTCTTGCATTTTCTGTGCTGAATCCAACCGTATAAAGAACGTGAATTTTGGACATACGGTTGGAAAGTTATAGGTCAAAAACTGGACAGAGGTCGAAACTGGAAAAAGAGAAACGAATCCTGCCCAAAACAACCGGTCGTTACTGCCCACGACCGGTCGCTCATCACACGTTTATTGAAATTTCGACTCTGCCGAAAACGACCGGTCGTCACTGTTCATGCGACCGGTCGTCACTGTCACTGTTCACAGCACTGTTCATGTCACTGTTCACGTCACTGTCACAGGTGATAAACAGGTGATAAAATGGCGATAGAAAATGCTGTTTGTGTTTTTCTTTAGTTTTCTTGTGTTGTTTCATTTCTTTTACACTTCTTTACTTATTTTTAGTTTCCAAATTTGCATTTGTGCATTGTGGTGTGTTAGATAAGTGTTCTCTTTGTACTCGAATTAGAACTTTTAGGCAACCGACAAGTTCTTCGTGGGATCGAACCCGTACTTACATAATCTATACTTCATTAGATTCGTGCACTTGCGGGTATTTTTAATTGGTTGTTTGCACATTAATTTGTGTCCTTTTAGGAATGCAACACCATCCTCCAACCTGTTAACGAGGCCTAATTGTATTAATGCCTACTTCCATAAGTTGAGAAAATTTCAAAGAAATACTTGTATAATTGAGAAGACTTAGAACAAGAACTGTATCCCATTTCTGTATTCTGTTTATAATGAGTAGAGAGATATGGGAAGAAAATAGTTCCCAGAAGCTGCTTTACCTGCCCATCATCATACCAGGGACGCCAGGGCTTGACAGTTGGAAGCTTAAGAGCATCTATACTGTATCGGGTAGATGTAACTGGCATCACGGAATCTGTATCACCACTGCCATAGACGCAAAAATAGCAAAAGTAGGATGATTACCAACATGTTAGTTATATGAAAATGGCTCCTGTAAATGACACGATGACACAAACTACTCATATAAAGACAATGGTAAAGAAAAGTATTGAGTGAATATTTTGGTCTACCAGATGAAATTCATATATGTAATCATTTAATTAGAATATAAAACTGTGATGTGACTAATCAAAAATTTTAAACAAGTAATCATCAAATCTATATCTGCAAGGTGTTGAGATGGACCTGAACATCCATATACGAAGTCCTGAATGTATCAGCTCCTCGTAGACGTCCAGCACTGTCCTAGGAGAATCCTGCCAAGTGGTGTATACCACATCACTGCAAAACAGCAAAAAAATGGATAAACATAATATGTCAACTTTTCCACTCTGTGCCTTGTCGATCAAGGTCATCACTTTTAAAACCAAAAACACTCTCACATGACATGCTTATATAAGCAGGTGAAATAAAATTTTCATATGTGGTTTAAATTACAGAAGCAAATTAGCACAATATATCCCAGTTCCAGGCAAGGCAAATTTGCCCAGCTTCGGCTCCCCAACCCAGAGATGGAGATAAAAATAGTGATTGACCAAAACTTCAATGAATTTTTCATCTCCTAACCATTAGTTTAAAGCAAAGTCCATATTTATCACAGACAAATATGGTTTCTTGCTCTTGCAAACCAGAACTGGTAGTATTGTACAGGTGTAGCAATTCAGTAGGGATGAATTTCCAGATAGTCAAAGCAATCTTGAGCTAGCGATGGACTAGCTCATTTGAAACCATAAGTTCTAAAGTAAACCAAAGCTTTGAAGCACTCTTTTCATTGGTTTATACCTGCAGGTTGCCCACTTAGATGGTGCATGATTTGGATTAACATGGAGAGCCTTTTGAACCTCAGGTAGATTGAAGTATACAACTGAGTGTGCCTCTGTGCAAGGATCATACTTCTCACTGATGCGGCCCACCTTCTATCAAATGGCATCACATTCCATCATCAGTATGACAATAAGTCAACTATCATTGAAAGATTTGAGACCTCAGTTTGAGGTAAATACAGTCACTCACAAGGCTAAATAAATTCATAAGTTCATCATTATGAAACCCCCCCTCCTCCCCCTTCTGATCCCAGAAAGAAGCAATGAAGAAAAAACAGGAAACTTAAGCACAAAGAGAGAGTGAAATCATTTGGGGATTGTTCTTTCAAACATATATTTTGAAAAAGAACCTTTTGAAGAATTGGCAGGTGATAAATCAAGAAACCCCAGCTAGTTACTAATCTGATCCACAACTTTCCATTAAACTGAACCATATTAAACAAACTTGGAAAAGAGAGTAGAAGTACAAGAGACCATAGTATTATGTAAACCATTTTCACCTGGTTGGCAATTTGAAACATTTAGAATGTGCTGAATACATCCAGCAAGGAGATTCGTCTTACATTTTTTCTTTGGTGGGGAAGGGGGAGAGGGGAAGAAAAGAAATTTAAAGTAAAAAATAGCTCAGATGGAACGTAGTAGACAATTTATTGTGGACTCACATGCATTCGTTTCAGCAGTCGATTTGACTGGCTAACATTAGCAGGGCATGCAGGAGTGTAGATGCTGTAAGGGTCAATGTTTCCAAGTTCCGCACTAGCAATGTCTAGAATATTGTCACATGAATTTGAGGTGTGTATAAATGACTGGAAGTCACAAAGAAGGTTCAGCGACTTGTATGTTTGATCAGAAATCAAACCAGCCGACCACATAAACTGGAAAACCCCCAAATGATCATGATAATCATCAGTCAGAGCATTGCCCACCTGCATAACACATACTTTGTTATTTTAATGTGTTTACACAATGTACAATATCCCCAAACCTTTGCGATAGAAAATCACCAAGTCTATACCATATAACCCTTCAGATTAATTGCTTTTTCCTTAGTTTCCAAGTTGTACTTCACAATTGCTTGGCTTAGCTGAGGAACATAATGTCCTGGTACACAAGTTTCGGGTGGTCAAAACTAGAATACAGAACCAAGTCGTAAAAAATATACCAAAATACAACACAAGAAATTCGAACATGTTATGCATGAATAAGATGAATAAACGCAGAGCTGCTACTCATTTTGCATATGTGTTGTTAGGCTTCTATCTCAAACCCCATTCCTCTTGTCCTGAAACCACTAACTCAAGTCACTTTCTATTTGTTACAATATCCAGACTGAAAAAGCTACAATTCTGTAATTAGTTTTCTTTTTTAATGGTGGGAAGGGAGCCCTGATGAGGTTGCTTTAGTCAACCAATGTTCCGAGTGAACATGATATACTGCATCCCAAAGCAATAAGTATACTAAGAGAACCAAAGGATGGGAGGTAATAATGTACCACTCCCCTACCTCACCAACATACTATAAAAATAGAATAAAATATAAAATGGAACGAAGTACTCCTTTTACAACACACAAACAAAGACATGAGAATAGAGATATATTGCATTTATTTTAAGTTTTACACGTTTACTATTGGAAGGGAAAAAGGTGAATGACATGATGTAAAAGAAAACAAGCAAAGAAGTTTTGTCTACCTCCATAGCTCTCTCCAGTGATATAAAAGTCTCTTCCCTTGTACTGGGGAAAGCGCTCAAACCATTTCAATAGAAATGCTAGAGAGTCTTTAGCTGCAAAACAACATAATTATAATCTAATGTGCATAATAAGCTAACAACATAAATTGCTCAAAGCATGAAAATGAGACATGGAAAAGTACCCGTTCTTTTATCTCCATTAGATAGTAAATCAGAGGAAGTGTTTGAATAAGAAAAACCAACTCCAACAGGTGAATCGAGAAATAGAATGTTAGCAACTGCAAAAAGGTAAAAGCAATTAGACATTTTGTAAAGAACTATTAAGATGTGGTTTTATCAGTCTAAAAATATATTCTACAGTCACTGTAAGTACCACGCTTGATGCAGTGGAATAAAGCAACTTCAAGCATAAAGTAAGAGATAAACAAGAGACACAAAGAAAAAGGTGCATGCACGCTTGCTCAAAAATCATGTGCTTACTGAGAGGAATGCATATGCTCATTTGCTAAGATGCTTTTAAACAAGTAAGAGAACAACCTATTTGAAGCACTATATCCGAGTAAAATGATGCTAAGCCCTATAATTCGCATCAAGTTTTTTTTTTTTTTTTGGTTTTAATACAGGGGGTATTGGGGGAGGGGGATTTTGAACACGGGACCTCGGGTACAGGGGTAATGGCTCTTAACCACTTGAGCTCCAGGCCCCTTACATCCGCAGCAAGTATTATAAAGGGGAACTCACATATATAATTGATAATACACATCTTGAAATATTTCTCACTCATAAAACAACCTGTAACCTCTGGCTGGTATCTTTTTATATCTGTTAAGTTTTGGCTGACATAATTCATTAAGATAATTAAAACGAAAAAATCCTAATAACCTCCTCTAACAAGTTATGAGAAGCTTCTCACCTTGATTCCAAGAGTAAGGATTCAAATATAAGGTCCTCCCGTCTGCCATAATATGAAATGGACCAACTTCCTCTGCTTCCCCATAAGCAATTGATGAACATCCAGGTCCTAAGGAGGTGAGAAACCATTCAGAAAGAAAAAAATTATATATCAATAAAAATACCAAATTGGGAAACAAAACAGTAATAGCCAAAGAGCACTCGAGAGATAAATACAAAGCTTTCATAATACGAAGCAACCATTAATAAACGAATAGGAAATTAAGCAAGTTTCTACCCAACAAGTTTATTCGATCACTAGAAAGATTTCTGGCCGCCTTCAAAAATGATTTTTTTTTTCTTCCAGAAATGTATTCCAAATATTACAGAACATAACACAAATAGTAAACAAAATGGACGGACGTACAAAATTTAACAGTAAGAGAAGTCAAAACAGCAATATCACAAAGATAAATGAGAAGCTTATGCAAAAATTTGAAGCTCAACCTCCATTTAGCCAGAGAACAACAGGCTTAGAACCAGGGTCCTCAGCAGCCTCAACAAGCCAGTAGAAGAGAGCCCTCCCAGAATCTTCATTGACAGTGGCATACCCAGCGTAGTGTGCAAAGCTCAGGTTGAAGGTCTGACCAGGGAGCTTAAGAACTTTGTCCAATTCCTGTTGGGCAAGTGGGTCTGCGGGAATAGTTGCAAAAACACTGCCCAGATGAAGGTTGAGGAGGATGATGAAGTAGGTGAGAACAAATGCCCAAATGGGTTTGACCATTTTTGCGGTTGAGAGAGACGGAGGAGGAGGGGGAGGGGGTCAATAAAATAGTGCTCCTGAAAACGCTGGTTTTTGCTAGTTTAGCTGAAAAAAAACAGGAAGCCTGTGGTGGTTTTGCAGATAAACCATCATGGAATGTCCCTGTCTATCTCTGCAAGTCTGACCTGGGCAATAACAGTCTTAAAAGCAACAACTGATATTAGAAAAGGCTACCGAAAATGGTATACCAAAATTATTTTCAACTATATATGTCATTTCCAAATACCTTTCTGTTTCGACCAAAAGAAAAAGGAAACCTTTCTGTTTCTGAGTCTTCTTGTCTCTAATCAAAACCTTTCTTATAATTCTAATTTAACTTTCGGGGAAAAAAGTACCTAACCAGATCAAATTTTATTGAATTAGTATTTCAAATTATGATGTATTGAAAGTGATGGCATGTTTCGTTCTGCAAAAAGATAAAACAAAACAAAACATGATTTGTTATTTGTGAAAGCTCTTATTTTTATCTATCGTATAAAGAAAAAAGTTTTATTGGTTGGGAGTCGGGAAACTAGTTTTGAAAGAGAAGTGAACAACATCCTTTATTCTTAGAAGTTTTATTGGTTGGTTTGTCTCCGATAGAATCAGCGGGTAAAGATTAAAGAGGGATTCACTATTATATCCAATATAGGAATCCAAATTATAAAAAAATCTGAACTTAAGAAACATACCCAAAGTTTATTTACAATATAAGAAAAATGTTTTTAACTTCTTTTAAATTAGAAAACTGGCATTGATTTATTAAAACAAACCCAACCTTAAAACCTTATAATAAAAAACCCAAAACACTCGCATCAAAGTAATTTAATAATCAAAATTAAATTCAATATGGTCAGTTATTATTTTTTGAATTTTTTTGGGGTTTGTTTAAAAAAATTAAATAGTGTATGATTTATTTATATTATTAGTGCTAAGAATGGGTATATGACTAAATATATCAAGATTAAAATGGAGGTCTTCTGAAGCTTTGCTGGTGTTCGAGAGTTGCCTTGTAAACGGATGAAACTTGAGAGACCCAACTTGCCTGGTTGGCTTTTGAATTTTTGTGTTGGTTTTTGGTCCGTCAGTCTCCCTTACTAAACAAGCATCTTTTAGTCTTATAGTACGTACGGTTTACAGTTTACTTTTAATCGACTACATTTAATCAACTACAGAAGGAAAAAAAAAATTGAAAATTTGATATCTCATCGGAAAATCTATGACAACGTTGTTGGTTAGCATTTGTTGATTGGCGTTGCGTGTAATGAGTCACCTGAGAATAACTTCAAGCTTTTAAGTTTTCAAGTTGAAATGAGTCTTACTATAACCATATATTGACTGCTACCAAAATCTGTACATTACGACGGCTTCCCCCTATATATCCATGTTGGTGCTTGTTTGTTGGCATCAACTGAAAATTGAATAATTGTTTTATGCAAGATGCACAAAACTCACTTCAGTTCATTAGGATGAAACATAACGACTATGCTATAATTCTGCCCAAAAGGCCAATCACCATATAGTGAATCTTCTTAGAGAATCATCAGTTAATTTACTCAACCTTCATTTACTGCTAATACAGCTCAGATCACATTTCAAGCTACAACATGAGGCTCTAATTGAAGGATTGCCTACTGCAAGAAAATATCAACCTTTGATCTCTGTTGGCTGCTGAAATATCAACCTTATGCTTCGGAGAGATCTACACTGTCATTGACCGGAATTGTTGATTCGGGAGATGACTCTCGGATACCATCAGTATCAGACGGTTGAGATTCATGCTTTGCAGCAGCCTGCAATACCCGGTTTTTAACATCTGAGGATGAAGGAGATGTTGGTAGTCCAATGCCGTTTGATTCCAATTTTCCAGCAGCCCACGAAAATGCCTGAGCTCCAACTCTAACAGGTGCAAGCAGCAGCCTTCAGCGAACATAGAGACCACAATCAGACCACATTTTGAATCAACAAAATTTATATTAAGCAGCATTTGGCTGTTGATAGGACTCCAACAGCACTGTGAAAGGCGCAATATGGTGTTAAGAGGACAATCTGTCACATCATTTCTTCTGAACAAGACATTAAATTCACATAAAAAAGAATGTTAAATTTTGTGGTTTTACCTCACATCTTGCTTAAAATCTTCAGCATTCTCATAAGTTGCCACCCGTCGATAAATGGTCTGGTGTAGTCAATGAAAAGAGCAATGAGAAAGGGGGAAGAACCAGAGACTATATGAATTTCTTAAATGTTAGTTTCTTATCAGTATTCAATTTTTTTGGCACAAATGCCCGCCCCTATGTCACTATGTGAACTTAAATAGAATTCAGCAACTAATCTAGACTTTTTATCATTTGACATCTACCATAGGATAGTTATATTTCTGAACAACAAACAACAGGGGACAAACAAAACAGACATTCCAAAAACTTTAGGAACATATTGAAAATTTGATTCAACATAAACTGAGATATGGAAGCAAATACTTTGACTTAAGCACTCATTCTAGGAAGATTATAATACCTGACCAAGGCCAACAACGCCAATCAATTGCAATGTCTTCTCCCACTCTGAAATAGGATGGATCATGCTTAATTAGGAAAGAAGAAGAAACCCCAAACCAAAAACAAGGAAATGAATACGATAAAATTTTATTGCCACTCCCCACCTTTTGAAACCACCCTCTTTCAACAAAAAAATCCCCTAAAATGCCAACTTTACTCTCCACTAAAATAAAATATAAAACAAAAAATTAACTGAAAAATAACACCCAGTCCCAATCCCCAACGACCCGACAGCCACCCATCCCATCACCTCCGTCACTGGAAACTACCCTTTCCTCTCTCTCTCTCTCGCTCTCTCTCACCAGATCTGTGAGGTTCCGAACATTAAATATTTCCCAAATGCTGAAAGAGAAGTTGCAGAGTATTTGTACATCATTATGTCCTAATAATCTAATAATATATCTTGGGCTTTGCCAATTTGCCTTTGATTCATGTGCTTTACATCTTAATCTCTCAATTCTAAATCTAACACGGGCTTTCTCTCACTTGGTCACAGAAGCCAAAGATTGGTCAGAAAGCACTCGGAGAAAAGGACATTGGGAGAGGAACCATAACGTGAGAGAGAGAGAGAGAGAGAGAGAGAGAGAGAGAGAGAAGTGGCCAGCGAAAGGGGAGTTGCCGGCGTGGGCCAACGTCGGCAACGGAGATGATGAGGGTGAGGTGGCTATCAGGTGGTGAGTTGGGGTTGGGATTTTTCTTATTGGGGAAGTGGGGTAAAGCTGGAATGTTATAGAATAATTTTAAAGAACATAGCATATATACTCGCCTAAAAGTGCATACGATGCAGCAATCAGTCCCTGTACAGAAAGTAATTGCATTTATTAGTACAGAATTGCACTTGAAATTGCCTGGGAATCAAACATTTTTATAACATACAGAAACCCCATGAGGCCAGATAACCATTAGCCTCTATGAAATCCCACTCATCATCAATCTATCCTGATGTGTTTCATAGATCATTCTGCAGATATTTTGATTAAGTTGGAATTTAAGGTACCATGCAGGCAATTTATCTTACCACACCATACCCAAGAACTTGAGCTCGAGAAGGATTGATATTCTCCAGAATTGCCTCAGCTTCCTGAAATGATACAATTTTTGCAACTGTGCTCAAGTGAAAAGCTCAAACGTGGTATTATGAAAAGAGAAAGGAGAAAACACCATTAGAACTTAAAAGAAGAAGCAGCATCCAAGTGATAAATACCTCATTGAGTATGGTAAGTGTCGTCTCGGGTTTGAGTTCCTTAATACGAAGACCATGTTTCACCCAAGACTGAAAGCCACCTTGAACCAAGTAAGGTTTCTGTCATTTTAAACATCACCAGGTTATTAGTATCTAAGAAGTTGTTTACCAATTCCAGAATACCAAAAATTATCATGCATTTGAGTGGTTCTCTTAATATTTGGAACATACTAATTTCCATAAGAAAAGTCCTAATAACTTTATATAATGAGAATATGAATCTTTATCTTGCATTACATACTTCAGAGTCCTAATTTACAAACCAGTTACTCAACCATCCACATTTACTAAATCATCATGTTGAGCCCTACTAATGGTTGTGAAAAAACTAACGTACCTATTATTTAACTTTGTACGAAGGCTTATTATCACAAAACGTCCCTGACATTTGGGAAATTATCACATTGCATCCTTAAAGTTTTTTTATATCATTGATGGTCCCTAACGTTAATATAGGTGCTCTCAAATAGTCCTTCTGTTAAAAAAAATTGTTAAATTCAGGGATACAATCGTCAAATCAATTCAAAATTATAAAATATATATATAAGTTTCTCTCTCCTCTCTCCCCTCTTTCCCTTCTCTCTTTTCTGTCTCTCTGTCTCTCTCTTTCTTTTTCTCTTCTTTCTTCCTCTCCCCGAGTTCAGTCTTCTCTCTGCTTTTTCTTTTTTATTTCCTTCCCTTCTCTTAACCAATAAAACAAACCTGCATATTAACTTTCAAGACATCAAGAGGCGTGATTGCAAGATGGGTAGTGCCAGCACTGAGCATTTCACCAACAATGCAGAGCCCATAATATGCAGGTGAAAATTCCTCACACAGCCTCCCTTCAACCCTTCTCATGATCTTTCCTTGTTTCCAAACTCTCTCACTTCCAATCTCAAATAATCACATTCCTACAAGCTCCAGGCCCAAGTGGACCAAAACCCATTTCATAGATTCCTCAGTTGGAGCCGGGTCAAATAGTGAACAATAATGTATCTACGTTATGAATAAACATTTACTTATTATCTTCTCAGTAAAAAATATATATGTGCTATCTTTTCTTATGAACAATAATGTATCTACGTTAGTTCCAATGTGTCCAAGATGACCATAGGTCTTTCAGTATAGAGAAAAAAAACTAATAGATATATAGTTCACTCCTCAGGCTTTTCATTTCCATGTCTTCTGTACGTCTATCATTAAAGAATCATCAAAGACTTGCTACTTGCCTTAAGCCCAAGCTTTCTCAAGGATCTTGCAATTCCTTTGGAACGAGTACCATCACCATCCATAATAATGACCTTGGACCTGTCCTACACAGAGTAGAAAACAATATAGACCTCATTATTCATTACTCAAGCCAATCAGGGAAAAATCATAAGATGGTGCATGATATAGGGATCCTGGAGAACCATTATTCATTACGAAATCATCATATTTTCCCATGGTTTTAGGCAACAGATCCTTTTGTTGGATATGAAGTTTTTAAGCACATGACAAACCACCAAGCCCTTGGACAAATATGGTAATAGATCTAGAGTCACCAGGTCAGTGCTAAGAACTTGAATATGAATGTTCTTTATCATTAGCATTTTCTTTCTCGCATAATCGTGGGCCAAGAAAATCAAATAGTGATTGAAGTTCTTGAGATGGAGAAGATTGCAGGATACTTTCAGGTCTCATTGGTGACCAATTATGGTACTAACACCAAAGCACGGAGAGTTGCTAGGTCCCAGTCCAAGATCTTCCTTTGAACTTTTAGCTTGGTATAGTTTTAAGCGATATAAAGCCTAAAACTAGTTACCTGAACAATCTTCAAGTTCCGAATAACAGCAGCAGTTAAGGTATCATCAAGATCTTTTCCACTCTTCAATAACTTCCATAAAGAGCCATCAACCTGACAAATCATTAAATAATATTCAAAACAAAATTGCAGATAGTGTATGGAGCTAAGCTCCAGAGTACATCATTACAACTGTTTTAGCATAACCCCAAATCATTAGTATGATATGACTTCTTTCACCCTGTAAAAGTTATGATACAATTGTAATTCATATTGTCAAATAACATGCTAGTAATAAGCCAACCTCAGGTAGAGTCACGCTTGCATAACGAAAGCGAGCTGCTCGTCGAAGATCAGGAATACCCTCTTTTTCTCTCATAACCTTCACAAAGAAAATTCCAAGAAGCAATCATTGGCAAATTTGAGAAGCAAACACTTACAAAGAATATTTCATTATAAGTCTTATAAAGGAAATACTTTAGAAGATTTCCTTTATAGAGGCACAAGGATCATGAATTTGAACACTGGAGGTTGTGTCTTTGGGCAATTAAAAGAATTTTGGTTGTTTTAGCCTCTGTTAGGCAAAGATTTTATAACATTATCAGCTCAGACAAATATAAAGGCCAACAAATATGCAATATCTTGCCTCAGGTCGCACATCAATGAGCACAGCATTCTCCTTCCCTGTCAAGAGCTCCAATGTCGATTGAGGAGATAAATCTCCAGCATAACCACTGAATGTCCGCACCAGATAAATGACCCTGCAGCATATCTGATAGGAAACATAAATTTCTCACACGGCAGGATACTTGTATTCCTATATGTATAAATAGAAAAGGAAAAACAACCTTCAAAGAACAAAAGGATATCCATACCATAAAGTCGCTGAGGTGCCAAGGAATATAACAAATGGAATTATTGGATCATTTGGATCCAAGCCAAGATTTTCTTCCAACCCCTCAATAGCAATATAAACCTGCTTTCAACATGTTTAGATTCAGTTTACAGAATATTATTCAGAAAATTGTCATTGTAATAGCAAAAAACTCAGCATATACATGATTGAATAGATAATCTAAGCTTATAATGGAAAGTTTACTTTCTAACGTAATCTGTCAAACAGAAAATACAGGACCACTATAACAAAAATGAGGCTGATGACTTGACAAAAAAAGCATCCATTCACAAATTCACTAACCAGTTTTTTTATGTAACGAGTTTTAAAGTTACGAAATATTATGAATTGTTTAGAATAACTTTGAAAATCTGGAAACCACAATCTTTTTTTTTCCTCTGAAGAGTACCATCAACTCTGGAATCATTCAAAAGCATTAAGCCATTAAAGGGAAGTGTATACCAAAGTTTAAAAATACCTGTTGAAAAGCACTCTTGGCTAGCCCCAGGAACTCTGCTGCTCTCTTTTCTGTCAAATTTAGTGCATCACTAACGTCAGGAGGAAGAAAGTCCTTGGCAGACTGGTAAGAACTAACAACAAAGGAAGCCCCATTTGATAGAGAATCCTCCACCACAACAACTGTACGTCTCAAAACATCAATAGCAATAACAGTTCCTTTACTTGTGGCTTCCTTAAAGTCGCTTGAAAATTTTGCCATTTTACTGCCACCTAATTGTCCCGTTTGATCGATTGTTGAAAACATTCCGCCAACAGCATTATCCACTGCTTCATTAGCACTTTTAACAACAGATGATACTGATGAAGTGATTGCGTCTAGTGAGCTTTTAACAGAACTTTCTCCCTTATCGACTGAAGCACTGAAAGACTTACTAAGCCCGTCAATAAAATCCTCAATACTAGTTTTCACACTGGATAATTGATCACTATCAATGTCTAGGGGGTCAGATGCAGAGGTGACATTTTCTGGTGTTAAATCAGCAGCTGAAATGGATTCAGGTTCTACGGGTCCTGATAAAATACTTGCATTCTCAGTCGACTGTTTAGTAAAGTCCATGAGTCCCTCATCAGTGGCCAATAGGCTAGAGCTTTCAACATATTTCAGTTCCACCATTCCCAACGGATGTTGTTTATATATAGTTCCAGTAGAAGAACTCCACATATCTGAATACTTGCAATTAAGATAGTCTGATTCATTTGAGCAGGAACTCCTATTAACAAAATCCATGGAGACTGATTGTTCTGTGCTTTTCACAAAGTTAGAATACAAAGACTTTGTAGCATGTGCTTTGAAGGAATCTCTTTGGAAATGCATTGCAAATGACAAGCCCAGAGAGCCCCTGCATTCCGCAATGTATCTGGCCTCAAAATCCTTCTGGAATGGGGAACTGGCATGCAATCCTCCATGTAAGGAAATCTGTAAGATCCATTTATATACATGTAAATTTGAAATTGGAAATTTCATAATTAATATTGACACAAATGATGACATGATGCAAAACAAAATTAGTTGTTTTTTAATTCTCAAAAAATAATGTGGTCATATGCCAGCAAGCTGATGTTCACGTGCTTACGAGGAAAAAAATCCAATAATAACTTTACTTGTGGCTCTACAGATTAGAATTACACAAATCATGAAACACAAATAACTCGCTAAGATGATATGAGGAGAGCAAACAACTGCAACCACTTATTATTTTCTGTGAAAAGTAGCTAGACGTTTTCATTGTTCTTTCAACGGTTTTTAATTTTGATTAGCTATTTATGTTCAATGGATAGTAGCCAAGCTTTCTGATGAGACCCATTGATTCATGGAATTAATTAATAAAACTTGGATGAACAATTAGCAACTTCATAAATTGTTCAGACTTCATAAGAACTATAGATACAATTAATATATGGGAACTTAAAAGGTTTCTTTGCACAGAAATTACCTGTATATATTAGAATTTAGAAGCAAAATAACATTGAAGGATCACAACTCAGCATGTAAGATCTTACCTGGGAATGAGAAGAACAGCTTGAGGTGGCTGAGCAAACAGGCAACATTGTCATGTGATGTCAACTCGCCTAACAAAACTCGATTGCTCAAGAAGAAATACTATCAAGTTCCACCAACACTTAGCTAAAATAATCCAACCTATCAAATGGGATTTTACCAAATCAACAAGTTACGAACCATTGCATCAAAATGGGAGTTTTTCAAATAAATTACTTCTGTAGCTTCTCCTCAGTTATATCTACAGTACCCTGAAAATAGGTTTCAATTTTGTCTTACAATAATATAGATATGATGATATGACAAGGAAAATCGTGTGGCTTGCTGTATCCGGTATCTTCATTGCCTTTGGCACTCCAGCCTCTTCCTTGCCTCTCGTTTTTCGGTGGGGACATGCTTGTATTTGGAAATCTTGTGGTGTTTTGGCGCAATGTCCCTGTACTTTACTGTATTCATTTTCATCCCCCAACTTTGTCGGGAAGGACCTACATGGCGAATCTTTGACGGGAACCTATGGCGGCGAAAATATTGTCGGGATAGACCTCTCCTTGCGAAAATTTGTCGAAATAGACCTACCCAGCGAAAGTTATAACGGGATAGACCTTTAATATTATATCGCGATAGACCTATCTCGGCTATCCCAGCGAATATTTTGTCAGGAAAAGTCTACCTGACATTGGCTGACACAAAGTTCACCGAATAAATTAATCTCGACATAATGTGGCCGGCAAACGTCAATCCCGTCAAACTTTCGCCGAAAAAGGTCTATCCTGGACCAAAAAAAAATTAATGGGAAAGGTATGTTATTTATCATTTTTTTAAATCCCTAAAATTTCAACAACAATATCCTCAAATTATTTTATAATATATTATTCCTATAATTTGTTTACTCAAGTTAATAAAGTAGAGGTGTACTCAATTAACTCCAGTTAGGTCCGTTTATGTCGTACTAACTGAACTGGAGATTGAAATCAAAACCCTAGGTCAAGTTACGAGAGTATCCAAGCCTAATCGAGTCATAAGTGCCTTAGAGTAGGTTTATGGTTAGAGCTTGAGTAGGATGGCAACGGCCCAGGTAGGGGCCGAGTATAGCAATACCATCTCCATCCCTGCTCCTCATCCCCGTCCTCGCCCCGTCCCTGCCTATTCCCCCAAAGAAATTTTCAGGGAATCCCCGTCGAGGGACTATCTCCCAAACAGCCACAATCCCTTTTTTGTTTCCTTCGAATTTTGATTGATGTTCATTTGCATATTTTAAGCTTGAGATTCGCTTGTAAAAGTTCAACCAAAATCCCACCTATTACTCAAGCCAATAAGCACAGTAGTGTTCTTACATTAATATCATATTTTCCTCAGTATCCCACTAATAAACCATTGAAAAAAAAATGGGTCTTTTGTTTTCTGGGTAAAATGAGGCTTTTTCAAAAATTAAATTCAAACCCAAAAGCCTAATTGGAGAAAAGAAACAGAACCAAAAGCTGAAACATGAGACTTTATTGTTATGTCAAATGCAACAAAATAGTCGTCTCAATGAGACAGAAGAAACAATCAAAACCCAAATCTTGACCAAAATTACGGCATCAAAACCAAAACTCATTAGGGCACTTCTAGCAGTTGTCATAGCAAAGAGCAAGTACTATTTTTTTATTTTTTTTTCACAAATTTGTTTACCTAAACAATTAATTTGGACAATATTTTCAAATGAGATTTTCTAATAAAATATTCAGATAAGATTTTCGGTTTCAAATTTCAGATAAATTTCAAAACATCTTCCATGATGCTCCATGTCCCTCGGTTTCTTGAGAAAAAGCCATAATATGATAGAGAAAAATTAAACTTGAAAGTGAAAAATTTTTGAGTAGAAAGTGAATAATAATTGGAGGAGGAGAAGATGTATGAGGATTTTTTGTTAAAAGTGAAGAGTAGGGATTGGTATTTATAATTTTTTTTTTTTAAGAAGAAGATATTTTTGGGTTTTTAAATATAAAAAAAATTGAATTTGTTTCTTCTTTTTTTTGGTAGAAAATATGTCATGCCGTTGGATTGAAAGACAAAAAAGAAATTCGACAACCCAAAAGCCACCACATGGCACCAACCCTCGAGCCAGGCACACGGGCTCCCCCTGGCTTCGGGCCTGCCTAGGCCTGTGGCCCCCACATCCGCCCGGGCCAGGCAACTGGAGCTGGAATCACGTTTTGGGCTCAGCCCCCCCCCCCCCCAAGCCCTTGCCTTCGGAACACTCCTGGAAGTGCCCTTACAGCCTAGAAATTCTAGAGTGTAGAAGAGGAAGAAGAAGAGACTGACAAAGGCAGAGTCTATGAGTGATAAACAGAGAGAAGAAGTAGGAGATAATAAGATGTATAATATATAATGTATTTATCAATTTTTAAATTAATATATGATATTGGGCCGGGTTCAGGGATAAAGATACAAGTACCATCCCCAGCCCATACTCGTCGAGAATTTTTAAAATTCGAGGATTCTCATACAAGATCCCCCTTTTGACCCAAAATTTCCATTATTAGGGCCGGGGACTAAACCCAACGAGGATTTTTGCCATCCCTAGGTTTGAGGCTCGAGAAAGATTTTGGAAGAAGTTCGGAAGCTAGAGATTTTGGTTCAATACTTGAATTTATGATTTGGAGGCTAAATTCCATTTTTGGAATACTAAAATAATTTTCTATGATTATGAAATAATTGAAACTATTTTTAAAACATATTCAGAAATTAAAAATAATTTTAAGATCCACAAAATTATTTAAGATAAATAAATAAAATTAACTAGTATTTATTAACTAATTAATGAAATTAATTAAAATACTTAAATACTAATTATTTACTAAATAATAATAATTAAAATATCAATACTAATTAATATAATAAATTAGTATGTCTAGTATAATATTTGTAATTAAGTAATATTGTAGTCTTGTTTAAATACTTTAATTAGTAATTAGGTTTTAATTATTATTTATATACTTAGTATTTTTATTTTTTAATTTTTTTCATAAATTACTTAATAAATAATAAATAATTATATTAACTTATCTTAAATAATTTTAAAGATATAAGTAAGGTACTTAAATAAGGCTAAAATATTATATAATTACAAATATTAAACTAAAGAATTGATTTCTTTTTAAAAAAAAAAAAAAAATTGGTGACCTTTCCTGATGAAATTTATTGTGAGGGGTAGTACCCGTCGCATTTTGTCAGGATAGATCTTCCCCGACACATTTCGTCGGGTACATCTATCTTGCAAAATGCGTTGTGATATGCTTTTCTCGGTAAATACTGCCGGGACAGGTCACTAATTTTTTTTTTTATATACGAAACTAGTTTGTTTAGTTTAATATGTTTAATTAAGTAATATCTTAGCCTTATTTAATTACTTTCATTAATATATATTTAGTGAATAATTAATATTTATATATTTTAATTAATTTAATCAATTACTTAATAAATAGTAACTAATTATTTGAAATTCTTTTTCTGGACTTTTTTTATATAACAAATTTGTTTGTTTAGTTTCGTGAAATGAAGGCGGGACATTGCCCCTCTTTTTGGACCCAAGGCCGGCCTTGCGTCGCGCGACCTGGGCGGAAGACATTATCAGGTGGGGAGTTTGGCTAGGGCGGCACATCTGTTACAAAATAATGCAAGTGTCATAAGATGAGCTCAACGAGAACAGAAATCTTGTGTGGAACAAAATGGTAAAAGCTCGTTTGATTCTAATTTCCAATACGAATACGAACCGTGAAATTGTGGCCTATCGATCCTTTAGACCTTTGGAATTTGAAGCTAGATGTATCAAAAAATTTACCACAGGGATAACTGGCTTGTGGCAGCCAATCGTTCATAGCGGCGTTGCTTTTTGATCCTTCGATGTCGGCTCTTCCTATCATTGTGAAGTATAATTCACCAAGTGTTGGATTGTTCACCCACCAATAGGGAACGTGAGCTGGGTTTAAACCATCGTGAGACAGGTTAGTTTTACTATATTGATGACAATGTCGCAATAGTAATTCAACATAGTACAAGAGGAACCGTTGATTTGCATAATTGGTCATCCCGTTTGGTTGAAAAGTCAGTGGCACGAAGCTACCGTGCGCTGGATTATGACTGAACGCCTCTAGGTCAGAATCTGGGCTAGAAGCAACGCATGCGCCCGCCGCCCGTTTGCCGACCCTCAGTATGGGCCCTATGGCCCCAAAGACACGTGTCGTTGGTGAAGCCCTTGCGGTATACGAGTTGCGAGGGCCGCCTTAATTACAATTTCTACCGGAGCAGTGGGTAGAATCCTTTGCAGACGACTTAAATACGCAACCGAGTATTGTAAGTGGTATAATGGCCTTGCCTCCACGATCCACTGAGATTCAGTCATGTGTTGCTTCAATTTCGTCCCTCCCCCTCATTTTCCATTCAACTTTCCCCCAAAACTTGGCGAGGCTACTGATTTCGACACTTTGTATATTTACGTACTTGCCCTTATTTAATTACTTTAATTAATAATTATGTTTTAATTAATATTTATTTAGTGTATAAGTAGTATTTTAATATTTTAATTAATTTCATAAATTACTTTATAAATAGTAACTAATTATATTTAATTATCTCAAATACATTTTTGGACTTTTAAAATTATTTTTAATTTCCAAAATTATTTTAAACAAAGCTTCAATTACTGAAAATTTCTATAAATTTATTTTAATCTTTCAAACACTAAATCCAAGTCTTGAATCAAAAACCATTCGCAAGCTTTGAACCCTAACCCTAAACCTACTTTAGGGCACTTAGGACTCGAATTAGGCTTGAAAACTTACGCAACTCGACCTAGATTTTTACGATTAAGTTTTCGATCTTAATCATGGGTTAGTACAACGTAACCTGTAAACTTGAACTTGTCTTGACGAATTTTCGTTGGGATAGAAACATCTTGGTGAATTTTGTTGGGTTAGACTTTCCCCCGTACTTTTGTATCCCTGCAAACTTTAACGTGATAAACCTATCTCTCAAATATATGTCACGATAGATCTTTCCCTGCGAAATTTTATCGGAATTTTGAGAACAAACCATTTTTTAAAATTTACCTTTATAAATAGTAATTAATTATTTTAATTATCTCAAATAATTTTTTGGACTTTAAAATTATGTTTAATTCCCTAAATTATTTTAAATAGAGTTTCAATTATTTAAAAATTCTACAAAATTATTTTAGTCTTGGAAACACTATATCCAAGTCTCGAACCAAAAACCGTTTGCAAGCCTCGAACCCTAATCGTAAACGTACATTAGGGCACTTATGACTCAATTAGGCTTGGATACTCACACGACTTGAAACCTTCGGCTTTACGATTGAGTTTTCGATCTCAATCATGGATTAGTACAACATAACCGGACCTAACCTTGACTTGTCTCAACGAATTTTTATTGGGATAGAAACATTTTGTCGAGAGATATATATGTCGACAAATTTCGTCAACAAAGGTCTAATCGTGTAAATTGTCGCCGACATAGGTCTAATCGTGTAAATTGTCGTCAACAAAGGTCTAACCGGGAGAGGAATTTCTTTTTTCTTTTTTTAAATTATGAAATTATAAAATTAGTTTCTTTAAATCAAAGTTTATTTTAAAAAATCTAGAAAATTAGTTTAAGTACACAAAAATGTTTATAAAAAAAAAAATTAGTATTGCAAAAATAGATTTGAGCCTCCAAATCCTAAATCCAAGTCACAACGTGATTTGATAACATCAAGTACTTGTTGGAGTTTGAATGAAATACATCAACTTGAGTCCCACATTGAAAAATAAGAGAAAGACTCTTCTCTTTATAAGTGTGAGTCTTCCCACACATACTATATGGTAGGTCAGCCTAGTGGAGTGGAGGGATTATGCTTGGATTATATATACATAATAATTAGTATTTAATAATCATAGATTAGGCATTGGGTTAGTAAATTGCATAATGCCAGAAAAACAGTTGATAAGTCATACTTAAAATAAAATAAAATTGTAAGGATCTTTCTAATTTTAAGAGTCGATAGTATATACTAAACTTACACACATTATACCTGCTAAGAACACTGTCGATCATTTGCAATAAGTTTATACTTTTATGTGTAGTCAATTGTTCAATTTTCTCGTCATTAATATACCGCTCGTTAATTACCAAAAATAGTTATTTTCTCGATCTGGGAAAAAAAAGTTTCCTCTATCCTTTTGTTCAATACGGAAAAGAAAAAATAAATAAATAAAAACAAGTCATCGTTTATATCTTGCTCTCTATGTTGTTCTGCGCATTTGACACAAAAAAGAAGAAGTTGCTCTGCGCATAGCGACTTGATTTTTCTGAAGACATTTGGTAAGACAGGAGAAGTGATGAGTTCTGCAGAGCTGGCCGCATCCAAATAACGCTCTCCACTCTCCAATGGTTGAAAGTCTGTTGTGCGTTCAATAATCATTTCTCTCTCTCCATCAGATCGAATTCCTCCAGCGTCGCGCAGTAACAAAGGAGATCTCATGGAATCAGCTGGTCACCTACTTCAGTCTTCAATAATCTTTGATGTGATTTATCGCTTTTCAATTTTGAATGTGATCTTGATTATTTATTTTGATTTTCAACTTGCATATTCTTCTCGATTATATATGCATCTCCATGTATATGTAGTGGTGTTGCAAGATTATATACTCTTAGTTTTCATTCTTGCTCACAAGCTTTGCATTTCATCTTCCTGTGTTTGGGGCATTTCAAATCGGAAAATACTTCAGCCTGATACACACACATGTATATGTAAACTTAAACATCTCAATACTCTGAAGCTTGTATTTTAAATTAAAATTGAAATCTGATTTTTGGTCTTGCATAAGCCATAAATGCGAATAGTTGTTTTTCACTTTTTAGAGAATATCCGGGTGTGTATAAATATCATATACATACACTTATATGTTCTCTTTTTTTACAAGATTTCTTATGTTTCTGTTTTTATTTTAAATGCTTATTCTTATGGTGTTTCTTTCAGGTGGTGGTACAAGGGGGACATCTGTTATAGTTGTGACATTGGATACTGGTGAAGTGTATATAATTGTGAGCTTGTCTTCTAGGCTTGACACTCAGGTCATACATGTTGATCCCACAACTGGTGCACTTCGCTACAATGCGAAGCCAGGATTCGATGTCTTCAAATCCGAAAGGGAAGCTTTGGATTACATTACAAATGGGTCGCACTGGTTGCGTAAGAGTACGACTTATGCTCATGCAATATTGGGTTATGCTGCTTTGGGCAGCTTTGGGATGCTTCTTGTGGCTACCAAGTTGACTGCTAGTGTTCCAAATTTGCCGGGTGGAGGGTGTGTGTATACGGTGACTGAGAGCCAATGGATCAAGATTTCACTTCAGAATCCACAACCACAAGGGAAAGGAGAAGTAAAGAATGTTAGTGAATTGACTGATCTTGATGTTGATGGGAAACACTACTTTTGTGATGCAAGGGACATCACTAGGCCATTTCCTAGCCGTATGTGCTTGCATGAGCCCGATGATGAATTCGTTTGGAACGCCTGGTTCTCGATGCCTTTCAAAAACATTGGGCTGCCACAGCATTGTGTGACACTTCTGCAGGTTTTGCTTCATTCTTGGTATCTTCAAATTGATGCTCATGTGACTCTTATCTTCTTTCACCTGAAGTTTATTTTTTATCCATCTGATTTCTAAGCCTACTGCCTCAAATTATTGATGCTGATGTGTTCAAGTCTATGCATTATATGCTCATTATAGCCAATTTTTTCCACTCTGCTTTCACATATACTTATATTCTATGCAGCTCTGTGAGTATATATTATTACTACTGATTTTTGTTAGTTTGGTTAGGAGTTTTGTTGTTTTACCCAAATTTCTTTTTATTACAGTTTTCTTCCTGATTTCCAATCACAGTTTTATACCAGCACTACAATTATAAGAAATTAAATTGTGGTTAAGATCTTAAGATAGCATATGGAATAATGTGGTTAGATGTAAAGTTAACCTGTTCATACTGTTCTCTTACTTGGTATTAATGTGTAGGGTTTTGCAGAATGTCGAAGTTTTGGAACCTTAGGGAAACTAGAAGGGATTGTCGCTCTCATAGCTCGTCGTAGCAGGCTGCATCCTGGTACTCGATACTTGGCTAGGGGATTAAATTCATGTTTTAGCACAGGTAACATGACACTTTGAAGTTATTAACAAATCTCAAATTTTTCTTCTTCGATACATACCCATGGTTGTGGCATTTTGTCATTAACCACAGCATAGTTCCTCAAAATATTGAGAACAGAAAGTAATATAGAAAAAACAACATATGAATTTTTTTGTTTATGCAAATTTTTGATCCATGTTATTTCGTTTTCATTTGGTTTGTATACTTTTGTTTTTGTTTTGCTGATTTAGTCGTAAGAATGTACTTTCTGAATACAGATTATTCTCCTCTTACTTCTTTAGGTTTTAATTGAATTTTTCATACTTACGAAGAATGTGAGTCTGACAGGAAATGAAGTGGAGTGTGAGCAAATTGTGTGGGTCCCTAGAAAGGCTGGTCAAACTGTTCCTTTTAACACATACGTATGGCGACGGGGCACAATTCCAATCTGGTGGGGTGCAGAGTTAAAGATAACAGCTGCAGAAGCAGAAATATACGTTTCAGACCGCCATCCTTATAAAGGGAGTTCAGAGTACTACCAGAGGTTGAGTAAACGGTATGATGCACGAAATTTAGATGTAGCTGTTGGCGGGAGTCAGAATAGAAAAGCGCTGGTTCCAATTGTCTGCATCAACTTGCTTAGGAATGGAGAAGGAAAATCGGAATGCATTTTAGTTCAGCATTTTGAAGAATCTTTAAACTACGTCAGGTCAACAGGAAAACTTCCTTATACCCGAATTCTTTTAATAAATTATGATTGGCATGCCAGTATAAAGTTAAAAGGTGAACAGCAAACCATCGAAGGATTATGGAAACATTTAAAAGCACCCACTGTTAATATAGGCATTTCTGAAGGAGATTTTTTGCCTTCACGAGAAAGAATTAAGGACTGCAGAGGAGAAATTATCTGCAATGATGACTTTAAAGGTGCCTTCTGCTTAAGATCACATCAAAATGGTGTAATACGTTTCAACTGTGCTGATTCTTTGGATAGGACAAATGCTGCAAGTTATTTTGGTTCCCTCCAGGTTTTTGTGGAGCAGTGCAGGCGGCTTGGTATATCACTTGATAGTGATTTGGCATATGGTTATCAGTCAATGACTAATTATGGTGGTGGCTATATTGCTCCTTTGCCACCAGGCTGGGAGAAGAAATCTGATGCAGTAACAGGGAAAACATTTTATATTGATCACAATACTAGGACCACAACATGGATGCATCCGTGTCCTGATAAGCCTTGGAAGAGATTTGATATGGCGTTTGAGGAGTTCAAGAGGACAACAATTTTACCACCAGTATCCCAGCTTGCTGATCTTTTTCTGCTTGCGGGTGATATTCATGCAACACTTTATACTGGTTCTAAAGCTATGCATAGCCAAATCCTCAGCATTTTCAACGAAGATGCAGGAAGGTTTAAACAATTTTCTGCAGCACAGAATATGAAAATCACTTTGCAGAGGAGGTATAAAAATGCAGTTGTAGACAGCTCTCGTCAAAAGCAACTGGAAATGTTTCTTGGAATGAGACTATTCAAGCATCTTCCATCAGTTTCTTTTCACCCTCTTAATGTATGTTATTCTGAGACTTGTCTGGATCAATTGTAGTGATAATAATTTCATTTATATCTCTATGCTTCTTTTTGAGCTTGGCACATCTAGCAAGTTGCAACTACAGCTCTTAACTTGCATAGATTAACTGGCAAGTTTTTTGATTCTAAGTTTGCATAACTCTTTAAGGATTGTCACATGGTATGGAGTCACCAGCTGCATATCGGAAGGCCTTTTTGTTACTTGTAACACTCAGCAGAGGATTTTTATCTGTTTAGGAAACACTCCAATGATTCCAGTTTTGGCATTGGATTTAAACTGCAGACTGGTGACTGTTCACAAAGTGTTCGCTTTCCCTGGAAAGTTCTTTTCAGTCTTGGTTTTAGATCTGATCATATTTAATATTTAACTTGACCTTTGCATTTTGAATTTCAATTTTCATTTGTTTTCTTGTATACTATCATAGCATTAGGTCTCTCAACTTAGCATTATGCATGCTGATATTGCAGGTAGTCTCTCGACCGTCCGGTTTCTTTCTTAAGCCAGTTGCTAACATGTTTCCAAGTTCCAATGGTGGAGCCAGTCTTCTGAGTTTCAAGAGAAAGGATCTAGTCTGGGTACTTCTCTTTTCAGTTTTCATTGCATGGAACATTGGACTGTACCATAATGGTCTTTTGTGGCGAATCCTTTTATGTTTCTTCATTTAAATTATTTTCCATGAATGTACCAATTCTTATTTGGAATAGTTTTTATGACACAGGTTTGCCCACAGGCTGCAGACGTGATTGAACTTTTTATCTATCTAGGTGAACCTTGCCATGTTTGTCAGCTGCTTCTCACGATATCCCATGGTGCAGATGATTCAACCTATCCATCAACAGTTGATGTAAGGACGGGACGCTCTTTAGATAGGCTAAAACTGGTCTTGGAGGTCTGTGATCTTTCTTCCACTTCACCTACAACTTTAATTTTCTCTGAACTTGATTTTAATGTAGAATTGATGGTCCCAGGTATCTAGCTAAAATAGGATGAGGATCCTTTTAGTTCCTATTTAATGTAATGACTAACAACTAGATTAAGCCATGAATTGCAAGGGCGTCACCTAGTTCCTAAAACTAAACTATGTAAAATAAAAAAGAAATTCATGGCTCTGGTTCGGGTATTTTTTTTAGCTGCTTGTACTGCTGTGCATAACGGGGGAATCTACTTGTGGGAAGTTAATATAATTTCTCCTATAGTTTCTAATCTTTTATTGGATTTTGATGACAGGGTGCGTCAATACCTCAGTGTGTAAATGGAACAAACCTTTTGATACCCTTACCAGGGCTAATTAGTCTAGAGGATATGGCTGTAACTGGAGCTGGTGCACGCCTTCATGCTCAAGATACATCTACCCTTCCATTACTGTATGATTTTGAAGAACTGGAAGGAGAACTTGACTTCCTTACTCGTGTAGTTGCCCTTACATTTTATCCTGCTGTCTCTGGAAGAAGCCCTGTCACTCTTGGTGAGGTAGAAAGCAACTTTTGGAATTATTAATTGATATGTCATTGTCATTGTCTTTGGTTCACGACCGTTCCATTAGTTTTTTAAGCTCTGAATGGTAGCTCTAGCTTGGTTGAAGCTTAGGCCATTTGGTTTTTTTGGCACATGATATAGTAGAGGATCCATGAATGTTGCAAATTTGCAATTAAAATCTATTCTCTATATGTGTGCATGTATTATCTTATGTTCTGTTTCTGGTTGACTTTTGCTCAATCTCAGATTTATTAGGTTTGATCCTTGTATTCAGTCTTGTGGCAATTATTCTTAGTCCATAACTTTTCAAAACTCTGATGTTGAAGAGAGTCTACTAATTTATCTTAGTCCAGTAATGGGATGTGGTTTTGCAAAAACTGCTGGTGGATGATAATTCTTTTGTGAATTTGTTTGTAGATAGAAGTCCTTGGAGTTTCTCTTCCTTGGAGGGGTGTATTTACTAACGAAGGCCCTGGTGCAACATTACCTGAACATACTAAAAAAATTCAGAATGAAACCAATCCTTTCTCCTCTGGGTTAGATACGAATCCATTTTCCGGTGCTTCTTCTGATGTATATGTGCCACCACCAGTGCAACCAAGTGCATCTGGCAACAATTTGGTTGACCTATTGACTGGAGAGGTCATGCTTTCAGAACACGTTGCTCAGCCAGTGATAGGAAATACTGAGAACAAGGGAGGTGACTTGCTTGATTTCTTGGACCAAGCTATTGTTGAATATCATGGTGCTGAAACTGATCATAAATTCCCTTCATCGCATGATGGAAGGTCTTCAGATAGCAGTTCCCAGAAGTATATTGATTGTTTGAAATCCTGTGCTGGGCCACGTATGGTATGATACTAACTCTTCTGTTATTTCCTTGAACCACTATGCTATATCGTGCTTTATCCTTATAAATTATGTTCAAGGAAGTCCTTTGAAATCCTTCTCTTCAAAAGCATTTAATCAATTTAATTTTTAAATCTCATATACGATGTTGCCATGTCTTGACTCAATCTCTTTGTTGAGGTTATTGTGTTTCAAAGTTGGTATCCGATCACTTTTTTATTTGAAATTTATTTCTTTCACTTCTGGCTTTACATCCTAATTTTTAAGTCTTTGCATTTGTTGGCAGTATAGATATCAAGTAAGCGTTTTATGACACTCTGCACCCTTTCTCCATCTCACTCCAATGCCACTTCAGCTAAAGCTCGTAAGCTTGACCACTGTGCATATCTATCTACCCACACCCCCCCCCCCCCGCGCGGGATAACAACCCTCACTTTTTCCGACTTCATAAATTGCTTCTTAGACCCTTTCACTCTCCAAGTAGCTAAGCCTCTTGAAGTGTGACTTTATATAATTTCAATGCATCGGCCTAGCTTCTTGACCAATACATCCCTAAGTTCCTACTTTGATGGATTAGGTCAGCCCAACCCAGCCTGTTGATGACCTCTATTGTTTGCAGGAAAGAAAACTAGACTTCACGGGAGCTATGAAACTTGAAATTGAACGCCTCCGGCTGAACATTTCTGCTGCTGAAAGGGATAGAGCTCTATTATCAATAGGAACTGATGCTGCTACTATAAACCCTAATGTTTTACTTGATGAACAATACATGGGAAGATTGTGCAGAGTTGCAAACTCCCTTGCACTGCTTGGACACGCCTCCTTGGAAGATAAAATTACATCTGCTGTTGCTCTTGAGACTACTGATGATAATGTGATAGATTTCTGGAATGTAACTAGATTTGGGGAGTGCTGTTATGGTGGCACGTGTGAGGTGCGTGCTGAAACTAATGCACCTACACGCGCCTCCTTTATGGAATCATCAACGGGAGTTCCTCCGTCTGTCTTGTTATGTTCCCAATGTGAAAGGAAAGTTTGTAAAGTTTGTTGTGCTGGGAGAGGGGCCCTTCTGGTTGCAGGCTATGGCTCAAGGGAGGCCAATGGTGTGGTTAATCAGGGGGGATCAAGCCATGGTTTCCAGGTTGATGTATCCACAAATCGTTCAGTAGTGCTGGATAGTGTTATTTGCAAAAGATGCTGCAATGATATTGTGCTTCATGCATTGATCTTGGACTACGTCAGGGTCTTGATTAGCATGAGGAGAAGTGCCCGTGCAGATTCTGCTGCGCATGAGGCCTTGAACCAGGTGATTGGATTTTCGTTAAAGAATTCTCTTTCTGAAAGGGAGCATTCTTCTGATAGACAGGGAGCTATTAAAGTTCAGCAACAATTACTTGACAGAGAGGAATCCCTAGCTGAGTTTCCGTTCGCCAGCTTTTTACACTCGGTAATGTTTTGGCATATATTACGCTCTTGTTTCAGGCTTCCCACAGCAGATTTGTGTCTTATTGCTGTGTCTATATGCTCTCCGGATTATATATTGTTGTTATTACCACTGTAGGTTGAAACGGCGGCCGATTCAGCACCTTTCTTGTCATTGCTTGCTCCTCTTGATTGTGGACCACGACATTCATACTGGAAAGCTCCTCCTAGTGCCACCTCTGTTGAATTTATTATTGTTCTTGGTAGCCTTTCTGATGTTAGTGGGGTTGTTTTGCTTGTTAGTCCTTGTGGTTATTCTGAGGCTGACGCTCCCACCGTAAGTTGTCCTCTATACACTCTCTTATCTATTGAAATTTGGTAAATGAAAAGTCATCAGTTTTTGATATGTTTCCTTTATAATAGGCTTACTGTGACTTAATAGTGAATAAAAGAATCCTCTTAAAATAATTTTGAAATGCCAAATGTGTCAGAAATCTTGCTTTGTAGTAGATTGTTGCTTTTGCTCCTAAATTTATTTAGCAACAACAGATTGTTAAATTTTGCAACTTTTTATGCTGCACCTTCATTGCTTTCTGTACATTCTGTTTTGACTAATTCACACCTGTTGTTAGTACAGGTTCAGATCTGGGCCAGCAATAAAATACACAAGGAAGAAAGGTCATGCATGGGAAAATGGGATGTGCAGTCCCAGATCATGTCTTCCTCCGACTATTATGGACCAGAAAAGTTGGTTAGAGAAGATGAAGTACCTAGGCATGTGAAGTTTGAATTCAGGAATCCAGTTCGATGCCGCATTATTTGGATAACATTACGTCTTCAGCGACCTGGTTCTAGTTCTCTTAATTTGGGGAACTTGAATCTGTTGTCTCTTGACGAAAATCCATTTGCAGAAGTAACTCGGCGTGCCTCTTTTGGAGGAGAAGTTGACAGAGACCCCTGTATTCATGCCAGAAGGATACTGGTAGTAGGAAGCCCGGTAAATAAAGAGATGGCAGATACATCAGCACAAGGCTCAGATCAGATGAATTTGAAAGGCTGGCTGGAGGGAGCTCCGCCACTAAATAGATTTAGGGTAACATATCATGCTTAGCTGCTTTATTCAATCAAAACACTTGCTTCCTTATTGAATTTGTATCATGGGCAAATTCATTTTTTGTCATTTTTTGTTTTTTCCAGGTTCCGATTGAGGCTGAGAGGCTGTTGGACAATGATATCGTTTTGGAACAATATTTATCTCCTGCTTCACCTTCGCTTGCTGGATTTCGTCTTGATGCTTTTGGTGCAATAAAGCCTCTGGTTACCCATTCACCCTCTTCAAATGCGCAGATCTGGGATATGTCAGCAAGACTTTTAGATGAGAGACACATCTCTCCAGCCGTGCTTTATATACAAGTATCTGTTGTCCAGGTACTCACTAGACCTGCTTTATTGTTATGCTATTGGTGAGGGTGAAGGGGGGTTAGGTAGGGTATTTCCATGTGGCTCAATTAGCCCAATGGGTATGAAGACGTTAAAATGCACATCCACATCAGTTTAGCTAAATTTGTATCATATATCATATTGGAAAATCAATATGGTATATGATAAGTTTCTTTCTGTGATAACTTGGGTGAATTTCAAAGTCCATTTGAACTTATTGGAGACATTAATTATTACAGGAACCCCACGGCTTGCTAACGATTGCAGAATATCGGTTGCCAGAGGCTAAGGCTGGAATACCTATGTACTTTGATTTCCCCCGAGAGATACAAACCCGTAGAATCACATTTAAACTTCTTGGAGATATTACAGCATTTACAGACGACCCAACAGAACAGGATGATCCCAGTTCTAGAGTTCTACCAGTGGCAGCAGGCTTGTCACTGTCCAATAGAATCAAGTTGTATTACTATGCTGATCCATACGAACTTGGAAAATGGGCAAGCCTTTCAGCAGTTTGAATTATAGTGTTGCTGTAACAGGGGGGAGGGGGGCAAAGAAAGGGCCTTCGGGTCTTGAGGATTGATTTTTGATCGATTTTGTGGCTGTGTATTCGTCTTCAAATTTTTTTCATTTTTTCCTTGTTGTAATGTTATTATATTATCATTCATTGATGTAATAATATCAGTAGTAGTGTTTATCTTTTTCGTTGAGATAAGATCATCGGTAGTGTTAGGGAATCAGAAACACGTCTGTCGCTGTTGTGCAAGTCTGGTGAGATTATGTTATGTTGTCCAAAACCTTAGTCGTTAGTGTGTATTTGGAGCCAAAGAACTTTGTAAACTGACTTGTTTGGTTGAGCTAATTAGTTGATGGGATTCGATTGTGGCATTTTCTAATGTTTTCTTTTCTTTCCATTTTTAATCAAATCTTGAATGTAAGATAAAAGGTTTCGGATGCAAACGACATTTTAACAGGCGAAGAAGAACGAACTGTTGATTTCTGTTAGGCCGTAAGGGATGAGTGAATTTGTCACACTGTTCTTCTAGCATTGTCAATCCCAATGCTTTCATGGATGGATGTCAGTGGGGGTGGCACTGTAGTAGCCGGCCAAGGTCCCCTTGCCCTTGTTCTTCATCTTCACTTTCCGTCCATCAACTCTTGTAAAGGCTTAAGTGCATGGATTACATGTTCGCGTATTTGGAAATTGGAGACAACTTGATCCAGGCTTCAATTCCTCCTCCTCTTTCCTTGGAGATTTAAGTCTATGAGAAGAATCTTGTTTTCAGTTTGCTTACCTATTTATGTTCTGATTAATTATGTTATTATCTGTTCCTATTATAAATTAAGACTGGACGAACACACAATAATTGTAGCAGCAGCTTCGTCGTGAATCGTGAGCACCAAATACGGTGCCAGAGACTTGTAGATGAGATATTCAACAAGAACATATATAGAGTCTTGTTTGTAATACATAGGTACAACAAATACAACCAGTGACAGTCGACAGGGAGGGTTCACACTTCATTTATTTAATTACTTTAAAATATAGATGTCAGGCAAGCTTGCAGAGTCTTGCCTAATTAATCAATAATAATATAATTGAAATCAAAGACCACAGAAGTTGTTAACACAAACCCTGTAGTTTTTACCGAGCTGTGAGGCCAGATATTGAAGATGGTTCAATGGCTTATATCGTAAAGGGTGTTGATCATCGATGAGCTCCTCCGGCACACTTATGGTTCCACTGTGAAATGTCGACAGCAACACCGAGTATCTCACTTCCTTGTCGCTCATGATCACTCGATGCACGCAAGGTTTTATTCTGTCATTGCTCCACACCTGGAAGCCATCGCCGGTCATGAATATAAACGAATTAGGCGATACATCAAAAGGAACCCATTGACCGTTTGAAATCTTCACCTCCAAGCCATTGACATGATTTTGATGAATTATGGTGGTGAGGTTCAAGTCGGTGTGCTCGGGAAGCGCCATGTGCTCCTCACCTGCTGCTCCTACTCCATCATATTTGTGCAGTCGCAGTACATAATCAGTTGCTCCAATATGACTCTTGCACCGTTTGTTGTCCACGCCATAGTGTTCAAATATCATTCTCGTCACAGTCTCATCTAGCCTCACCACCACTTTCGCATACCCATCAGCACTTTCGCTGCGTATATTATTAATTCATTAATTAACTGAACCAAGATTAACATGCATGTAATTAATGCTCTAATTCCAACTACTTACGAGAAGTTAGGATGATTTCCATTGGGCCAAAAGAGGTTGGCGAAGTTGTGAATTGCTTGAGGGTTTGTTGGATCATTGATCCCCAAGCCTTCATGGACGTCATTAGGGGAAAGGTAGCCGCTGAAAGGCTTGTCATGAGTGTTTTGCAGTTTGATTTCTTTTGGGAAACCAAACGGCTCGTCTAAGCTCCCAAAGATTTTGTTGTACTCATCAGCATCACCATCAGCATCTGACAGTGTTGCTACAAAACAGCCGTACTCTTCCAGTGCCTGGCAGACTTGCGCGCACGCTTCCACCCAACAACTACTACTACTTGTATTGTTGATTATCTTGGAAAAATCTACAACCGGAATCTTGGCCTCCTGTGTATTTCTCCCGGTAACATCCATATTTCCTGTACTAGCTGATTGATTGGTCAATTTCCCTAATTTAATTTCTCATCACTTTTTGTACCCCACTCCGTCTACTCTTAATTATTAAATATTTGACTAGCCACCACATTTGGCCACCATTGCTAGCCACCACATTTGACTTCAATTATTCAATATTAAAGCCCAGAATTCATTTGCTCAGCGTAGATTATAGCCTTGTTTTGGGGAGAGCTTCTCTAAAAGCATTGGTCAGAAAAGTCTAGAAAAGCGCCATCCTTTCGTATGGGCATATGATGAAGTGAATAAATTATTGTACGTGTTGAAATACAGCTCAATTAAGATATCTTATTTTTAGAATTTAATATCAATAAATATCAACTTATATATATCACATTATAATTACTCTCATTAAATTTAATTAATGAAGCTAATTGGTGGTCGTTTTGTCCTTTTCTTTTTATTATTATTTAAATTAATGAAGGGAAAAGAAACTAAAAGTTTTTTTATATCCAATTGGGCCACGGGCTCATATGCCCACACGAATATATTAAGTTTCAACCAGAGACTAACCCAAATTCATATGGCCTTTCTTTGCCAGAGGCCTAATGTGTGTGAACCAAAACATTGTTTGGTCCCCGAACTAGCGGTCCAACTTAAAAGGTTCAAATGAGTGAAATGAATGAAATGCCCCTACATACTTTTCTGTAAAGACCAAAAAACCTTAAACGACTCATCTAATCGCACCCGTCCATCACACCACAAAACCCTACTAAACCACACATCAGTCCACAGCCGTTGATCCTAAAATCCATCAGGGAAGCTCACTATATAAAACGCCAGCCTCTTAGTCCAAACCCTAGCCGAGTCTCTCTCTCACTTCCCCTTGTTTCGTTCGGCAGCTGATCCTCTGCAATGGTGAGTTTCCTCACATGTGCTGTGTATCCTCCATCTCAAATACACACTCTGTACCTGTTCATTTCGTTTTGGTTTGAAATCTTAATAGCAATTATTTGATGTACGGCTACTTTGGAATTTGGCTAAATAGGTGCATTTTGCAATCTATGAACGGCGCTGGGCTTTAGTTCATTTTAGTGAATGATATGCGTTTCTTATTTCCTTTTGGTTCAGTTGAATTCTGGGCTTTAATATTTGATTCTTCATTCCATCGCTGTATACAATGAGGCCATATGTTGTGTTTTTCAGTTTCAACTTGTGTATACATTTTTATGATTAATTTATACAAAAACTATTTTTAAAAAAATTATGGGCATAATTTCTTGTTGTTACCTTTGGTATTTACTGTTTTTTTCTATCTCAGTCAATTATATCTGTCTGCATTGTAGATTCATTTACCTGATGTTTATACATTATTTTCAAGGGGATTAAAAAGTTTGTTGAATTCTTCGTTGTAGGCCTTCGTCAAAGCTCAAAAGTCCAAGGCCTACTACAAGCGGTTTCAAGTCAAGTACAAGAGAAGGCGAGGTATTTGTTTCGTGTTTCATGGTAAATGGTCTTGACATTTTTGTCATATTTTGTGCGCATGATAATTTTATTTTCTATTATTGTCCGCAGAGGGAAAGACTGATTACCGAGCCAGAATCAGGCTCATTAACCAAGACAAAAACAAGTACAACACACCCAAGTATCGGTTTGTTGTGAGATTTGTATCCTGAAAATTGTCTGCCAACTTATGCGCTTTTGGGTCTTGTTTTTCATTTTATATTTGTCTTTTCCAGGTACCTTCTCCAGGTATCGAGTTAAATTTTAAATGGGCATTTGTTTAATTATTGTTTATTTTAATTTTTTTTTTCCGTTATATATGTTTTCAAACTTCACTTGGTTGTTAGACCAACAAGGATATTGTTGCCCAAATTGTATCTGCCAGCATTGCTGGCGATTTGGTTCTTGCTGCAGCCTATGCCCATGAGCTGCCAAGCTATGGACTTGAAGTCGGCCTCACAAACTATGCGGCAGGTATTTTGACCATTGTCTTTTACTAGATTTATCCATTCTGGCTCGTTGCTTGTGTTCAGCTTGTGGGGGTAGTAACGGTATATTTTATGATCAGCTTACTGCACTGGCCTTCTCTTGGCTCGTCGTGTCTTGAAGAAGCTTGAGATGGATGATGAATACGAGGGCAATGTTGAGGTAGTATGAATTGATTATCATCATCTCTGTTGCCTTATCTCAAAGAGAATCCCTTCATTTCCCCATTGCTTATGTGGTTGTATTTTTAAACTTTATGCGGTATTCCAGGCTACTGGTGAGGACTATTCTGTAGAGCCAGCTGAGAGCAGAAGGCCATTCCGTGCTCTTCTTGATGTTGGCTTGATTAGGACAACCACTGGAAACCGTGTGTTTGGTGCCTTGAAGGTAAGGTAGCAGATTATGATGTCAGGTTCTGAGCTGTGCGATGATGAGATCAAGTTTTTGTTTTTTTGATTTTTTTTGTCTAAATTTATTATAATGTATGAGGTTTGCATAATTCTGTTGTGTTCATGGTGTGCCCTCTTGCTTATGCTTTTCTGGTGGTACCAAGGGGCTTAATATTTTTAATAACCAAATACAGGGTGCGTTGGATGGTGGGTTGGATATCCCACACAGTGAGAAGAGATTTGCTGGTTTCTCCAAGGATAGCAAGCAGCTTGACCCTGAGGTGCATCGCAAGTATATCTATGGCGGTCATGTTGCTGCATACATGAGGGTGAGAGTTGAAAGTTGAAAGTTCATGTCATGCATGCCCATTTCTCTTTTCTGGTGAAAAGCATTGATATTTTAGGCCCAGATTCTTAAGTATTTGTTTTCTAGACCTTGATTGAGAATGAGTTGAGAAGTCAGGTTATGCATGCCCATTTTACTTTACTGGCCATAGGACATCATAATTTGCTTGCTTAAACTTATATTTGTCTTTTTTAGACTTTGATGGAGGATGAGCCCGAGAAATATCAGACTCACTTCAGTGACTATATCAAGAAAGGAATTGAAGCAGATAACATTGAGGCCGTGTACAAGAAAGTTCATGCTGCCATCCGTGCTGATCCTACATTAAAGAAGATTGAAAAGCAACCTCCCAAAGAACACAAGAGGTAAAAATGGATTTTGTTTAATGTTTCGCAGTTATGGATGTGTTTATATGGATCATAGTTTCAGTGTCTGCATGGTTGATTATGCGTTCAAATTTATTAATCATTTGAAGGATTGAATATTGGAAAGTTGCTTACCCTTGTTTACTTTATTTTGCTGTACTTCAATGGTACAAATATATATCACCAATACAAAATCATTATAGGTGTTGGTGAGCTATACTGTGTCTAAATCATTTTAGCTATTGGTAGGCTATACAGTGTGGAATCATTTTCGGTCTTTATTTTTTGTGTTTAAATAAAGTGTGTTTGAAACTGGTTCTATCACATCCAACCAAATTTGCTTTTTTGGGTAACAGGTACAATCTCAAGAAGCTTACATATGAGGAAAGGAAGAACAAGTTGATTGAGCGATTGAATGCCTTCAACTCAGCTGCTCAAGACCACGACGATGATGAGTGAAACTATTAATTGGGATGCAAGATCTAGTTTGTTTCCCCTTAGGACATCTTTTTGAAGTATCGGCTATAATATCTATATTCTCCTTATATATTTTAGACGTTTGGATATTGTTCTTGTTTGGAGGTTCAAGCCAGAAATCTGACTAAAGTTTTGACGATGTTATTTAAGTTTTCGTGTTGGCTTTGCTACCTGGAGTATTATTTTTGTGTTGGTTTGCTTATTTTCAAACAGTGGTTTTCCTAATAGGAAGTGGCCATTAGGTTAGCGGGAATGAAAAAATAAGGGAATGAAATTATGATGGGCTCCTAAGGAATAAGCGTTGACCCTATTTTGTAAGGTCAATCCAACTTGCTGGTGGTTGCCGTCTTGAAAGGAGGGCGTCCACTAGTTCTTTCTAATTTCATTTGTTTTGGATTTCTAATGATATTATAAGACGAAAAGGTTATGACGTCAGAGTAAAACGAAACCTGTCCGTAATTTCATTAGAAGGGATTATGATATCAAAATTTTGGCATCAGCATTCAGCAGCAATTGGAAGGAATGGCATATGCAATTGAAGAACATACGGTAGATTGATGAAAGAAGGGTGTGTTTGTGTGTGGAAACTTGAAGGGTGTGTTTGTTTGTGTCTTGGAGACGGTTGGAGGGGAGGAGAAAGGGGGTCCACAACAAAGTAAACCTTATCTAGTGCCAGCCAATAAACTTGTATACTAAAAGCTTGAAAATCCAAACAAGTCTACTCGCAACACACGCTCCCAATTGGATCTCTTCAAAAATTCGAGTACCCTGACCTGACCTGAGCTGAGTGAGCACCCAAAGTGAGATAGAGATAGAGATAGAGATAGAGATAGAGAGGCTATGGCTCATTCACTAGCCTCACCACCGCCACAACCACCGCCCGCTACCGCAACAACAACTAAGAACAACTCCTGTTTCCAATCTTGTGTGGGTTTCCAGAAAGTCAGGGCTTGCTATCATCAAGTATCAGACGGTGCCAATGCCAATGCCAACGCCCATGACCGCAATAACAGACTTGTTATCAATAGCCGCAGGTTGGTTGGTTACTATTTGATTCATTATTCTCTCCATTAAATTATGTATATGTATGTGTTTATTATGTGAGGTGAGGACATGAAATGCTGCAACTAGGAAACTTGAAACACACGATGATGGAGTGTGTGTGTGTGTGTGTGTGTGTGTGCAGGAGTTTGGGATTGGGTTTGGCTGGTGCACTCATCAGCTTCAATGCGAGTGACCCAAGTCCGGTTGCAAATGCAGCAGCCAGACGGCCTCCACCGCCTCCGGCAGAGGAGAAGGAGAAAAAGGACCCCAATGTGAGTGGAGTTTTAGCCAAAGTACTGGCCAGCAAAAAGAGGAAGGAAGCCATGAAAGAATCCGTGGCAAAGCTAAGAGAAAGGGGAAGGTTATTGAACAACCATCCCAATCCCAACCCTAGTTTCTTTGTTTCTCTCTCTTCTTTTTCAAGGACCGAAGGAATGAAGAAGAGGGTTTCGTCCCTTCATTGTTGTGTATGCTCTTCCGGTATTATTATTGGACAGGCTTGCATTCGCATTTTTGTCTTGTCTTGTTAGTGCCACTGCCAGCCAAACCAACTTGATGCTGCTGCTGGTATATGACATATGTAATCTAATCAGGGTCTTTTTCATTCATCAAATTGGATCATCTTCTTAAGTACCATCTCCAATACATTTGTTTATTGGCCAGTTGTAATTGACAAGATTTTCCGAACTTGAAAAATTAAAAGACGGATGGTTCACCTTCAGAATTCCCCAAGCAAATTCAACACTAGTCTAGTTCCAATTTCCAATTTCCAATTTCCAAACACTGGAGAGAGAGAGAGAGAGAGAGAGAGAGAGAGAGAGAGAGAGGTCTTTTGTATTATGGGGTTGCTTACTAAATTTGTTCTCATTTTCTGTGACTTACCAAGTTACCATGATAAAGCTTTCTGGCGTCTTTGTGAGAGGATTTCTCTCTAAGCAAGCTATCATTCACCATTAGATCTCAATCTAAAACATCAAATTGAAATTTGATAGCAGACATGCCAATTTGATGTACAATACATTTTCTCATTCCACCCAATATCTCTTTTGCATTTAATAAAGTAAACAATAATTCGTTAAAAAAAATTAATATCATTAAGGAAAAAAAATTAAGCAAAGGCCCTCATTGGGTGTTTGGGTATCAAGAAAAAAAACACTTGGACACGTCTTCATTGCAGTCTAAAACATCAAGGATAAGAAGGTCTTTTTACCACGGTAAAAGGCCTATAACTATCGGGACCCGCCTTGGGCCATTCATAAGCCCGACTCCGTGGCCTCATTGTGGTTTTCCAATCTAGGCCGAGGTGCTAGGGTCTCTTCAGACAATCAGGGCCCAAGGTTAAGATTTCTCTAGAAATTCAAGGCTCGAGTTTATGATTTGCTAGAGAAAATTTTGCTTCTGTCTTGTTCTAGGAATTCATTTTTACATTCGCAAATATGTCGACGATGCTGGCTTCCTGAGAATTACTAGCACAGTTTGGGTTTAGGGCTTTTCGATGGCTAAGGAGAACCAATCGGCTTCGCAGGCCACCGTCAATGGAGACAATACACTCATGAGATCTACGATGTCGTCCTTTGGGGTGAGCTTCGTTACCCTATCTTTTTGTTCGCACATTTTTCCTGTATTAATTCTAGGGTTTTGTATTTAGATCGGAAGAGGATGTGTTTTTGCTTAGGGAAACACATCGAGAATGTACGAGATCTCGATGGTGCCGTCCGAGGGTTCCTCATTCTTGGCGTGATGATAGACTTGTGTTAATAAGGGTGAGCATCTTTGTCCTATTCTTCTGTTCACACCTTTTTCTTGTATTAATTCTAGGGTTTCTTTGCATGATAGAAGAACGCTTATGCGGTGATACCTGATTGGCTTTAAATCTAATAGTTGTAGAAATAATAGCATTTAAACAATAAATGAAATTTATGGAGTGGAGTCGAATTAGGGTTCTTCAATGTAGGTGTGCATCAGATGCATTTTTTAAAGATTTGGGATCTCAGAGAGCAGAGAGCGTTATTCTGATCACCAACTTCATATCCTCCCTTATTTTGAGGACAAGAAATTGGTGGTGAAAAGGGAGAGCACTAATGAGTTTTCCTTTTCTATTTTTCTGTTTATATTTCCAACTTTATCTCGATCAAGAGTGAAAAAAATGGGAAAAAAGAGAAAAACCATTTTTACATTATCTACATCTCAAGTATAGTTAAATTTCTGCTGAGTCCAAATTTAAGTTTCTTTGAGCTCATTGTACAAACTATATATTTTTTTAAGAGGTTTTGATTTTGCATTTTCTTTTGTAACCTGTGTTTGAAAAAACGTATGAATCTGGACGTTTCAAGGAAAGTCACTTTCTAAATCCTTTATTGCAAAGGATGCTCCAAGAAATTTCTCATACAGGCACGTTTATTTTATACTACCACCACTTGTTCCTGTTTCTTTACAATTTGTAGAATGATCTTATGTCTGCCCTTTAAGCCTTATGATAGTTTCTTATGTCTTAAAACTTTAAAGCATATAACAAGATGTGGTACTTCTGTAGAATTTTGTGACAAAGGCCGTGGGAAGGAAAAGAGAAGCCTCAGTAGAAGGACCTTCATCCTTCCATTCATATTTTTCCTCTCTCACTCACACACACACACATGCAGACAGTGACATTTCAATACATATAGGACTTTGTAAAAATATTCAATTTATCATTTAAGATTAAATCATACCATTATTTATATAGGATATTAACCCTGCTTCCCTTAAGCATTTCATTCAACTTCCTAGAGTTTCTTATGCTCAAACATCCGGTTTCATATGCTACGCATATCAGACCTTAGCTGATTGCATAACATGAATTTATAGTAATATATTTTATTAATTTCCTAAAATGATTTTGATAACTCATGGGTGATGAGAAGACTGTCTTTTGCAGCACTGGATTAATTCTTAATGATGTCAAAATAGACTGTTTTCTAACTAACTGAGGGTTATCCCTTTTCCTTTATTATTTGTCCTTTTTTAACATCTTTAGACTTCTAAACTGACTTTGCCATTGCAGGGATATTATGTGAGTTGCAGAATCATAGTCATATTCTCATCAGTGGAACATTAGTATGTTACAGTATATTCCTCAGTTTGATGTCAAATTTCTTCAAATAGAATTAAAGGTTTTATAAAAACAGACAATTTTGAAAGTAAGGGGTTAAATTTTGGCTATTTTTGATAAAAACTCCTGTTAAATCCAACGTGGAAGTCAAATCAGCAGAAAAATAATAGAAAACCCGCTTAACCGAGTAGCTTTAAGCCTACATGGATTGGCGTTCTTGTTCAAAAAGTGAAAAATGACACCGCATGCTTGAGATGCCTTTTTCATGCTTTATGTAAGCTCATGAGTTGTTTTATGCCCATAAAAGCCCATCCTTATATTTGATCCCCAAAAACAAAAAAAAATTAGAGACTTTGGATTAACTAGGCATGGGCGAAGAAAACGGTTAAAAATTGGGTTTTACCAATCTCGAATTATGAGCTTTGGACTTACAGATCTGGCGAGAGGGAAACAGAGAATTGGGCCAATGAATGAGCCATAAACGTCCGAACAGGACCGCCTAAAGGCCCATGAAAGACAAAATTGGGCCAACGAATGAGCCATAAACCCTCAAAAAGGTCTATTAGAAAACCCATACAAGGTAAATAGGCTCAATGAAGGGCCAATAAACCAGAAAATTGGCCCAACTAATGGCCCCTAAACGACAAAATAGTCCCAATGAAGGGCCACAGAACGACCAAGTAAGCCCAAAGAAAAGTCACTAGATGACAAAATAGGACATGTAAAACACAAAACGACAAAATAGGCCCAATGAATGCAAATAAACGACAAAAAGGCCCAATAAAATGGCAACTAAACGACAAAAACTGGCCCAATTAAGAACCACTAAAAGACAAAATAGGCCCATGAAGGCACACTAAAGACAAAATAAGCCCAATAAAAGGGGACTAAACGACAAAAATTGGCCAATCATTGACCACTAAAAGACAAAATAGGCCCAATAAAATGGCAACTAAAAGACAAAAACTGGCCCAATTAAGAACCACTAAAAGACAAAATAGGCCATGAAGGCACACTAAAGACAAAATAAGCCCAATAAAAGGGGACTAAACGACAAAAATTGGCAATCCTGGACCACTAAACGACAAAAAATGGCCCAATGAAGCACCAGAAAAGACAAAATATGCCCAATGAAGGAACACTAAAGGACAAAATAGGCCCATGAAGGCACACTAAAGACAAAATAAGCCCAATAAAAGGGGACTAAACGACAAAAATTGGCCAATCATGGACCACTAAAAGACAAAATAGGCCCAATAAAATGGCAACTAAACGACAAAAACTGGCCCAATTAAGAACCACTAAAAGACAAAATAGGCCATGAAGGCACACTAAAAGACAAAATATGCCCAATGAAGGAACACTAAAGGACAAAATAGGCCCAATGAAGGACCAAAAGGGCCGCTAAACGACAAAATAGGCCCAGGAAAAGGATCAGTAAACGACAAAATAGCATGTGCCTGGGCCTATTTTGTCGTTTATTGTCCCCTCTTGCGGCTTAGTTTGTCGTTTACTAAGTTTCATTTGAGCTTATTTTGTCTTTTAGTGGTCCTTCATGGGCTAATTTTTGTCGTTTAGTGGCCCTCATTGGGCCTATTTTGTCGTTTAGCGGTCCTTTATTGTGCTTTTTTTGTCCTTTAGTGTTTCTTCATTGGGCATATTTTTGTCGTTTAGTGATCTTCTCTCGGCCTATTTTGTCTTTTAGTGGTGCTCATTGGGCCAATTTTTGTCATTTAGCCGTCCTTCATTGGGCCTATTTTGTCTTTTAGCGATCCTTAACTGGGCCAATTCTTGTCTTTTAGTGGCCATTTATTGGGCTTTTGTCGTTTATTTACTTTCTTTGGGCCTATTTTGTCGTTTAGTTATTTTCTTGACCCATTTTGTTTCTAGTGACTCTTCTTTGGGCTTACTTTGTCGTTTAGTGGCCATTCGTCGGGCCCGTTGCAGTTTATTGGCCCTTCGTTGGGCCCCTTTACCTTGTATGGGTTTTCCAGTGGGCCTTTTTGTTCGTTTATGGCTCATTCATTGGCCCAATTTTGTCTTTCATGGGCCTTTAGGTGGTCCCATTTGGAAGTTTATAATAAACCTTCAGGTGGTTCTATTTGGTCTTTCATGGCCCTTCAGTATTGCGGGTCGTAAGTATCGATCCAAGTAATAACTACAATCCGCAGCACTCAAATAAAAGAACTGATATTATACAGACTTGTTTTGATTGAAATTAGATCAAATTAGTCAAAAAAAAAAACAAAAAGGAAATTTGAGGCGAAATCCTGGTAGCTTCTGGTTTTAGATATCCTGGGAGAAAAAACAGATAAACAATTAATAAAATAATATCAAGACTCAAAAGTTGAGACAAAATTAAACAATTAGAACCATCAGAAATAATAACAATTGGAATAAAGACTGAAATAAACCGGATGGTCAGTGTGCAAAATAATAAGTTGAACCGAAGCAGAACTACTGAATGTGCAAGTGTACGACACAACAAACAAACATAAGAAAGCGTCGCACTAACGAACTAACTGACCAAAAACACCATTGCATGTCTCTAGAAGAAACATCAATCCTCAAAAATTACCTACAAAATAAAAAGCTAACAGTAACAGACTCCAGCGCTGGCATTTCAGGAACGATAATGTCTTTAAAATGTGGACAAACTTGAAAGGCAGTAATATAAAAGCATATCAAAAAAACCATAGAATAAAAAAATTAAAGTTAAAATGCAACAAGTGGGAATGATAGGAAGAACAGTTTGTTATGTCAATAACAAAAAAGAACATAGAACAACAGGTTCTTTTATTTAAAATGCAAGATGCTGCAACTCATAGGAAGAACGTTTGGTGTGGGATAACCACTGAATGTTAAAGATCGCAAACCAGAACACAACATCCTGAAGAAAAATTTTAAAATACTCTATTCCGACATTTGTACATTCATAACTTCATTTTAAACACCATTTTACTACCAAAAAGAATACCTGCCAATACACGGAAAACAATTTAAACAGAAATTATATATGTTTTATATCTTCCAGCTTCTACACAATCCAAAGGTATTGTCAATAGATAACAAAATATGAATGACAAACAGCTACAATGAGAAATTATATCAAATTAAGACTGATATGTACCAACTACAACTAGGAAATATAACAGAACACCAGAGAGAGAGAGTGAATAGACTTCTAAATTTATACCGCCAATCTATCCTCGGTATATATTTGACAATGTGGGCAGATAAATTTTAGTTCTACGAAATTTACTGCTTCAAATTTTATTTCCATGGTAATAACCTATGCTTGGGTGCATAGATGCAAAAGCAAATACTGAGAACTTCTGAGACTCCTTGCATTCTCATCCTAACTTGAAAAGTTGAGACGGGGAGAGTCTAATTAAAACACTCAGATTACTGACATTGCCTAGAGCAATGTGTGCGACAATATTTGAATAATGCACTAACCCATTTATGATTTTTCACGTTCTAATGTCTTCCACCTCATGTTACATTGAAAGTTAGAGAAACCCCATCATCCGATGTTCTCTTTTTGTCAGAACATCAAGTTGCCGAACAGTCTAGTTATGCATGGTTATTAGACCATCCGATATTGCTACAAATGATTACTTTTAAATTCACCACGCCACCGTGTATCACTGATGTAATGTCACAATGTTCCCGATTCCATATGTAAGATACCGTCCCCCACTCCCTCATATCAGAATACATCATTCAACAAAAATATGCTATTTCAAAGCGCTCCCATAATGTGTGCCAATTTTGTTTTTGTCAGATATATCGTTCAAGTTTTCAACAATACTATGCTATTTGCCTCTGGAAACTTATTTTTGTTCATTTTGTTTCCATTTAAAAACAAAAAATGAAATTTTACGAAAGAAAAACATACATCCACATGCTTGAACGAGTAAGGAGTAAAACCTTAAAGATATGGAAGGCCCGCTGTCAGTGCCTCTATCAATCCACATCGCACCCGATCGCATCTTGAGCAAGCAGACAGGGGGTGTACCTGGAATGGAAGCAAACAGCGAACGCATTAATGCATTGAATTAAAGACCGACCTACTAATTAATTCCTCAGGCATGTCGCTCCATCAAATAAAAACAATGATCTCTCAGTAAACCATAAACGTAGTAAACCCTAAATTTCAAAATCAACTTTAACGGGTCATGGAAACCCCATACCTAGCCCCATCAGATCTCTGGTCTTGGTGTTAATTACTACGCGATTTCAACGGTGAGCTTTTGAACGGATCCGATCGTGGATCAATGGCGGTCATCGAGGCGTTAAACCTCGCAAACAAGAATCGCATTGGAGGAGCTTTTCTTCATGCCCCGTCGTCTCTCTCTTTCTTCACGCTCGTGTCTCTGATCTACAACGAAGGCTCCGATCACAGAGACAACGCCATTGTTAGGGTTTCCAGGCCTTCTCTGTGTTTCACATCTCTCATTTTCTCAGATCTGCTCTCACTCGCGTTTGGGACTCCGAGGGCCCAAGGGTTAAGGTTTTATCATTTGCGAGACCAGGTCCTTTGATAAGAAGGTTTTCTTCTTCATACGATGTCGTTTCCTTTTGTATTATAATTTAGAATTTATAGAGTTAGTGGACTGGACTGGTTTGCTTAATTGCCTCGACCCTGGACTTGGCCGCGTCTCCTCACTTTCAATTCGCATTGGCCCATCTTTTTTTATTTTTTCGAAATTGGCCCATCCTCTTGTATTAGTCCATGAAATGTCTGCCCACTTTGTCAAATGTCTGCATATATTCCTTACTTGCAACAAAATAAAATGTAATGAATTTGAAATACCTGCAATGACAACCATTTCTTGTTATTTCTGGCACCAAATTGTTTGCCCACTCTATCAAATATGAATCCATTTTGGCTGCCTCAGTTCAACGTTCATGGAACCACTTTTAAAGTATATTCATTCTTAAATATTCCATAAAATTGATAATAAATAGTATACGAGCATCTCTGATGATTGAGTTGTGACATTCGGCAATATTTGTTGTCATTAGGTTGTACCGCTTCCTATTAAAGTGTGCACGAGCCCACTTTTCATATCCTCCTTAGTCTCATACACTTGACCTACATTTATATCTCCACTTGTATTGCATAGCTATGTCACGTATGATCCATTTACATTATTTTTTTCCTTGTTCCGAGCATTTGGTTTGTTGGGGTTGGGTTCATCAAAGTGCACATTGATAGATGAAACATCATCACATCCCATGTTTTCATAAGGCAAGTCATTGAATTCAATATTATCTTGGAACACATTATCAATCTCTACATGTGGGATATCCTCAAATTGCGTGTTCTCACAAAGCAACTCATCTAACTATGTTGTAGTGTTTTCCTCTTCATATTCTGAGTCCTCAATTTTTGCATTCCCAAGTCATTTTCTGAATCATGGTATTGATCATTATTTTCTAAATCATCTTTAGTACCCAAATTGAGGTCAATTGGAATTGGCTGATTACTTCAACTTCCATAAGAAAATATTTTATGCTTCAATGTAATGCACAATGGAATTTTGTAAATCCTTGAAAGACTTTAAAAATTAAAAGCTCTCATGTCATCATCATAAACTATATCTGCTGGTCATGCACTTTTCATTGCATCATATATGACTTTCACATTTATCTCATACTTATTTCGGTCCACATTTACAATGTCATATGCCTTATTATGAAGCTCATTTGTCGTAATTTTATATGAAACCAGTAGTCATTTAGTTTTGCAATTTTTGTACATTGAGTTAACCCACTTCCCATCGTAGTTAATCAAAATTGTCAAATTAGACATTATCTTGAAAGGTAAGCCAACATAATAAATAATACATTACACATTGAGGAAACAATGTCCATACCCTAATATATATATATATATATATTGTCAAAATAGCAAATATATATATGATTTATCTATGATGATATAAAATATCAATTGTAATTAATGTTATTCAGTAAGTTAGAATGTAAGAGTATTAATTAATCAACCACAACATTAGTAAATGACTCATTTTTATCTTTTCCAGTTACAAACAAAAAGAAGTACAAATAAGACCATAAAAGTTATTAGTCTACACAAGTGCAATTCAAATAAGACTACAAATGTGGAGAATCAAAAGTAAACGTGTCATCAACAATTATTAAAATCTTAAAATGCCAAAAACGAAAACCTCATGACTGAATAGGGTTATATTTGATCTATAGTATACTCTATGTAAAAGCTTCACTATTATCTATGAGATCAGTCCCAAGTTTGTATAGTGTTCAAATTCATGGGACTTTCTTCAAGTATAATATGCTTACTTCTTCCTGAATTTCTTAGTTTTTGTTTTAATTCTAAAATTCGTGGAACTTTCATGACATAACAAGTTTTGGGACCGAGAACAGAAAATAGAAAGTAAAACACACTTCCAATCACACCATCAAAGCACACATAAACTGATGAATATTTCAATTTTTTGTTCCTACCAAGCCAAAGTAATGAAGAAACAATTAAAAGAAAGAAGCAACCAAACAAATAAACACAAAATATGCAGGTTTTTAGGTTTATGAGGGTTTTAATTTTTAAGAGTATTTGTGTCTATTTAGGTGAGTTTTTGACAATATTTGAAAGATTTTATAAAAACTGACATTTTTGAAAATGAGGGATAAATTTTGGCTATTTTTGTATATATAAAAACTCTATTTTATTTGTATTTTTCACCAACTTCTCACGCCCTTATCACGCGTGTATAAGTAATATAAATCAAGCACACTTACCAAACCAACCACACACACGCAGACAGAACACAAGTGACAGAACAACAAGACGAAGAAGAAGAAGAAGATGATGCCTAGATGCTCTGTTCAATCGAATGATGTTCAGCTCTTCCAGAGCTTAACTGGGCTTCAACAGCTTGCCGAAACCCACCGTTTCAATGTTCGCACTTCGCATTACCACCGAATTTCGCTTTCTTAGGAACATTTATTTAATTAAGAGAAGAAAATAAAAAGACAAGAATTTTCACTAGAAAGAGAAACAAGCTGGGTCGTTAGTGCAATCTCTCTGGTTTCATTTACTCTGGTTATTCATTTTTCTTTAAAAATTCAGATTTGCAAAGAAAACGAGTCTGAAAGCCTTTTGTCCTGGCTTGTTCCAAGTCTTATACATAATTAAGCTGCCTGACTTAATGTAGTTTCAAGATGATTGTTTTATGAACTTGAACTGACTTCATAAGCTTTCTAAATCTTCAAATTACACATCATATGTCTGGTGATGTTTGTGGTGCAGGCCTGGTTCTTAGATCAGTTTGGAGTCCTCCATGACGGGAAGCAGCCTTATCCTGGTGCAATCACAACATGTATGTTTTCATCTGTTAGTTTTGGCATTTGGGTAAGCTTTTGTTTTAGTTGATACCCCATAAGTCTTTCTATTTTCAATTAGCAATGCGGCGGTGCTTATTTCTATAACCTTGTTCTTGTTTTACAGTAAAAAAACCTAGCAAGTAATGGTGCAAAGATGGTAATTATAAGTAATTCCTCAAGACGCTCGTCTACAACCATGGAGAAATTGAGAAGCCTTGGGTTTGATCCTTCTCTCTTTGTCGGAGCCATCACGAGTGGAGAATTAACACATCAGAACTTGCAAAGGTTGGCCACCATGTATTCTTTGAAAAATGTTGAAATCATCTGAGGTTAGATTATGCATTCGGTTTTCTTCCTCCGATGATGGACAGGCCAGACTAGTTTACAGTTTGCCTTTGATGTAATATTATCAACTTAATATCTGCCAGTTACTCTGCTTAAAACTTTTTGACTAGCATGTAGGTATTCCAAAAATATGGTTACAATAGTGCTGATTTGCATTGATATCACCATGAACTGTTTCATTTCTGAAGATTAAGCTCAGTATCATCCAGAAAGTGAACTTATTTTTTCCTTCCAAATTTCCTATATGCGAAAGAGTCCAACTTTTAGGATTAGAAGTTTATGAAACTGATGTTTCTAAAATCGTTTCTAAATTTGTACTGCCTCTACTTTATATGTTAAATTGTGGAGCCATGGTTGTGCAGATTTTCATGATAAAAATATTAGTTCGAACATTTTGTTTAAAATGTTATTTTGCATAACTGTTAGTCTGTCATGATTTACTTATTTCTATGCCACCTCTATCTGCTTTTCGGTTTATTCATTTTTTTATTATTCAATCTTTCTGTCCAGCCTTTCTCTTTTATAGCAATATGCTCTACGTGCCTCTATTGGACAGAGAAGCAGAATGCTATGTGTTCCAAGAACACTTTTTTTTTTAATCTTATTGATGTATCTACTAGGATTCTTGTAACTTCTACTGTATCTTGTTATGAAAAAGGAGAGATGATGCTTGGTTTGCAGCACTGGGAAAATCTTGCATTCATATGACTTGGAGTGCTCGTGGTGCCATATCTCTTGAGGTACAGCCATTGTTAACTTTAGAGACTCTTTTTCTCCATTCCTCCAGTTAATCCCACTATCTTGAAGGAGTATCTGGGGACTCTCTTTCGCCCCTGCCTCCTCCCCTAGCCCATTAAGATCCTATTTGAATGTTGAGGCGTAGTGACTTTACTTTTCATGAAGGCAGGGGAAGATCATCATTAAGGTGGGTTTTAAGAAAGAAAACCTTTGCAGGCAAATATGATTTGTAGAAGATTCAAGCTTGAAATAATTTTTTCCTTTACTTATTTTCTTATGTTATTTGATCCAGTTTTAACTGTAAAACTGGCTTTATCAATCTCTTGTAGGGCCTGGGATTAAAAGTTGTGGAGAATGTTCAGGATGCTGAATTTATTTTGGTCCATGGTACCGAAGCCTTGGGGCTTCCTTCTGGTGATGCGCTTCCCATGAAACTTGAGGAACTGGAAAGTATATTGGAACAATGTGCTGCTAAACACATCCCTATGGTGGTAGCCAATCCAGATTTTGTGACTGTTGAGGCTAGAGCCTTGCGTGTAATGCCTGGTAAAACTTCTATTTTAGCTAAACACAACACCCATATATATGGATATGTTCATGATATTTAGAATGGCATATATGACTTACTAGGCTGGTCTTATATTTCCCTAACGGCAAAAGCAACATCATATGAAACTTAATCAATTAACTTTGAACTCAGATCAAATGATTTTATTACTTTTGTGTTACACATGATGTTAATTCTAATATTGTTTGCTTACATGTGCCTCATGTAAATAAATTTCCTATTAGGGACTCTGGCTGCCAGGTATGAAAAGCTGGGGGGTGAAGTGAAATGGATGGGCAAGCCTGATAAGGTGATCTAATGACATTGTTCTCTGGTTACCGTTGTCAACATCATTATATGAATTACTTTACCCTTAATATATATTTCTTTACAAACTAGACTCACATTCTTGCTCTAGGTTGCATTGCATCCAAGTCTGTAAATATGCTCAAGATACTGAGCTTGCGATCTATAACCCTTGTATGAATTTTCTACACACACACACGCATATACCCTAGCATAAAATTTTCCATTCACCGCTGCTTGCAATGCACAGTTTCTCATACTGTAGTTTCCTAAGCTTGTAGAATCTTTATTATTTTTGCATTTTGCTTATCAGTGCTATGCAAGTAAGATGCATTGAGTTATTTAATGGTTTCAATATGTTACAGAGTTAGCAAAGTTTTAGATTGACCAGTTTACACGTTTGTGGCATTTTACACAGGTCATCTACAAATCAGCAATGGCGTTAGCTGGTGTAGACCCTGCTGATTGTATAGCAGTGGGTGATTCTCTTCACCATGACATTAAGGGTGCAAATGCAGCTGTAATCCAATCAGTTTTTATCACAGCTGGGATCCATGCAACTGAACTTGGACTCGGTAGTTTTGGAGATGTTGCGGATATATCTTCTGTGCAAGCTCTTGCTTCCAAATACAATGCTTACCCATCATACGTGTTACCTGCGTTTACATGGTAGAATAGAATCGCGTAGATTTGCTTTCTTCCCACAACTGCAGGGATGATGACTACTTATTATTTGGAATTGGAGCAAACTTATATTTTAGCTACCATTGTTTGAGACCGAATACCATTGGAGTTTATAATCTGGCTTTAACGAATGAATGAATATCAATTGGGAGTCTACCCCTCTTAAACCGATTCTGAAAGTATTCAGCAGTTCCATCCAGCTTTATGTTTCAAGAGATTTTCCAAATGCAGTGAACCAAACACGAATCTTTTGATTCATTTGGATATCTCATGCCCAGTATGGATCATCTTTCAATTGATTTCAGGTTATAATTTCCAAAGGAAAAAGAAAATAAGATTTTATTATTATTGAGGTTAACTTGTGGTTTAGTGGCAGTAACAACAAGAACAACACACAATATAGTGGAAAGTGTTAGGTATGTATGTTGATGCATTGATAATAGAGAGGAAAATAAGCAAATTTGTTTGTAAATAAGGACTGGACTTGTTCATTGGATAATCTTGTCTGTCTAGATATTCATACAAGAACTGATAACTAAACTGTAAGAGAAGACAATCTTTAGTAGCTGAGCTGAGCTGAGCTAGGCTAGGCTCCCTCCTCCTACATCGATCTCTTATTATTACAAAACACAACAGAACAGAAGAGATAAAGGGAATCAGGATAGTGGTGGTGGCTAGTGGTTTGGGGTGGTGATAGGATAGGATAGGAATCGGGATAGAAAGACATGTTTGATAAATCTTCTTGTTTGTTTGTTTGATTGATGGATATTCAACAAAATTTATAAACGCACGCAATAACACGAGCATTGTGTTTTTCGGGTATGCATTGAGCATGGCTTCCCTCAACTTGCCGACTTCTTTCAAAACAGTCTGTGTCTGTCTTAGTGGCGCCGCAAAAGCCATTAAACAGCACAGCTGGACATGCACGAGGGTACCTGGCCCTGGGTTCTTGTATAACAAGTTAACAACAACATATCTTGTATTATATTAATTTCAACATCATCATCATCAGTTTCCGAATAATCAATCATCTTTAGTAAGTATAACTAAGTAGTCGTCGAATTTCCTTGTATTTTTTGTTTTGTTTTATTTAAACAAAAACTAAACAAGTACAGAATTTGGAGTAGTATCTATAGCATGCATAATGCATAATGCATTGCTGAGACAAGACTCAAAACAGGATTAAAAAGCAAAGCTATCAGTACCAGGCAAGGAAAACCTAACCAAAACCAACCCAGCAGAAGCAGACTATGAATATTCCAGGAGGAAGAGGAAGACTGAATATAAACCAAGAAATTCCGCCGCTAGCGCTAAACCCTATAATCAAAATATAAAAAACTTGTCGAATTGGGATGATGAATAAGTGGTTGGTGCTTGCTTGCTTGCTTTGTAATCCGTACTTACTTTCTTTGGGTTTAATTTCAAGAGTTTTTTTCTTCATTAATAATTGGTAATTGGGCTTAGGGTGGGTTGATTTAGGGATGTGGTGTGGCCCCGAAAAACCAAACTCAGACAGAGAGTTTGTGAAACGAAAAGGTAAAGGTAGCACCGACGCAAGGCAGGTCAGGCCTATCTATCAAGAACGAATACAAGTACGTTTTCTTCTATGGCTGAAAGACCAAAACGAAATGAGGCACAAGCGCAAGCGACAAGGCCCAAAGAAAGAAAGAAAGAGAACTAACTGCCAGCCACAACGCCCACAACTGATGAGTTGCTTCCTTAATTAATACAAATGAATGCTTTTATTTCTCAAGGATGAGGTAAATTTATTGATCAAAAGAATGAGACAAACAGTCTGACCCCTAAATATAGAATCTTCTAAGAGAGCAGTGTCCTGAATAAAATCAGGCAGACTGAATTCATAGATATGAACACACTTTTTTTTTTAAAACTGTAAATACAAATATTTTTATTAAGAAAAAGTTTTTTTTTTTTAGAAAGAAGAAAAAGTATGTTTTTAAATAATTTATTAATCTTCGAGGTCGAGGACGTTATTTTTCTTCATATTTACATATAAAATGCAAATTATGTTTCTTAGTTACAAGTTAACAAATGTATATACAATGAGCAAGCAGATCGAATTCCAATTATTGTCCTGCAGTTACATATAAAATGCATTAAGACGGTAATGATCCTAATTAGGCGAAAACATCGAAATCAAATTCATAAATTCATAAAAGAAAAAAAGAAGAAAAGAAAAGGGAGTGGCGTAGACATGCTAATTTTGTTGCAGAAATGGAATAAAATGGAAAATAGAAGTTTCGTTAGATCTGTTTGACAAATTGAGACTGACCAAAATGGCACAAAATAAATAAACAGACGCACAACACAATCTGAAACTCAATATATAAGAAGCTCCACCAATAAAAACCCATTATTAATCAATTCCACAAGTCAAGTTCCATAACCAGAATCAATTTTATTATACTCTCTCCTCTATAATCATCAACCTTACAAACAAACAAACACTTTCTTTCTTCCTTAGCTTATTAGAGCTAAGCCTGAGAGCTTCTCACTGCCATTACTACAAAATCAACAAACAAACAATCGATATCGTATCGATCAAACCGAAAATGGAGGCAAGAGGGGCAGCAGCTCAATCGGCCGACACCGTCATGTCAGAGGCGGCCCCACCACCGGCACAAGCGGACTCTACCCACCCACAGCAACAGCCTCCACCACCGCATCCGGTCATGCCCGGAGTCGAGAGCATTCCGGCTACGCTGAGCCACGGCGGCCGATTCATTCAGTACAACATCTTCGGCAACGTCTTCGAGGTCACCGCCAAGTACAAGCCCCCTATCATGCCCATCGGTAAAGGCGCATACGGCATCGTTTGGTCTCTCTCTCTCTCTGATCATTCTTCCATTTCCATTTCCTTTTTCTTTCTCTTCGCGTTATTTGTGTTCTATTTAAAATGAAAAATGAAAAATGAAAAAAGAAAACGAAAGATTCATCATTTGGGGATCGTATAACTTACTAATCTTGAAAATTAACAAAAACATATACAGTTCTGCTTTGAATTCGGAGACGAACGAGCACGTTGCGATAAAGAAGATTGCAAATGCGTTCGACAACAAGATCGATGCGAAGAGGACTCTGAGAGAGATCAAGCTGCTGCGGCATATGGATCATGAAAATGTTGTTGCAATTAGGGATATAATCCCTCCACCGCGGAGGGACCAATTTAATGATGTTTACATCGCATACGAGCTAATGGACACTGACCTCCATCAAATCATTCGATCCAATCAAGCACTCTCCGAGGAGCACTGTCAGGTTCTGCTTCTTCTTCTTCTCCTCTTAATATGAATATCAATTACCTAATGCCGAGTCTGTAAATAAGGTTTTAGCTGAGACAAAGAGCATTCTTTTGTTTTGTATTTGTAGCAAAGATGAGTGTCTTGGTATTCTTATGTGGTATTGGTTATTTTGTACCATTTCTGGTTACAAGTCTGATAAAAGACAAGTTCTTTGCCGTATCTGCATCTTTTTCTCAACAATTTGGACAGTTGTGGAGCAAAAAACATTCCTCTCGCTGTTCTCATTGACAATGATAAAAATTGATTAGAATAGTTGCTCCTTGTAAACAAGAGTTCTCGAGTAAACTTGAAATTAGACTTCAAGCCTTTTTCTTTTTCACCTATGCTGTTTGTTTTCCTTGGGGGCATTGGTTTGAAAGCTAGATTTTTCTAGTTCCTATCAAAAAGCTATTATCACCAGGTTGTACATTACATTTAGGCAATAAGTTTCCTGGGATCTTTTGGCAGAATGTGTGGTTATCAGTTCTTATGTGCTTGGGTCTATAAAAGCAGGTGCAAACATCCTTATGGTTATATTGTGCTACATATCCCCACCCCTACCCCACCAAATGCATCTCCTTCATCTAAGTTCAGAGTCTTTTTCTTTATGCGAGTTGTCATTAAGTTCTGGTTTTAATGATCTCAGACCATATAGATCAGACTCAAGATCAAATAATTACTGTTTTTTCCATTTTTTTTCTTCCTTTTCCGTGCAGTATTTCTTATATCAGATCCTCGCGGATTGAAATACATTCACTCCGCAAACGTTCTGCACAGGGACTTAAAACCTAGCAATCTTCTCCTAAATGCCAACTGTGACTTAAAAATATGTGATTTTGGACTAGCTTGAGTCACCTCCGAGACTGATTTTATGACTGAATATGTTGTTACAAGATGGTACCGTGCACCAGAGCTTCTGTTAAACTCTTCAGATTACACTGCAGCTATTGATGTATGGTGTTTGTTGTATTTTCATGGAATTGATGGATAGGAAGCCATTGTTTCCTGGCAGAGATCATGTGCATCAACTTCGTCTGCTTATGGAGGTAACTTAAATTATATTTGTCTGGTCATAAATCATTTGTTTTCGCGAACCTAAGATCATCTGATGGATGATTACTTTAAGAAAGAAATATCATAATTATTTTTCACTGTACAGGGTCCTTAAATAGCATTATTAGCACTCCTCATTGACATTATTTTTAAATTTTAGGTTTTTTCTGTGGTCATGAATAATAAGCATAACATGTCTCACATTAGGACCATTTGGTGCTGAATAGGGAATTTGAAAATCTTCATGTTTCTAAAATTGTACGTTTGTAGTGTAGATATCTATGAATCAGTGTGGTTAATCATCACAACTCCTTGCAGCTGATTGGCACCCCATCAGAGGCTGAGCTGGGGTTTTTAAATGAAAATTCTAAGAGATATATTCGGCAACTTCCTCCACACCGTCGACAGTCATTGACTGAGAAGTTCCCTCACGTCCATCCTTCAGCTATTGATCTTGTTGAAAAGATGTTGACATTTGATCCTACGAAGAGAATTACAGGTAAGTTTCCTTTACTCAAATGAAAAAATCAGAGTATCTGTAATCTGTACTTCTTATGTGCTTTATTGACTCAGCATTACTTGTTTCTGTCTCCTGTTTAGTATGCCATGTTCATATGTTGTCAAAAGAGTGGATCTACTACTCCCATGTGGATCTAGCACATGAGTACATCTACAAACTCCACATTCTTCTCTTTTCCATGCAACTTTTGAGCTAAAACAGCAAATCCTTTGCTGAAGTTTAGATTTCCCAATATCTTTATTAAACATCTTCTTACACGTGGAAGGCCAGCTTTCCACTGCCTTTCCTTAAGCTTAATATTTTGTGTGGGTATGATTTCCACAAGAGAATGATGCTTTAGCAGGAGTTCCTACCGTTCATGCTGTCATCCATGAAATCAACCCCTTTTTACCTTCAAACACCTTATAGTAGGTTTTCATCTCCAATTTTGAAGGTCTTCCTTGCTCTCGTATGCAGGACGTAATCACCATCAACATTTTTAACCTCTATATATAGCCTTTGGTTGGGAACAGAGAGAATTATTGATATTACACTTCCAATGCTACTTTTTGTATATATTTTTTCAGTTTAAAAATTGATCTCAAGCTATTTACCATGCTTACTTTCATAGGTTGGCTGGAACTGTAAAAGTTAACATGTGAGCATTTATGTTGATAGTCTTACATTCAAATTAGTATTGCTGCTCAAATTTCTTGAGTTTTCCTTACGTTGCAGTTGAAGATGCCCTAGCTCACCCCTACTTAACATCTCTCCACGACATCAGTGATGAGCCTGTTTGCATGACTCCCTTCAGCTTCGACTTTGAGCAGCACGCACTGACTGAGGAACAGATGAAAGAGCTGATCTACCGAGAGGCACTTGCATTTAACCCCGAGTATCAGCCACAATGAGAGGAATCATGCAATGCAATTGTGGGTTTTCATCTATGTTCCGTTTGTTTGGTCATCATCGGATTGATTTTTCATGTAAATATGTTCCATCCAGAAGTGGAAAGGTTCTAGATTGGAATTATTTGATTAACTGGGAACAACGGTAATATGTTTGTATCCGCCAGTTTGCTTTCTATTGATCTATCTAATTGTTGAATTGGGCATACTGCTGATGAATTAATATTTTATTTTCTTCAACACGTTTGCTTCCTAAAACTTGAGAAGTAATAAAGATCTATCTCTATCCTTGCTTCATTTATCCTTACCTTGTTAATCATTTTCATGGCGCTCAGGTTTTATATTTCCAGTGTAAATCTCTCATGGCAAAGGAATCCCTTCAATCAAGATTGCATATCAGTCTGCGTAGGGCAAACCTGGGTCCCAATGAACTGAAATAAACTAGAAACTGACATCTCTGTCCCAATGACATCATAGGTGGAGTATTAATGAAATAGAATCATTTCGAGGTTCTTTGTG